>JACYFF010031952.1:30186031-30197533 GCA_017589665.1 Selenicereus undatus | reverse complement strand
TCAAAGCCCAAATGATTTCCAAATTAAGGCCCGATCAAAGCCTAAGCCAACTCCCAAGTCAAAGCCCAAGTCAAAGTAAGTGACTCCTAAGTCAAATTGATTTGAGTTGAAGCTCGATTGAAGGCCCAAAATGATGTCAAAGTTGATCTTGACCTTCAAGGGCAATGGGGCAATTTTCCTATAAATAACCCTCTACCCCTCCTTTATTCAAGATTGAAAAATAAAAAGAATTCACCAAGGCTCAAATACTCTCTCTTTGAAGGAAGATAACAAGCACCTGAAGTATGTGCCATCCTCCCTCAAAGATCAAATATTTGTCTTGATTGAGATTAAACCTCGTAGGCCCTCTCTCATGATAAAGTTCATTCAAACTCATCCAGGGAGATCAAATTAGAAGATTACGTTCATTATATTCAATAGAGATTGTACCCATATATACAAATCAATACAAAGATTCAATTTGCTACTCAAATTCTTGTCTAACTTATTTTAGGCTCGAAATTTGTGTTTACACAATCTTTTATATTTATTTAGCTCTAACAATACATTTTCTTCTTGAGTCATGGATGTATTGGGATCCATAGGTAAATAGACAGGTTTTGAGGTAGCCGTATCAATTTCTTTGAGGAGATTCGTGACATATTTCCTTTGAGAAAGGAAAAAACCTTGATTTGATCTTACAACTTCAATTGCTAAGAAGTATCTTAGCTCACCGAGGTCTTTCATGTGAAATCAATTATGATCACTTGTTGAATGAGAGGCATAAAACTTTCTTTAATGAGCATATCATCTACATAAGTAGAATTGCTATGTATCGTTCACTTGTCTACTTTATAAACAAGCTATAATAAGTCGTGGATTGTTTAAAACCAAACGTCATCAAACTAGATGTCAACGAAGCAAATCACTATTTGGCAGCTTGTTTTAACCCATACAAAGACTTGTGAAGCTTGCAAACTATTGTAAGGTGTGTAGGACTCACTAATTTGGGTTTGAACTGCAGAGGATATGCTCCCCATTTCCTCTATGTCCTTTGGGGAGTTTCATGTAAACTTCTTCTTCCAAGTCACCATGTGAAAATGCGGGACATACATTTCAGCCTTGCATAGCTACAATAGTTAGTACTGACCTGACTATTGCCAGTTTTCCTATAAGAGCAAAAGTTTCTTCGTGATCTATTCCCTTTTGTTGCTTACACCCTTCATTCATAATCGTTGTCTTATGGCCATGTTTGGTAAAAAGCTTTTTGGGTACAAAAAGAGCTTTTTGGGGGTATTAGCTGTTTGACTATGGTCAA
Organism: Selenicereus undatus; assembly: GCA_017589665.1. Classification (NCBI taxonomy): domain Eukaryota; kingdom Viridiplantae; phylum Streptophyta; class Magnoliopsida; order Caryophyllales; family Cactaceae; genus Selenicereus; species Selenicereus undatus. The sequence goes on along the minus strand of JACYFF010031952.1, from coordinate 30,196,236 downwards.
AAAGCTCTTTAGGGTGTTTGGTTGATTAGCTTTTTAGATTAGCTTTTTATACCCAAAAAGCTCTTTTACAAAAAGCTCTTTGGGATAGCTTTTTCAAAGAGCTTTTTGATGTTTACTATTATAATGACCATACTAACCTTATAATTTGGACAAATTTACATTACATGTCATTCACAAATGATATTCCCGAATGTTGGATGCTTATATTTTACTTTTTTTTTTGAGACAATAGTTGTGGATGGTCATGATGTCGAAGATAATGCTTTTAATTTTAACGCTTTCTTAATTTAACAAATAATTTATGTTAGTTAGTCTTATATGATATATAAATATTTTTTATATCACATAATGTCAATTGCTATTAAAAAAAAATTTAACATTAAAAATATATTTTGATTATAAGTGCTAAAATTAGGAAAAAGTATAAATGTAATTTTATATATCACATAAGCCTTAATTCATAATTCATATCGAAAAGAAAATAAATATCCAATGAAAAATTGTTTTGTTAGAAAAATAATGAAATTGAGTAATGGGTATAAGTGGAATTTTATCAAATAACTTTGTTAGAAACAGCTAACTTCACCAAACACTTTTTTCACAAACAGCTAATGCAATCAGCTAAGTCAAACAGCTAATACAATTAGCTAACAGCTAACAGCTAATGCAATCAGCTAACAGCTAACAGCTAACAGCTGATTGCCAAACAGGGCCTATGTCTTTTAATTGTACCATCTGATCGATACTTTGTTTTAAAGAGTCATTTGCAACCTATAGCTCTTTTGCCTACTAAAAGCTTAGTAACATTCCATGTACCATTTGTCTCCAATGCTTGAAGTTCCATATTCATAGCATCACACCATAGTTGACTCAAAACAACTTCTTCAAAAGTATCAGGGTCTTATTATTTGTCAAGTGTAGACAGGAAAGCTTGATACTTAGGATTGCGATGTGTGTAAGCAACTTGATTAGCTATAGGATACAACTTTTTGTTTTGAGTTATAATTACAGCAGTTACATAATCTAACATCCATTATGGATTCTTTGATTGCCTGGTAGTTCTCCTTGAACTTGGCATAGGCATAGTTAATCTAGGTACAAGTTGTTGTATAGAATTACCATGATCAGAAGCTTTATTATTAAACCTAGAGTTAGTTAAGTTGTCAGATAATCATGTCTCATTTTTAGGATTCTATACTAAGTCTATGAAAGTTCCTATAAGATAGGAATCATCAAAATAAGTCTTTGGTGTGATGTTGATAAGAGTTGGTTGCATATAAGGTTAAGCTATATCTTTGTGAAAAGGAAAATATGCTCCTAAAATCTGACATCCCTAGAGACCATGATGTTGTTAGTTTACAAATCAAACAATTTATACCCCTTTTGAGTTATAAAGTAGCCTTAAAGACACAGGGAGGTCCTCTTGCCTCTAACTTGCCTTGTTCTTTATAAGAAGGTGCAACAAAAATCAAACATCCAAAGACTTTCATATGATCATAAGTAGGGGGATGGCCAAACAACATTTCGTATGGTGTTTTATTGTTAAGCATAGGAGTTGGCAACCTATTGATCACGTATGTTGTTGTTAGCACACAATCTCATCGGAATCTAAGAGGTAAATGTGCCTGAAATCTCAAGGCTCTAGATATCTCGAAGAGATGTCTATGTTTTTTTTCAACAAGGTCATTTTATTGTGGCTTATCAACACATGAAGTCTAATGTATAACACCAAAATTGTTAAAAAGTTGTTGGCGAGGATCACTATGAAACTCTAGTACATTATCTAATCTAACCACTTTAACTGAGGCCTAAAATTAAGTTGATACAAATTTCATGAATTTGTATCATGTAGACAGAGCTTGAGTAAGTATAACCATGTTGTTCTAATGTAGTCATCAACAAGGGTTAAAAAAAGACTTTTAATTCTTATATGCAAGAACTCTATATGGCCCCCCATATATCCACTTGTATCATTTCAGACACTGAATTACTTCTACTATAGCTAGACTTATACGGCCACCAAGTAAACTTTATCACTGGATAAGTAACACACATTTATTCTCCTCCACTTTGATTTGCATATTTGAAATATGCTTTACCTTGTTCAACAGAGCATCTCCAAGTCATTTATGCCATACTTCATGAGAATCATAAACTTTAGAACAGTCAGTAGCACCGGAAACTAGAAGCTTATCCTGATCTAATATGCTGTTTATAGTATTTCCCATCTTATTGTTCACTCCATTAAGTGGTTGATCTTTTACATAGTAGAAACTTTATGCTCTCCATCAATTCCCAAGATCCTCTTCATGTCATTACCCTATATTATACAAATCGAGAATGAAAAATAACCACATAATTGATGTCTTTTGATAATTTTAAAATTGACAATAGCTGATATTTGAAGACTCATACATATAAAACATCTTGCAACACCATCTCAGCAGACAATTTAACTTTGTATATAAACGATATTTCACATGTACTACCATTTGGGAAGGTAATTTTTCACTTTTCATTGAGCACCCTAATCTCACACAAATGGTCTGAGTTATAGGTCATATGATCTATAGCTCCTGAGTCTAGTATCCATTCTAATCTATTAAATCTAGCATGTGTACATAAGATCATGCCTGTAAAGTTTGTGTTTGACTCCTTATCTATTTCTGCTCCACATTTCTTATAGCTTCGAGGTAGTAATTTCAGAAGTTGTTGCAACAGCTCAATTTGAGTATGAGCCAGAGAGGCATCACAAGTCCATGTTTTATCTGTTTCTACATTGGCTGCCATCCTACCTTTATTAGATCCCTTGAATTTCCTTTGTAGGCTTGATTCTTATCATTCTTCTTCTGAGGAGACTTCTTGGCTTTTGGATGCCAAGATGGATATCCAATAACCAACCAACATTTTCTTTACCCTTATTACCACATTGACTACATCCTTTGGCATTATCACTTATAAAATCTCCCTCTGACTCTCTTCTTGTTGGATCAAGAGACATGCTACCTCAACACTTGGCAGAGGTGCCATAAGAAGCAGCTGAGTTCTATATGGTCCATACTTGTCATCTAGGCCATCATGAAACTGAAATAACCTTAAGAATGTAGTAATCTCATCAGTAATGGTAGCACTTTTTGGAAATTCATCCATATCCTCCAATTCTTCCCATAAATATTTTAGTCTAGCATAGTTTTCACTCATAGATGAATGATTTTGCTTAACTTTATATATTTCTTTGTTGTTTTTGTATTCTCAAAGAAAGCTTTGCTCAAGCTGCACCCAAATTTCTCAAGCAGAATTCAAGAATAGTATAGACTTCCCAATGGACTAAGACACAAAATTTTGAATCCAAGCAATGAACATGCAATTACAATTATCCCACGTTTCAGCTTTAATGTCATCATCAGTGGGTCTAGAGATTGTACCTTCAACAAATCCAAGTTTTCTTTTGATTGCAAGTGTAATTTCTACATTTCTCCGCTAGGATTTGTAATTCTTTGCACCTATTAATGTTTCTTGGATTGCTAGAGAATCAGGACCCTTTGAGGGATGCAGAAATGATGGGTTATGAAAATCAACAAACCTTAAATTGCTTCGATTTCTTTCAGCTAACATTTTGAATTAGGATCTAAAATCTGAATCACTTGATGTCATGGCTTGATCGGTTAAAGGTTCAATTCAATCAATCGAATATGAAGAAATAAAAATTTTTATTTAATGTTTGGCTTCATCTATGATAAATCAATTCATAAGATTGAATTGCAAGAAGAAAATTGAAAAATGTTATTTAGATTTAACTCCTCTTATACCATAATAATGTTTGATCAAGAAAAGCAATGCAATCAAGCATGAACATGCTCTCATATTGGGGAGGGTCAAGGTGTTTACTAAACCCTCTATGATGCTTTCTATTTCTTTGTGTGTTATTACATCAGCTCCCCTTGTATATATACACCAAGCTAAGATACAAAAAACCTCCCTGTAACTAATTGAACAGCTTAGTAAATAACTAGATATAGCTGCCATATTGCTTAACAACCTTGTAGCTTCAGCCTTCCTTGCTATCTCTTCTACTATCATCTTTCTCTTCCACGAAATAAGAAATAATTTTCTTCATTAAGAAATCTCCTATATTTACTACTAGATAGTAGATCTTGATAATAGGGACAGAGTTCACATTCTATTCATATGAGTTAATATTCTATGAAAAATTAGAGGGGATAGTAGTTAGGTCAACTTATACTTAAGTTATAGTTATTAATTTTGCATATAAGAATACATATATAGAAATAAGCTTGAAAAATTAACTAAATAATTCAAATGGATCCAAAATAAAATTCCCACTCAACCTAATCCTTGAATACTAACTTGAGCTTAATCTAGTAAGCACTTCTTCTTCTTCTTTTTTATTTAAATGAAGCCATTCTCAAGTAAGCAGTTAAAATTTAACTTCTTCTTGTTTTTTAACATGTGATTCTTGATTTATAAGTTTTGATAAGTCTTGATTTTTAGTTTTGCATTTAATTAAATCTTATGAGGTATGACTTGAAAAATTATTTCAAATGACCAAGACAGATCCTATACCATATGTGAAGATGAACATGGTTTAGAATTAGAGCTCATTTATTTTAAACTCGGCAAACTGAAAATGATGACTTTTATTTTATTTATCGTCTTCGAGGATTTGTTTGGTGTGGTTTGGACTCGTCCAGTCCAATAATAAGAGTTCTAAGTGGTTAATCCCCTTGTTTAGCACCAAAAAATTATTTTGATTTTTGTTTAAAAAAATGTAGTAGTATTTTTTTTATTTGACTTGGTGACATAGCAGTAGAGTTCATCAAAGTGGTGATGCAACCATGTCTCAATCGAAAATCATTAGGTGAAGAACTAATTTGATTTGACTAATCCTAATTTCTGCCCACATAGCTTAAACTTGTTGGAGTCTCCAACTTCTTTAAAAAATAGAAAAACTGTTGGGTTTCGTGGCCCAAATTCAAAGAATCGGCACGGTGGGACCGTGCTAAACAGAACATGGACGTGCCAGGCCGAAGGAGCAGAAGTCGAGAGGAGACAGAATATTGGCACGGTCGTGCCACGTGTATTACCTAGGCCCAAATCAGTGGCGGCTAGGGTTTGTCTTGAAGCACAGTTTCTCCTGGCGGCTAGGGTTTGTTTCTAAGGGTAAAACCCTAGTTTTCTAGACCCTATAAAAGGGGGTTATACCTAGGATCTAAAATCACTCCTGAATCCTAAAACATATTGAGAGGTAAAGAGACTTTGAGAGAGATTACAAGAGAGATTGTAATTCTGCTATTAGATCAAATCACCTTTTGTGATTGTGATCGTTTTGTATTCTTCCAGCTCATATAATGGATTGATTGTGCTCGTCATCGTCCGTGGTTTTTTCCCGCATTGGGTTTCCACGTAAATCTTGTGTGTCGTTATTTTTGTTCTTGTTATCATTCCTTTAATTTCTGAATATCTGTTTTCATCCTATTGCTTCCAGTATTAGTTTGCTCTAATTCCTAACAAGTGGTATCAGAGCGTTGGTTTAGGATGTCTTCAATTATGAAGGTTGATATTCAAAAATTTGATGGGGAGATTAGTTTTAATATCTGGAAGGTGCAGATGAGAGCAGTCCTCATCCAGCATGGGTTGTGGAAAGTTCTACAAGGACCTCACGTGAAACCTGAGAAGGTGACTGACGAACAATGGGCAACAGACCAAAAGAAGAGGCATGGATCGCTGACGGACAAGGCATGGGAAGAACTGGAGTGGAAGGCGGTTTCATCCATTCAGTTGTGCCTGGCACCACATGTCCTACGAGAAGTGCTCGATAAGGCAACTGCAATGGATCCGTGGACTTGGCTGGAGGAACTCTACATGACGAAGAGTCTAGCTAATAAGATCCATTTGAAGGAAAGGTTATACACCTTTCGTATGGCTGAAGGTACCCCTGTTCAAAAACATTTGAATGAAGTTAATTCTATTCTGGTTGATTTGGAGAGTCTGGATGTAAAGATTGAGGATGCGGATAAAGCTATTCTGCTTGTTGTGCCGCTACCGCCTTCTTATAAACACTTTAAGGAGATTATGCTATATAGTAATTCTGATACTATATCGTTTGAGGATGTTAAGTCTAATATGTTGTCTAAAGAGAAATTTGACCATGATATCCATGCTGATCCGACTGGGGGATTGGTTGTTAGGGGTAGAACAACTGAGCAAAAGGGGAACGGTAATAAGAAAAAGAATCGATCTAAGTCTAGAAATGCTCATTCCAATAAGACCTGCAATTATTGTTGTAAATTGGGTCATATTTAGGCTAACTGCTGGAAACTAAAGAAAAAGAAAGGGAAAGAGGAAAAGGAGAAAACTGCTACAGCTGATTGTGCAGTAGAGTCAGAGTCTGATGGTGATGTGTTGCTTGCTACTATGTCTTTGGCCACCACCTCTGAAAAGGGGTTAGGTGATGATTGGGTTTTAGATTCTGGTTGCACGTATCACATGTGTCCTCGCAGGGACTGGTTTATCACTTATGAGTCTGTTGATACTGGGGTTGTACTTATGGGCAACGATGCTAAGTGCAAGGTTGCAGGAATAGGTACTGTACAGATTAAAACCCACGATAGTATAGTTAAAGCCTTGTCTAAAGTTCGTCACATACCTGATATGACTCGTTGTTTAATCTCTTTGGGTACTCTTGAGACTAATGGTTGCAGGATTACTATGGAGAATGGTGTCCTAAAAGTGACAAATGAAGCCATGGTAGTAATGAAGGGACTGCAGCAGGGCAGTCCCTACATCATACAAGGAACTACAGTTACAGGAGTAGCTACAGTTGGCACAGCATCAGCAGATGCTAATGATATAAGGTTATGGCACATGAGATTGGGCCATATGAGTGAGAAAGGGATGACCATTCTAAGTAAGAAAGGTTGTCTGGGTAGCGCTCGTACAGGTAAGCTTGATTTTTGTGATCACTGTATTTTTGGGAAACAAAAAAGTGTGAGTTTTTCTAAAGTGAATCATCGTACTCAGGGGATCCTTGATTACATTCATTCTAATCTATGGGGTCCTTCGAAGGTTCCTTCTCTTAGAGGTAAGCGCTACATGTTAACTTTTGTTGATGATTTCTCACACAAAGTCTGGGATTACTTCTTGAGACAGAAAAATGAGACATTCTCCATGTTCAAGAAGTCCAAGGCTCTGGTTGAGAACCAGACTGGGAGAAAGATCAAGAAACTTAGGACTAACAATGGTCTTGAGTTCGTTGAGTTAGAGTTTGAAGAGTTCTGCGCGATAAATGGCATAGCTAGGCACAAGACTTTGGTTGGTGAACCACAGCAAAATGGAGTTGTAGAACGAATCAACAGGACTCTCTTGGAGAAAGCTCGATGTATGCTTTCAAATGCCGGGCTTTGGGATCGCAAAGCCTTTTGGGCAGAGGCTATTTCTACAGCCTGCTACTTGGTGAATTGTTCACCACACACCTCCATTGATTTTCAGATTCTAGAAGAAGTATGGTCAGGTAATCCTGTTGATTATTCTAGTTTGAGAATGTTTGGATGTCCTGTGTATACCCATGCGAATAATGGGAAGTCAACCCCTAGGGCTGTCAAATGCTTATTTCTTGGATATGCATCTGAGTCTAAAGGATACTGCATGTGGTGTCTTGAGTCTAAGAAAGTTATTCAGAGTAGGGATGTCACTTTCAATGAGACTACTATGTTATCTTCTGAAAAGGATTCTGTTGTTTCTTCTACTAGTGCAGGTGATTAGGCGGATACCGATATGGAGATAGAAGTAGAGACCGTTGCAGCTCAAGATAGAGCTGCTAATTAGCCTAACAGGGAGGCCCAGGTTACTGAACCTAGCACTATCAGTTATGATCAGCCTCAGGTGGAGGTTGCTCACTCTATAGCTCGTGATCGTCCTTGAAGGGAGATCAGGAGGCCTGCTCGCTACAATGATGATGAGAGACTGATAGCATATGCACTTTCAGTTGCAGAAGAGGTGCCTGAAGGTATGGAACCTTCAACCTATACTGAAGTAATCTCCTGTCCAAGTTCACCTAACTGGATCTATGTAAGAGGAAATGGAGAGTTTGCAAAAGAATCAGATTTGGGAATTGTGTGAGCTACCTAAAGGCCGGAGAGCCTTAACTACTAAATGGATCTACAAGAAAAAGGAAGGAATTCCTGGAGTTGAAGATGCAAGGTGGAAAGCGCGCCTGGTTGTTCGTGGTTGCAATCAGAAAGATGGCATTGACTATAATGAGGTATTTTCACCTGTTGTTAGACATACCTCTATTAGTGTGCTTCTTGCATTTGTTGCATTATTTGATTTAGAGTTGGAGCAGCTTGATGTGAAGACTGCATTCCTTGATGGGGAGTTAGAGGAGGAAATCTACATGAGGTAACTTGAAGGTTTTGTTGTTCCTGGAAAAGAACAACTGGTATGTAGATTGAAAAAAATCCTTGTACGGACTTAAGCAGGCTCCTAGGCAGTAGTACAAAAGGTTTGACACCTTCATGATTGCGCAAGGATACACACGCAGTCAATATGATAATTGTGTGTATTTTAGACAATATTCTGATGGTTCTTTTATCTACTTGCTATTGTATGTTGACGACATGTTGATTGTCTCTAAGGATAAATCCTTGATTAGCAAGTTGAAATCTCAACTCAGTGAGGAGTTTGAGATGAAGGACCTGGGTGCAACAAAGAAGATTTTTGGCATGGAGATTCAGAGGGATCGAAAGACTAGTAAGTTGTACTTATCTCAAGGACACTACCTTGAGAAAGTATTAGGCGGATTTAGTATGGATAACTATAAGGTAGCTTCCACACCCCTTGCTGCATATTTCAGATTGTCTGCTGAGTGTTGTCCACAATCTGAGGAGGACAAAGATAGAATGTCTAATGTTCCTTATTCTAGTGTTGTTGGTAGTTTGATGTATGCTATGGTATGCACTAGGCCAGACTTATCACATGTTGTGAGTGTGGTAAGTAGGTATATGCATAATCCTGGAAAGGATAATTGGGAAGCTGTGAAGTGGATCCTTCGCTATGTGAAAGGTACTGTTAAAAGGGGGTTGGTATTTTATAGGAACAAAGCTGTTGCATATGATGTTACAGGTTTTGTTGATTCTTACTATGCTGGCGACCTTCATAGGAGAAGGTCCATATCTGGGTATATCTTCACTATGTGTGCAGGTGCTATCTCTTGGAAAGCATTGCTTCAGTCAATTGCAGCTCTATCTACTACAGAGGCTGAGTATGTTGCTGCTGCTAAAGGAGTGAACGAAGTTACTTGGTTGAGGGGCCTCGTTACTGAGCTTGAAGTTCCACAGGCTGCCACTGTGATGTTTTCTGATAGTCAGAGTGCTATCCACCTGACTAAGAATTATGCCTACCATTCGAAGACCAAGCACATCAGTGTCAAGTACCACTATGTCAGAGATACAGTTGCTGTAAGGGAAATAGTGGTAAGGAAGGTTCATACTTCGGAAAATCCTGCAGATATGTTAACCAAGCCTCTAACTATAGCTAAGTTACTATAGCTAAGTTCGAGCATTGCTTGGACTTAGTTGGCATTCACAGTATCTAAGCGCCCTTCGGGGCATTGCCCCTTTGGGGGGGCATCACCCTTTGGGGTGTGATGACGGTGTTACAGAGTTGGTGATTGGAGATTTCGGTCCAAGGTGGAGATTGTTGGGTTTCGTGGCCCAAAATCGAATAATCCACATGGTGGGAGCGTGCTAAACAGAACACAGACGTGCTAGGCCGAAGGAGCAGAAGTCGAGAGGAGACAGAATATTGGCACGATCGTGCCACGTGTATTACCTAGGTGCAAATCAGTAGCGGCTAGGGTTTGTCTTGAAGCGCAGTTTCTCCTGGCGGCTAGGGTTTGTCTCTAAGGGTAAAACCCTGGTTTTCTAGACCTTATAAAAGGGGTCATACCTAGGATCTAAAATCACTCCTGAATCCCAAAACACATTGAGAGGTAAAAAGACTTTGAGAGAGATTACAAGAGAGATTGTAATTCTGCTATTAGATCAAATCACCTTTGGTGATTGTGATCATTTTGTATTCTTCCTGCTCATATAGTGGATTGATTGTGCTCGTCGTTGTCCGTGGTTTTTTCCCGCATTTGGTTTCCACGTAAATCTTGTGTGTCGTTATTTTTGTTCTTGTTATCA
>JACYFF010031952.1:30083811-30171031 GCA_017589665.1 Selenicereus undatus | reverse complement strand
ATAATAATAATAATAATAATAATAATAATAATAATAATAATAATAATAATAATAATAATAATAATAATAATAATAATAAATATGGATAAAGATGGGCGTGAGGCAGGTTTGGGATAAGTGGAGCCATACCCGCACCTATACTCATTTTCTAAAACCATCCCCATACCCACACACGTACCCATCGGGTTTTAAAAATTCATACCCTACCCATGTCCATCGGATTTTTCGAGTTATTCAGATTTTATTTTAGTACATATACATTGTAAAAACTGACACCTATCGGGTTCATTAAGTTTAATTTTTAAAGGTTCAAAACTAAATGAAAAATACTTTTTTTACATGGATTTCCCCCTTATTAAATTTCTGCCTACATACTCAAAATTAAAATAATATACGTCGGGTTTGTTAAATTTAAAAAATAATACTCATAATTGAAATGCATTGTGTCCCTACAAAATATCAAATTTGTAGGTGCATAAGAGTAGAGTAGCTGTCAGCTGAATCTGATAGTAAAATATGTATTTAGATACAAATTTGGGCCTTTTTTTTCACTACAGCCTACTCGCTTTAGCCCCATATTTTTTTAAAAAAAAATCGAGTTTGGATATGGGGTGGGGTTGGGTATGGTATTCCTGTACCCGATCCGTACTCATACCTATACCTGTTTTTGGCACACCCGCCCCATACCCGTTTTTCCTACATTTTTTGTACCCGAACCCACCATAAATAAAGATCTCTCATCCCTAAATATAAACCACTAATTCTATATCTTTAAATTATCCTACATGACTCAATTAATTTTTTGTTTGACTTTATTTATCTCAGTTGCTATTTATGAAGTTCAAAACTTTTTATTTTTTCCACTAACTACTTATCAATAAATTTTTTAATTTTTTCAATGATACATATTTTTTAAATATCTGTTTCATCATACACCGTGCATAGCACGGGTTTATACTAGTTTATAGAAAATCAAGAGTTTGTTGTTTCCTTGATGGAGCTATCAACTTGCAAATTAGTAGTGTTAGCTTTTTGTAAATTTAACCACAAAATCTTACCCCAGCCTATAATTTAAGGTGATTAATATAGTGCGGTAGTTGTCTTTGACATTGTTAGCTAGGCTTGAAGTCAAGACTATTAAATACATTTGAAGAAAAGAATACTCACCACCTTATTACTCCATTTTTGCAATTCTGCTAGCGCCTAACAAGCTTGCTTGACCCCTTTTTTATTATTTATGCGTGGCTCCTACTAATTATGGAGGGAACCCAACAAATCTTTCCCTTCCCCACTTAATTAGGGGACACTGCACCGGCACATCTGCAATAGTTTTCAAACTTCTTCGTCGATATCACCTTGGTCATCATGTTTGATAATTTTCACCGAGATGGACTTTTTCAAGTTGTAGGCGTTTATCTTTTAATACCTCCCAAACTCAATGGTGGTGAACATCGATATGTTTTGAACGTTAATGAAAACTGGAGCTTTTGGCTAGGTCTATAGCACGTGGCGAACATTGATATGTTTTGAACGGGAGTGAAATGTTAAGCTCTTGGCCAGATATGTAGCACTCTATCTATCACATCGTAGCATATTTTTTTCCTTACTCATGACCCAGTTCGGGTAAGAAATATTTCATCCACAAAATCTCTTTACGTGCTTTAGTATCTGCAATATATTTTACCTTGGTGGTCAATAGGGCTACGCATTTTTTGCAGCTTAGATTTCCAAGACACCTCCCCATGCAAAAGTAGTCAGATATCCTAATGTCAGCCTTTTGAAGTCGGTGTTACTAGCCATGTCACAATCGGTAGAACCCTCTAACACAAGTTTTCCCTTCCCAAAGCATAAGCAATTTTTAAATGTCTCCCTAAGATATCACAATAACCATTTTACTGCTAACCAGTGTTCTTTTCTAGGGTTCATTAAGAACCGACTTATAGTACCCACTAAGTAAGCAATATCGATCCTGGTGCATATCATAGCAGATATGAGACTGCCAAAAGCGGATTAAACATTTTTCAACTCTATCTTTTCCTTTTCATTTGTTGGACTCTGCTTTTTGCTCAGCTTGAAATGTGCAGCAAGTGGCATGCTAATGGACTTGGCTTCATGCATGCTAAACCTTTAACACACCTCCCTTAGGATAGTTATAATAAGCTCTTAGACCAGTCTCAGGCTATTTTCATCCTAAGGATTTGCTTTGTTGGTCCCAATTCTTTCATGACAAATCACTTGCTCAATGCCTTCTTCGGGGCAATAACTTTCTTTAAGTCATGCCTAGTGATAAAATTGTCTTGACAAAGACACAATGACCTGTGAGTGTCTTCTTGAAATCACACTCAGTCATGAAAGAATTGAATCTTTTGTACTATTGTCTTGGTGTTTGTGTCAGACCGTAAAGGATCTTTTTCAGTTAACATACTAAATTTTCTTTGCCCACGACTTTGAACCCCTTAGGTGGCTCCATATAAAACTTGCTCCTCTAGGTCACCATGTAAGAACGCTGTTTTGACATTGAGTTGTTCAATCTCCAAGTCTAGACTGACAGCTAGACCAAGGATAACTAAGACGAATGACATCTTTACAATTGGAGAGAATATTTTGATTTCAATAAAGAGGCCCAAACTTTTCTTGAATGGTTATTAACAAAGATGACAAAATATAATGCACGACCAAGTGATTTTTCAGTCATAGAGTATGTACCAACTCAAGAATGTGTTTTCTCCCACTGGGTCATCCATTTTTCTGAAATGTCATCCTATTCTGTTTGCTAGCCAAACAATCAGTGCAAGGCTCAAGTGATTTTCCTTTTAAGTCAGGGATGAGCTCTTTTCTAGCAAGGATCTGTAATCCCTTCTCACTTATGTGCCTACGGCTATAGTGCCATAAATATGAATTTGAGTTGTCATGGGCAATATTAACCTCCTCTTTGTACAACTCTTCTTGCCTAATGTACAACTAACCTTCCTTTACTCCTCTAGCAACTATCAAGCTCCCATTTTCCACCACCAAAGTGGTTGACCAACCTAGTTAGTGTCATCAAGTTTGCTAGCTAATATTAATTTCGGTGCATGTTTAGAACATGCCTCACATCTTTTAGCACTAACTTGCATCCAATGCTAGTTGCCATGGTGATGTCAGCTTTACTAATAATTTTGCTTGAAACTTTATTTCCCATCTTGATAGTACCAAAATCACCTTTTTGGTTGGATGAACAATAGTTTCCATGTGGAGTAACATGGAAGGAGGCATCCGAGTCAATAATCCATGAGCAATCATTGCAAGAGAAATTAATATAATTTTCTTCTTCAATGAGGAACTTGCAATGCAATGTTAGTAATGCCGTTGTCTTCTCTTTTGTGTTTAATCTATTTGATTTGGCTTTTCCAGCCTTCGAATCTCTTTTAAAATTTTGTTAATTGGATTTCTTATGATGTGGGTTGCCATAGTAGTAGCAAATGAATTTGGAGCAGGATTTGGATCTCTCCCTAAACTTTCCTTGTCCATTGTTTTTCCTGCAATTTTCATTTCTATTAAAGTTCTCAGCAACATTGGCTTCAAATTGAATCTAAATACCTCTCTCTTTCCTCCTAGCTTCTTTATTTAGAAGACTACCAATGATAGTTTTTGATTCGGGATAAATCCCTAGGATCCCCACACATGTCAGCAAGAGGCCTAAAAGGGAGGGGATCAAGTCCAAGCAGCCTCTCCTAGGCCCATTATAGGAGAAATCTATGTAACAATTACCAATTTACCCCTACCACCAGCCCTTATAAATATTCACCTATCAGAGCTAAGAAAGGTAAGCGACTTACACTAGAAATCCAAACGCTGACACCTCTGAAACTTGAACTTTTCCTTCTCGAGAAAGATTCCACCTTTTGTAAGAAAGATCCGAACTTCATTTCTGATAAGCTTGATTATTCCTTTTTTTTAATTCATGTTGACTTGAGCGTCGGAGGGACGTTTCTCTGATCCCATGTCCAAGGTAGGCCTTTTTGCAGGATCGGAGGAAGCCAAGGAGAAGCCTAAGCTCGGAGCATCTGCCATTGCGTAAGGTTGTTACCTACCTAAAGAATACCCATGCGAAAACAGGTTGGCGCCTCTTACGGGGAAGCGTGGTCAACAATGGTAGTAAGCAAGGGAACCCAACCTCGATCCTGGAGAGACAAGAACCCCATGGTTGACTTCATTGAGGCACACGAGATACATGACGCCTTTAAGAGCTCTCGAGCGACCCCACATTCTATCAGACAGAGACCCCCCAAGAGGGAAGAATATGTCACGGTGGATGTCTTGAACAACTTCATCGCCACAATGACTGATACCTTGCTGCAGCAAGTAGCTAAGCAGGTAAAGAAAACCATGGAGGCCTCGAGTTCCGTGAGGTCACTTCTATCGAGCACAAAAGGAGGTGAAAACATCAAAAATGGCATCAACGCCTTACATAACCCATTCATAGCACACAACCTGGTTTGAGGAGCAGGAGCAGACCTTGCAGCCTTGGAGGGAGGCTCATGGGGGTCAAAATCCTAAACGCATCGTGGCTCGTGAGCGCGCAGACCAACGGCTCGAGAGGCAGCTTCTCAGGGCCAGGACCTTGAGAGGCTTGGATGCCTATGGCATAGCCCACCAAGGACTGACCATAACCACCAGAGTCCCTCTGTGTTAGCGGTGGGAAGACACCCTCAGACTCCCGTCAAGCTATCCGAAACAAGCGCATGCTTGGCCTCGGTGTCGTTCGCCACAGCCTTCAGCGCAGAAGTCATCAATGCACCTAGACAGAGGAAGGGGAAGGTCCCAACCCTAGAGCTACACGATGGGACTATGGATTCTGAAGAGCATCTGGGAGTGTACACAGCCTAGAAGTACATCCCTGATGTGGACGATGCTGCTTATTATCGATAATTGCCAAGGGCCCTGAAAGGGGTGGCGCAGGCCTGGTTTAATGGCCTGGTCCCTAGGAGTGTTACCTGCTTCCAAGATTTGTCTGGCCGATTTGTGAGTCAATTCATTGCTAGTCGCTAAGAAAGGCGAACTAGTACCCATTTGTCCAAGATGAAGCAAAGACCGCAAGAGTCTCTGGCAGAGTTTGTGAAAAAGTATCACCAGGAGGTCGTCCTAATTCCCGACCTTGAGGATGGGGTAGCCTATGCCCCTTTCCTCAACAGCTTAAAGAATGGGCGATTCAAATTTTCCCTGGTAGAGAAAAAGTGACTTCCTAAGCTGAGGTACTTAGAAAGGCTGGCGACTTTATTCGAGCCACGGAGATATGCGCCGAGACATCAGATGGCTCCTGGAAGACTAGGATCACAGAAGATAGGAATCCTACACGGGCTAAAAAAAGGTACAAGGGCAAGGTCTGGGACTCGAGCTTCATCTCATATCTGCGGAGCATATTCATGCAGATCAAGCAACATCCCATGCTTGAAAAACCACAAACCATGATGGTGACTGTAAAGGCCCACAATGTGCAAAAGTATTATGAGTTCCGTGAACAAAATAGCCACACTATCACCGAGTATAGAGAACTCAAGTAGGCCCTCTATGAGCTCGCAGACAAGAGCCAGATAGACATATTCCTAACGACGGGTCACAAGCCCTTCAACAAAGACTCAGTCTGGTCCCACGAGGAACCGCAAGAGGAAGAACTCTATACTAAGTTTGTAGCTACCATAGCCGACAGATACACTGGTGGCATCTCCCGCGTCATGTGGAAGGCGCAAATGTGAGGAACCCAGCATATTATGACAACCAAGCATAGCAACCCTGTAACCATGGTCTTCGACGGATGTGAAGGCCATCCCTTTACCTCACCTCATAACGACCTAGTGGTTGTCGAGCTAAAGGTCACCAACGCCCTAGTGCGCTAGATCCTAATTGACACCGAGAGTTCGACGGACATCATCACCTTGGACTGTCTTAAGAAGCTTAAACACCCCGGGTGGGACATCGCATCTTTAGTGCACCCCATCCTAAGATTCAGCGAGCAAGAGGTTGCCCCAATGGGTGTAATCCGTCGCCCCCAAGGATAAAACAAAATCAAGAAATTTAGAGGTAGACTTCCTAGCTGTGGACGTCCCCACAGCATACAATGTCATCCTGAGGTGCCCAACCCTACACAAGGTAAAGGCTGTCATCGCCTCCTATCTCCTGTAAATTCAGTATGAGGCCGATGATGGTAGAGTTGGAAAACTCTTTGAGGATCAGCGGACGACTCAAGAATGTTATTTGGTCAGCATAAAGCCATTAGTGGAATGTCTTGACCCGTAGGGGACTGCGGCACAGCACCCTTCACCGAAAAAGCCCCGCATCACGTCTCCTACCGCTGCAGCAGCCTTGGTTGTTTGTACGGTTGCTTCCATAGATCCTGAACATCTGCACCAAAAAACTGCAAATGACATGGAAACCGTACCTTTGGAGGAGGAATGTCCAGACCGCACGGCTAGCTGGTAAAGAGATGACCGAGCAAACACGTTAAATGCTTGTTCACCTCTTACGGGACTACAAGGATATCTTCGCTTTTGGACCCGAGGAAATGCCTGGTATAAACTCATTGGTCATGGAGCACTGCCAGAACATAGACCTGACCCACAGAAGAATAGGCACATGGGAACCGAATGGAGCATCGCTATAATGACAGAAGTGTAGAAGCTTTTGGATGCGGGTTTCACTTAGGCGTGCCAGCATCCCGAGTGGATCTCTAACGTGGTTTTGGTCAAGAAACCCAATGGTTCATGATAGATGTGCATGGACTTTACTGACTTGAACAAGGCTTGTCGCCAAGACAGCTAGCATCTGCTAAAAATTGACAAATTGGTGTACTCCATGTTCGGGAACACCATGCTGAGTTTTATGGACACCTTTTCAGGGTATCATCAGATCCCTATCTATCAGCAAGATCAAGAAAACGCGGCCTTCATAATTGATCGCGAGTTGTATAGTTACAAGGTTATGCCTTTCAGAGTAAATAACGTCGGGGTGCCACTTATTAAAGGCTGGCAAACAAAGTTTTTGAGCCTCTTATCGGGACAAATATGGAGGCATACGTAGGCGATATGATTGTCAAGAGTGTCCAAGATGGTGAACACCCTGTAGACCTCAAAGGGACATTCCAGGTCTTTCACCAATATGACATGAAGCTCAACCCTAAAAAGTGTGTATTTGGGGTTCAATCAAGGAAGTTCTTGGGTTTCTTAATTAGTAGTCGAGGAAAAGAAGCAAACTCGGACAAGGTGCAGGCCATCATAGACATGAAGCCCCAAGGACTATAAGGGAGCTCCAGTGCTTGACCAGGTGTATGACCACCCCAGGCCGTTACATGTCTAAGTCAACTAATAAGTGCCATCCCTTCTTTTGAGTCCTCAGAAAGCACATGCACTTCACGTGGAATAAAGAAATAAAAGACGTGTTTCTGGCGTTGAAGGCATATTTGTGTCACCTACCTAAGATAGCCAGCCAGGTATAAAGGGAACCCTTGCTCTTGTACCTTGCAGTCTCAGAAGCGGAAGTCAGTGTCATCCTATGATGGACCAAGAGAATGAGCAGATACCTATCTCCTACATAAGCCACGCCCTTGTTGGGGTCGAACTACATTAACTCTCATAGAAAAATTCGTTTTACACGTTAGTGTTAGCGCGCAGAAAACTTTGCCTGTACTTTGAAGCTCATAAAGTCATAATCCTGACAGACCAACTTCTAAAGAATGTCCTTCAGAAGATGGATGCCTCAGGTAGACTACTTAAGTGGGCACTGGAGCTGTCTCAATATGGTATTAACTTTGAGGCACAGCGGGCGATCAAAGCACAAGCTTTAGTTGACTTCTTTGCTGAAGATGCCAGCACAAACCCTATAAGCACATTGGAACTCGATTCTTAGAAGCTATACATAGATGGATCATCTACCAAGGACGGCAGTGGTGCTAGCCTAATCATAGAGACTCCCCAAGGGGAAAAGCATGCGCATGCCCTTAAATTTATATTCAAGACTTCCAGCAATGAAACAGAGTGCGAGGCCTTGATAGCTAGGATAGAGTTATGTTATACGACAACTGTAGACTCTATTAAATCATACTCGGATTCGCAGCTGGTTGTCACTCAATTTAGCAGGGACTACCAAATCAAGGATGAAACGATGGGGGCCTATGTTCGGCGATTTTGGGAGGCCACCATCCAGTTAAGGAACTTCTCAATAGCTCACATCACTCAATTTGAAAACTGGCAGGCCGATGCCCTGTTCAGGCTTGCTAGCTCTTCTGCGGATGGAAAGCCAAAAAGGATTGAGTGGGAGACGTTAGTGCATACAAGTATTAAGCCTAGAGAGATCTTGTGGCTTGACCGAAGCTCCACTTGGATGGACCCTATCAGGGCATACCTAACTAACGACACCCTTCCTTCGGACGTAAAGGAAGCTGAACGTATAAAGAATCGCACATAATGGTTTATCTTGTAATGCCCGCCTATTGCTACAGTCTGTAATGCTCGAAATGTGGAAGAAAATACTTGAAGAGGTCCATAATAGAGTCTGCAGCTTGCACATCGAGGGATGCGCGTTTGTGATCGCTGCCATGCGTACTAACTACTATTGGTCGTCCCTACGGGAAGAAACCATGAGCTTAGTATGAAATGTGATAAGTGCCAAAAGATCTCCTCCATACAAAGGAGGCCTACCACCCCACTAACGCCCATTCTTACCTGCTTATCCTTTGCTACTTGGGCCATGGACATACTGGGATTGTTCCCCAAGGCAATGGGTCAGCATAAATATCTATTTGTAGCTGTAGACTACTTCACAAAGTGGTCGAGGCTGAGGCGACTGCCTCCATCATGGCGGCTGATGTACACATGTTCTGGAAAAACATCGTTACCCGTTTTGGAGTCCCGAGAGTGATGGTATTTGATAATGGATGACAGTTTGACACAAGCAAAATTACGGACAACCTACACAAGCTTGGGTGTCAAGCTCGCTTTACTGCGGTTGTGCACCCTCAAACCAATGGCCAGGCAGAAGCAGTAAATAAAGTCAACCTACACGGATTATGGAAAAAGCTCAACAATGCCAAAGGGAAGTGTACTGACGAGCTACCGGGTGTTCTGTGGTCTATCCACACCATGAAAAAGACATTTACGGGTGAGACACCGTTTATGCTTACTTATTGGTCGGAGGTTGTCCCCCGTGTTCAGGTAGTTCTCCACACATATCGCCTGACTATTTTTAAAAAATCCCTCAACAATTCGACCTTAGGGGAAGCATTCGACTTGCTCCCTTTGTAAGCGGAGACACATATCTCCAGGAAGCTTTCTACTAGCTACGTATAGCCCGCCTACATGACTAGCCAATTAAAGAGAAGCCCATCCATGTGGGTGACTTGGTAGTTCACTGAATGAAAGTAGTAACACGGTCAAGCGAGTACGGCAAGCTCACTGCCAACTACGAAGGCCCATATACATGGACGTAGCAAGTTCAGCCCGGCACATATCGCCTCGCCACCATACAGGGTCAGGGTATTCCACATATATAGCACAGCAACAATTTATGGAGATACCACGCTTCATACCCGATAAGCCTTAACAGTATCCAACTTAACCTATTTTCCTTACACTGCACGAAATGTAATGTTGGCTCGCTTCACCACATGGATTTGTATTTACTGAGAACAAGCCTTGGCAGTAACAACTAGCTCCCTTTTATATGGCACGACCTGTGGCCATGCCCTACATCTGTAGCCCCCAAGTGGCTAAGGGTCACATGGCATGGCCTGTGGTCGTTTGCTAAACCTTTAGCCCCTATGGGGATAAAGGTCACATGGCACGACCATGCATCTTTAGCTTCCAAGTGGCACTACTAAAAAACAGCGTTTTTCCGGCGGATTTTCCGATGGAAAATGACGTTTTTTCCATCGAAAAATGTGTTTTTCGGCGGAAAATCCGACGGACATGTCTCGTAGGAATACGGCCCGTAGACCCACACCTGCCAACGGAATAACTATTCCGTCGGCCCTGACCGACGGCAAGAACGACGGACTGACGACGGATTTTGAGCTGTCCGACGAAATACGCCGTCGGGCATCCCCGGTAAAAGGTGGCTAGTCTTCCTGGAGTGGCCAACGGAATGGCCTATTTCCGTTGGGAAATTCTGACGGAATGGCCTATTTCCGTCGGGAAATTCCGACGGAATGGCCTATTTCCATCGGCCACTCCGGGCAGCCTGGCCGACAGAAATCCTTAATTCCGTCAGAAATTTTGGGAAAATTAAAAAAAAATTAATTTCAAAATGTAGTTCCCCAAATGCAAATTTACAACCTGCATATACAAACTCAGGCCAACCAAATGTTGACTGAACCAAAACCACGACACGTGGTACACAGATCACAACAACCATAACCACCACACGTGGTACACAAATCACAACAAACGTAACCACCACACGTGGTTACTTTCATTCAATAAGTATAAATAAACAACCACACCAAATGGACATTGTAATAGTACGAAGTACAGTAATAAGCAACCAATGCAAGAGAACGTAACTATTCAAATGAGTATCGAGGAAGAAGGGGAGGATCAAGGGACATTCTAGTTGAAATAATCCCTGTAGTCATGAGGGAGATCATCATACCCAAGGTTGTCGCTACCATCATCATCATCATCATCATCATCATCATCATCATCATCATCGTTGCAGGGTTGCGGCTCAGGAGGAGGAGGTGCAGGAGGGACGTAAGGAGCAGCGCGGCGGTGTTGTCGATGGCGCATAGAATGGCGTGGGCGAGATCCAGACCTAGATGCTTGTTGAGCTCTCATAAACTCACGGAATGTATCTTTCAGACCAGATAATTCCGAACTGAGTAAAGTCACTTTCTCTTCTAAGTGACGGTTTTTCTCCGCCATCGTACTTAGCTCGTTGTTCAGCTGGGTGACCGATGCTCGCACATTAGGGTCATGATCACAGTCTCGGGATGTCGCTGTGGACTTCACCAGGTGCTTCAGTTTCACCCCTTCTAATCCTAGCCCATACACACGGCCCTTTTTGTTGTAGTTAGCTTGCACCCACAACTCGGTTTCGAATGGGACTTCAGTTGGTTCGGAGCCGGGATCTATGGAAGATTGCGAGTTTCGAATGTGGTCCCACTTTAATTGGTGCTCCGTCTACAAAATCAGATTCAAAAAAATTACACATTCCAAACATAGCATTCAATCGTGAAGACACTGAGCTGATTTGTTACGCAATCAACAAATCATGCAGGTGACTTACCCATCTTTTTTCAAATTTTTTGTCCACCCATTTGTTAGCCGCGTCTACATGAGTGTCCTTAAAAAGTTCGAGGTCTGTAACCTCCCTATTAAGCTTCTTCGCCTACACAATACCAGAATACGTTAACGTACAAGAGGATGGTTGTAATTGGATAAGGCGTTGGGAAAAATAAGTACAAGAAATAATGAACCACGCACTTACCATGCGTCTTCTGTGCTCAGTAAATGGGACCGAACCAAATCTATGCAAAGAAGGACCTAACCCGTCCTGGTCGCTGTTCCGGTTCTTCTTTGCCTGGGAACTCATCTTCAGAAATTTCTCGGAAGCCCAATAATCCTGCAGCAACTTCCAAGTGCTGTCAAACAACCACAACGGTTGCTTCCTCCTCTTCCTCAACTCCCCTAATGTGTCCCTCAATCTACTTGCCCCTTTCTCCTCGAAGTTCCTCCGTATCAGGGTCTCATGCTCTGGAGCCCAACAGTAACACTTCTGCATGAACACAAGTACATGCCACAAAATGTGATATCTGCTAACAATATGAATATATATATGTGTATATGTAGATAAATGTACAAAAATTTGGGAGAACTCTTACCTTAAACTCACCAAACCACAAGTCCCGATGTTGTTTAGGCATTTTCCCCCATGTTGGCCATGGCTCAGGATATTTGCTCGTAAATATCCTTGTAATCTCCAACACAATATCTTATGGACAGAAACTTGCAAATTAAGAAAGAATGGATCCCATCAGAAATTGCAAATTAATAATACAGTTGGTAAGACATATATAGTTACTTACTCTTTGCCGTCAGGTGTGATGAGTTGCTTGTTTATGGTACTGCCATGGCTAGAAGCATGTTCACTTTGTTCCGGACTCCATTATGCAGATTGTTGTGGAATAATAGGTGGGTTCGGGATCATGTAGCTGCCAGACATGTGTACATGGGGGATGTTGGGTGTCATGTGCTAGCTGAAGTGTATGGATGGAGTAGAGCGAGGGTCTGGGATAATGGCGTGGGGAACCTCAGGGGTTTGACGTCCCTGATATTCCTCTTCGTGCTGACCGGTGGGGTCCTGTCGGTCTGCTCCCCGAGAACGCCTACGTCCGGCCCCACGGCCACGATGTGTACTTGACATCTTTGAGACAAATATACAGAACGTAGTGGTCAAATAATATAAAGGCTTGGTATAAAGGTGTTGCAGCCTTGGTATCACAAAACTTGAGGCATAAAGGCGTTGCATCCTTGGTATCAAAGGGCAGTAGAACATTTTTGCATATGATTTTAACTTCTTCCTATTATCGCCTGACTTAATCGGCTTCCATCTTGGCAAATCACAAAACTTGCAATTTTCAAGGGCCGAATCTTCCTTAAAGTAAAGCATACATCCACCGTGGCAACAATCAATCCTGTGCACATCTAAACACAAACTTCGGACCTTCTTTTTTAACTCTGAGTAACTTTGGGGCACATGATTGTCTAGCGGGCAACTCTCATGCAGTAACTGCATCACCTCATTCATACAATTCTACGGCATATTGTAAACAGATTTGATACTCATCAACCTCACAGCATTGGACAATTCAGTTTGGTTTGAACATCCCTCCCACAAAGGCGTCTGAGCAGTGCGAAGCATATCATAAAAAGCCTGAGCTTCTGCATTTGGTTGCTCACTAACTTCAACCTCATTAGTAACAATCACATCGTTCACCATTGCTCCAACATGATCGACAAACGAGTTTGTGTTATCGAAATCCATAGGACTTGTTGGAGCCATGTCATCATACAAGTTTTGTTGGTTACTACTGCCAACATTTGCATATTCAGCTGGTTCTATCTCCCCATGAGATGTCCAATACCAATACCCCCTAATGAAGCCATTTTGGTACAAGTGTAATTTAACATCATCAGGTTCCCTATATGCTCTGTTTCCACACTTAGCACAAGGACATCTATAATGCCCATTATTAATGAACTCTGTTTGATACCTTGCAAATTGATCAAACATTTCTACTCCTTCTAAGAACTCCTGCCTATAAGATTTTCTCCCTGACAGAAATCTTTCATACATCCACCTCCGATGGGGTGGTCCACACATATTATCCACTGTTCATCATTGACAAAGTAAGCAGTACATTGGTGACTTTAACAATCGACGTATGCTGAGTAATTTAGTTCGTATACAAGTGAACGCATGATGGACTTATCATTAAACTATTTCGTCATACGCTACGATCAACAGGATACCAACAAAAGCACATATATATTACGACAATGAAGTCAGGATATAAACCTGTTTCAATGTTTGAAGTGGGAGCCCAAAGTTGTGACATGCACACCGACAATAACGATATTCACAGCAACAATAACGGATTTTTTTCCCTTTCGCAATACATTTTCTCTTACGACCCATTTCATTCATATTAATAATCCACAAAAAACGATCTCATTAACACACAAATTCAAATAACACCCTTCCCTCAATTCGTACACAGCAACATATACGCGCAACTTTTTCACATTTAACGGAATAATATATCCTCATAGTTGCTTACTAATTGTTTTCTATCAATCCTCAATAATAAATACATTTCACAACTAATTATGTTCAATGTCTGTACGAACACATTCTTCACTTCACTATAATTAACAACACCAACAAATTACTAATAATAGCACTTCCCTAACAATTACATATTAATTTTCACACTAATTTCAACATACACAAACCATTATCAACAATTTAACACATATCACATAATCAATCCACTATAATTTACCAAACCGCATGCGACAATCCATACATTTTTAATTTTTCACAACAATCAATTGTCAAATATCACTCAATATAAATCTACCAATCACTAATTACCACAAAACTATCAAAATTATCTCTTCAATTTCACAAATCTACAAAATATTTATGTTTAAATACTTACTTTAAGATAACGAAATTTGTAGGCCACAAATGGCGGGAATGTTGAGGTCGGCCGGCGGTGAAGAGGCGGCGGCGACGGCGGCGAAGTGGCAGTCACGTCGCCGGTGGGAGGCATCGGAGCTCGGCGGCGGGGTAGGCGGTCGAGGCTCACAACCAACCTCACGCCCACTCACTCGGCGGTGAAGAGGAGGTGGTCGACGGGCGGGGGCAGGGCACACGAGGCCGGCGACCAGCGGGGGCGGGCAAACGACGGGGGTGACCCACGGCAACCGGCGGGGGAGGGGCAAAGGGGGGGCGAATTTGGAGAGAGGAAGGAGAGAGAGAGACCGCCTGACTCGCGAAAGCTGAGTCGGGCTCTTTTAAAGGGGGGCCGACGGAAATGACCGTCGGGCCTCCCTGTCCAACGGACATGGCCGCCGGGAAGTCTGTCGGACATAACTGTCCGGCGGATTGTCCGACGGATAGGTCCGTCAGACCCCTCAAAAAAGAAAACGGCAGGCGGCATTTTTCAAAAATTGCCGGCCAACGGATGGGTTCGTCGGAATATCCGCCGGAGATTCTGGCGGACAATTCCGTCGGACAATTCGAAAATAAAAATAAAACATTTTCGCAACCAGTTTTCAAAAAAAGGGGTGACCGACGGGTGTCTCACCGGAATATCCGTCGGCAGGGTCCGACGGTCATAATTCCGCCGGAATATTCCACCGAAAAAAGACCGGTTTTTAGTAGTGTGGCCAAGGGTCACATGGCACAGCCTACGACCATTTGCCACACCTTTAGCCTCTAAGGGGGTAAGGGTCACATAGCACAAACCCATGACCGTTCGCTACACCTTCATCCCCCGAGAGGCTAAGAGTCCTAGGCCACAACCTATGGCTATTTGCTACACCTTTAACACCCAAAGGGTTAAGGGTCATATGGCACAACACGTAGTCGTTCGCTACACATTTAGTCCCCAAGGTGCTAAGGGTCATATGGTAAGGCCCATGGTCGTTCACTACACTTTTAGCCCCCAAAGGGCTAAGGATCATAGGGCATGTCCCATGACCATCTGCGACACCTTAAGCCCCTAAGGGGCTAAGGGTCACATAGCGCGACCCGTGGCCGTTCACTGCACCTTTAGCCTCTAAGGGGCTAAGGGTCATACAGCACGGCCCATGGCTATTCACAACTCCTTTAGGCCCTATAGCGCTAGCGGTAGCATAGCACGACCCGTGACCATTCACTACACCTTTAGCCCTAAAGGAGCTAAGGGTAGCATGGCGCGGCCCGTGGCCGTTCGCTACACCTTTAGCCTTCAAGGGGCTAAGGGTCGCACGGCATGATCCATGGTGGTCTGCTATACCTTTATCTCCCAAAAGGGCTAAGGTTCACATGGTACAACTCATGGTCATCCGCTACACCTTTAGCCCCCAAAAGGGCTAAGGGTCATAAGGAGCGACCCATGAATATTCGCTTTACCTGTAGCCCCTTAAGGAGCTAAGGGTCATATGGCATGACCCATGGCCATTCGTCACACTTTCAGCCCACACGTACATCCCAATGGGACACCCCGGTAGTGGTGTTGCCTTTCTTAAAAAGGCACAATCCTGGGTAATAGTGCATAAACATAAAGGGATGACGAATGGGTAAAGAAGCGAATTTTCATTTTCTTAGGAAAAGAGTTACGTCCAATATGTACATCATTGGGAATAACATAGTGCAATCAACGTAACTAAGGAAAAAAAGTTAAGGACTGCCCCTATCGCTAGAGGATGCGGGGTTGTCATCAGATCTCATGCTCTCTTCATGCCCATCAAGGAGGTCAGAGGTTGCCGCCTGGCCCACGAGATGAGGTTGCTGGGCCGACATGATGTGGCATATGTGAACACTAAACCACATTTTAAAGGCATACCACTGAAGGTCCGTTAGTGCACTCTTTAAGACATGGGTAATATTCCTTGTAAGGATACCCAATTCCAGTGCATCATTCACCACCATTGTGTAGAAAGTGGCTTGGATGATGTTGGGGATACGAAAATCCCAGGTGGCCTCCTCGACCTCCTGTCAAACAAAGTCTGAGCAGAGGTCTTGGTACTTCTTGGGAAGTGGATGAGGTGGCGTAAAAGTAGCCCTTCGCCGGCAGTTAAAGGCCTCCCACACGTGGTTAGCCATCTCTACAGTGTTCAGGTAGTAATAGAAAACCATGGTGAAAGTTTTCCTGCCTAGAATAAAGGTATCCAAAAAGTAGGGAATGGGGTGAATCATTTTATGACCTCTAGGAATTGTTTTATAATAGAGGTAAAAGGCATTCTGGGCACTTCGATGTGGCCTCATAAACAACACCCATGTGCCTCGAGAACCAGTTGCTGCATGAAGCTCAAGGTAAAGGAACACAAGTATGTACTTATATACAGATAATTGATTTTAGCATGAAGGAAGGAAAACAGAGTAATGCAAGGTACGAAAGTGGGTACCTGGGATCATCCATAGGGATCAACTACCAAGGGATGTGGGTACATCATCATACCCCACACTCTTAGCCAAATCATCTTACTATTGCAGAGGGGCAGCAGCGGCCCTAACCATGCTCAATCTCTGGCCGACAAATCACTGCTTATCCCGATAGAGATATAACCAACCTTTAAACAAGAACCATTTAAGGTCACCTAGCGCCTCCTCTATAACATACCCCACCACTATTACAAGAATGCCTAGCTCCCTACGTAGGCCATGGTCATGGCATAAAATGTCATCTACACTAGGTCGAGTATGCCAACTTCACGAGCGACCTTCTCTGCATCCTGTTTCACGAAATCAAGGCATAGCATCCTAACTTCCGGCAGCAGCTGATGGGGAAGTGGGGGAGGGCTAGCCTTGTTCAGCTTATCCCAATGAAGAGTCTCCTAAACATGGACAGTCATCTCAAAAGTGCTCGACGATGAAGGGAATCCCATTAGGCAAGGTATGAAGATGTGAAGACACAAGCCACAGAGAAATGATCCCAACATAGGAGAAATTACTAGCCCACTTACCCCTATATATACAAGATTGGGGGGACAAGTACCTCCGGCCACAAACCTTATAGGGAAACAACAGATGTTCCCAATGAAGGAGCAAATAACTAAATTGAATAGTCTAGTGAGTCAGAATGTCGTCTCCACATTCCACCCGCCCATATTTGGAAAAGCGTGTTGGTAAAATGTGAGGGGCTCAATGACTTTAGATAAATCGCTAGAATCCCCGCACGCATCAGTAGGAGGCCCAAAAGAGAGGGGCTCAGGTCTAAGCATCCTCTTTCAGGCCTATCGCAGGAGAAATTTACATAGAAATTATCAATTTACCCTTACCAGTAACCCCTATAAATACTCACCTACCAACCCCAAGAAAGGTAAGCGACCTATGCCGAAAGTCCGCACTCTGACGCCTCTAAAACCTGGACTTTTCCTTCCCAGAAAGATTTCATCTTTTTCAAGAAAGATTTAAACTTTAATTCTAATAAACCTGGTTGTTCCTTTTCTTAGGGTTCGTGCTAACGTGAGCGTTGGAGGGTCATTCCTCGTATTTCATATCCGAGGTGGGCCTTTTTACAAGATCGGAGGAAGTCCAGGAGAAGCCTAAACCCGGAGCATCTACCATCACATAAGCCCATTCTTACCTACACCCTATATGAAGAACACTCTGTACGGAAATAGTTTTCATTGTCAATTTTTGTTCTAGAGTAGAGTTGCATAAAGGAACTACCAACGTGTCCTAACTTGAGGAAGAGAGTTGAGAAGTAGTAATGCTTACATCTCGTGATCAAGCTTCATTTCGCCCTTTGTCAACTGATTTATGAGCTCTTTTAGTGCTCAATCATATTTTGGTCATCTTGTATTCCAATAGCACTAAGCGCCTCACAAGGAGAGTTGTGTTATGTATAGTCTTCATTTGGATCAAGGACTCAATGTGCTTCCAATGTTTGTGTGCATTGTCAAACGTTGACACATGCTCAAACAAACTCCGATCAATGTACTTCCAAAAGGTAGCTATAAGCTTGCGATTTAACATGTACCACTCATTTACATCTTTATCTGTTTACATATCCTCATTTTGAATGGGCTCAATAAGGTCTTTTTGCAAATTAGGTGGTCTTCCATCATGGACTTCTGGTAGGAGTAGTTATCTACTGTAAGTTTGATCATATCAGTCTTGTAAGTGACAACAGCCTCTATCTTAAATAACACAAGAATATGGTTGCTTAGCCTAAGCACTAATACCACTGTTGGGAAAAGGTGGGCCAATATAGTGAAACAACCCCTTTTCCCTCTTTATATAATTTAAGATGGGAATGAAAATTATGAAAATATAGTAGATGGAGACACTTAGATTTTTACATAGAATGCCTCCAAGAAGAACGGAAAAACTACAAGACCGTAGGTCTGAAAAATACTTCCTCTATTTGAATAGTAGGATTACAAATTATCTCATGTGATAAATTAGAGGGTATACTCAATATCTCACCCGACTAGAGAAGGAATACATAATTACTCTCATCTAATTTGGTGGAATTTCCTCACCTATTTTTGACGGTATACACTGATCACTACCTAGTGTTTATTTTTACTAGTTAGTGTCTCTCTATTTTTTTTTTTTGGGTTGGAAGACAACAACTTAGTCGAGACTTCTAATTTATAGAAAATCAAGAGCTAGTTGTTTCCTTGATGGAGCCCTCACTTTGCAAATTGGTAGTATTTACTTTATGCAAAATTAACGACAAAGTCTTGCCCTAGCCTATAACTTGTCCACAATCAAATGAGCAAAGTAACTAATATTGGGTGGTAATTGACTTTGGCATTCTTGACCACACTTCAAGTGAAGACTATTAAATAGATTTGAAGAAAAGAACACTCACCACCTTACTACTCCACTTCTGCAATTCAGCTAACACCTAACAAGTTTGCTTAACCTTTTTTTAATATTATTTACGTGTGGGTCCCACTGCTTATGGAAGGAACCAAACATATATTAAGTGAGAATCAACGAAAGCAAATATATCGTTCGAAGCTCTCGGGACACAATACTGTCGAGAACAACGTCAATCCGCCCCTTTGACCTTGAACCAATAAATTGCCAATGAGTTAGTTCATAGGCAACCAAATTCTGACCTCTTCTAACATAAGACTAAGCAAATAACTTAAAAGACTTATAAAAGACAAAATCTTTCTAACTAGAAAACCAGGAAAAGAATCTTCTCACTTGCTTCCTCTTCAACTTATTAATGGGTGATCAGCAATCCTCCTCCACCAAATCCTTGTAGCCCTTGTATCCATAGCATGTTTCAATTTGAATAAGCACGCTCTCGCCTCCTTTATCTCAGCACCGACAAATGCTGGCCC
The DNA here is from genome assembly GCA_017589665.1 of Selenicereus undatus. Lineage (NCBI taxonomy): Eukaryota > Viridiplantae > Streptophyta > Magnoliopsida > Caryophyllales > Cactaceae > Selenicereus > Selenicereus undatus. The sequence goes on along the minus strand of JACYFF010031952.1, from coordinate 30,151,481 downwards.
TTGGCTTGTACCCACCATAACAATGTCACCATTCTGGTTCCTCACCACCATACCCCACCCATGACCATCCCCCACCTTAGCCCTATCAAAAGTCAACTTCAAACACCCAGTAGTGGGCAACACTCATGAACATAAGAGCATATCATGTTGGGGAGCTTCTGAAGCATGAACCTCCCTATAACCCCTAATGCCAAAGCTCTCACACTAAGCACACCCATGTCTCTATCTAACTTTTTACAAGCATTCCAACACTCCCACAAAATAGCTATAAAGCTCTCCAACTAGTCGTTGGACATAAACTCCAAAGCCTGCTTCAAGAAATCCCGCATGGACTGCCTCCCTAAAATCTGTGATCAAATGTGCTTACTCCCATATTCCTTGCACCATTGAGCACTTAAAAAGAATATGAGTATCTGACTCCTCACAATAGTGCAAATAGCACAAGACAACTGAAACCCTTGAACTGCCCCAATAGTATTGCTCCTTGACGGTAGGACCCCCCTCCCCCTACATGCACCAACCAAACGAGCGAATACAAGGAGAGACTTCAAGGTCCCAAATTGTAATAGCCCAACCCTAAAATTATTTTATTATGTTCATTTAATTATTTAATTATTTGATTATGTTAATTTACTTAATTACTTCATTTTCATAAATTTTCTTCTCTCATTTCATTTATTTCAGTTGTTCACCCCGGTGGAAAAATTTTATTTGGGCTCTCACTTGGCAATTCGGATTTTAATTGTTTATTTAATCGATTAACAAAAACTTTGGGAGAATTGATAGTAGGCCCTAATGAGTTTAATCTAAGTAATTTATTTTGCTTTCCATAACCTTATAAAACTTTCATTTTGAGTTTCGTAAAAAAACGTTATCGTTACGAAGCATTTTATTCCCGAACCCAATTTATTTCGGTCGTTTTGAAGCCCAACAAGTTTGCCTATTAATCTAACTAATTACCATGGTTAATTTAACCATGGTTAGTCTAAAAAGGTGGCTTATCTAGTTATAAACTCAGCCAAACCATTTAGATAAGCCAAACAACACAACTTACTCACAAACTCCATTTTCTCTCTCCTCTCTCTCTCTAAACTTCCAACCACTTTCAGCCCTGTTTGTGGTGGTTTTCGGCCAGCCCTGGTGGTCTTCGAACCCCCTCCCCCAACATCCTAGTACATCAAGCTATCATCCTCCATCATTAAAACCCCTAAACCGCATATCCATCTCTATTTTTTTGCACTCAAAGTGAGTAATCTTGAAATTTGTTTTTTATTGGTTTAGATTTTTATCTTAGTTTTGATTCTTGTTTTGATATTTTTGAGTGTTGATCATGATGTTTTGATAAGAAATAAGAGTTATTTTGATGTTGATCATGGTGGTGTTGAGGTTGGAGCATGCTAGCTTAGGGCTAACCTTTGATCATGCAAGCTTAATGTTAAAGTGTTGGATTTTGATTGTTCTATCTTTGATTTGGTCATCTTTTAATATTATTGGTGTTTACGTTGATGTTTTTGGTGATTTCACATGAGTTGCAGAGAGTCCAAGTTGGCCATAAACTAGGGTTTTGGCAAATAATGCATCGTTTGGATTAATTTAGCCTTAATCTTGGTTTATGTGGATGTTTGATTGAAAAATGATCTCTTTTGGATATGATTATGAGGTGAGTTTGAGTGTGGTGATTTTGTATGCTATTGGGATGGACCAAAGTTTGCTTACATGCTTTTAAAGAATGGTTTAAGTTGAGAGTTTGTGTGAAAAAGTGAGGGAAAAGCTAAAACAATGAGGGTTGGAATTTTCAAGAAAACAGGACAGACTTTGTCAATAAACTAGCAATGCACAGCTGAGCCAAAAATTATATTTTTTGTGGGTAGATAGTTTAGTGTGTTAGCTTTCAAAGGGTTCTTGAATCGCCTTAATATGAGGTCTATGAAAAGAGTTATGATCATTTTACCGAAGCTATGCAGAATGGACCAAAACTGACATGCTTTGGTTCTAGTGTCATTTTGGGAATCCTATTGAGGGAATCAAGCTTGGTGTTCTAAATGAAAGATTTTTGGACCTCCTAAGCTTTCTATATTGGGGTTTTGAGTCTCAATCTGAGGTTAGATGATTAAGTTATGCGCCATTCTTCCTAAGCCCTTGTTATGCTTATTTTGTTGTTTCTAAATTATTAGCTATGAAATAAATATTTCGCTAAGCACATATTCCTACAACGGTAATTTTGGACAGAATCCAGGCCTAATCAATCATTTCTTCCACTTTTGTGCATAATATTATTCCGTGAGCTTACATTTAAAAATTTCAGGTACGTTCATTGCTTGTATCTTTAGAAATCAACACATATTTATCAAAATTATAATATTTTGGTAAGTACATCAATGAATCAGTTTAATAAGTGATTTATCACATAATTAGTAGCGCAATCAGTTATCAGTTACAGGGCATAGCCCTTTTGTTACCCACGCGGCTTCAGGGCAGATCCCGATTGGCTTGACAGGTGTACCTATCTTTAGATCGTAACAGTTACCAGGGGTTCATTATCAGATAATAATTAAGAACGCAGTTTCATATTCATCTTATTCCCTATGTTTAATTAAAAATGAATTGCAATACAGGCCCAACCAGTTTTTGTTCCATGAATGTTTAATAATACGGGAATGCATGTACTGAGCTTCGACTCACATTTCGAAATGTTTTCATGTTTTGTTTTAGGAAAGTGTTCAGTGAATTGCCCTCAGGCAGGCAGAACGGCGGAAGATGATAAGTGAGCTGGGAAATCTTTATGGAATGGGGGTGTATTATCGCTGAGATGTTATAACTCCATATTGTGGAATATATTTTGGTGTTGAGACCGTATATTTTATCAAATTCTATATTTTGGTGTAATCCTTGACATGTTTGTATGGTTTTGATGTTAGAACAATTTCTATATTTATCAAAATGGTTTGATAGGTTGTGATGGTGTAAATGGCTTTGATGGTAAACATTGTTTCTTATGGCTCAGTTTATCAAGTACAAGTAAAGCCTTGTCCTTGTGTGGACGGCAGTAATGCCTAATCATTTAGGTTATCATTTCTATTTGCGGAAAACTAGTGAAAGAAATACAAGTAGTGATTGATGTACATTTGGGGCGTTACAGATTTGGTATCAGAGCCAGGTTGAGATTTCCTTTGTGGAATGTGGAGTTTAGAAATAAGAAGCAAAGAATCGTGGGTAGTGAGGGCCATGTTATACTGCAAGAATGATATTAGAAGTGTAGTAATACTAGCAGAAATGCAAGTTGCTTACATTTACATGTTCCTTAATTATGGTTATGTATGCTTCTCATATATGTCTTTTCTTTGTTAGATGGACCCTTATGTTGTTAACTTGATGTCAGGTGCATCTATGGCTGCTCATATTGCACTGTTGCATGCTAGTATAGAGGTCCATGCACAGGACCCTTTCTCTGAGTTCCACAGTGCTACGGTCCGTGGATATAGACTGTTGTGGTCCTTACCTGCAGTTTATCCATGGGGGGAGTTTAGGCTTCGTTATCATCATTATATGGTAACAGGGAACCCAGGATGGGATGGGCCTAGGTTTCAGGCACAGGGGGCATGGAGTACTCTTGCTACGAAGTTGTTATTGAGGGAAGAGTTCGATTAGAGGGGGATCACTATGGAGACGCTACAACATGCCTTTCCACTACATCAGGCGCCTCCCCCACCTGCAGCCCCAGCACCAGCACAAGGGCCACCTTCCCCACCCACACCAGGTACCCCACTAATGCCCGATAGTCGTGGGGATGCTTACGTGGTGATAGACCTCCCCGACACACCAGAGGTAGCGGTGATTAGTTCTGGGGATGAGGGCCACCAGGGAGAGGAGGATGATCCCGAGGAGTATCAAGACATTTGCAAGGTAGTGGTAGAGCAGCAATGGGGACATGAGGTTGATGAGTTGATGGTGGAGTTACAGGATGAGCAGGAGCAACAGGTTCAGTAGGAGGTTAGTGATGTCGAGTCAGAGGCATCTACTAGCGGCTTCAATTCAGGCGAAGAGCCTGATGATGAGTCTTAACCCGGATTACGATCCATCTAGGGATCGTTAGGTGGGTCTAGGGGTTAGTGGTAGTAGTTTTCTTTTGGGCCCTGTTTGTTTTTAGTATGGTCGGTTAGGATGGATATATTTTGTAAAAGATATAACATTGTATATAGTCAGTTAGATCATTTCCGACCGTCATGACATGGTCCATATCTCTTTTTCGTTATGTGACGGACTTATTATCTTGGGGCTAGTTAGTATTTGAGGTTGAGTTAGGAGTTAAAACTGACTTTGCCTAGTCAGTTAGATGTAGTATGTTTTGCTAATCATGTGTATACATAAGCAGTTTTGTATGTAAATAAGAAGTTATGAAATGATAAGCTTTGGGTTGTTCAATAATCTTTGAGTTATATTAAATGTGTTTGTTGGGCATGCTTATCTTATATGTTTGAGTATTCCAGTGACTGAATTGTTTCGTTTCATGTATAATCAGAATGTCCGAATCAGTGCACAATAATGAAGAGATTCATATAGAAGAAATCTCGGATCATGGTCAAGGATCAGCTGATCAAGCCTCCCATCATGTGCCACCAGATTTTGGCCAAATGCCACCGATTCCTTCTGAGTTAGCTCACAATAGTGGGAACCCGAACTATTGGTCGTCCTTAGTAGCTGAATTGATGAAGCGGATTCCCCAGGTACCTACTGAAGCCCCTCCTAAATAGGATAAATTAGCGAATAGGGTGGCACGACGCAACCCTAAAGTTTATGATGGATCTTATGATCCAGTTGTACTAGAGGAATGGATAACAGGAATTGAGAAAATCTTTGCAGTGGTAGAAGTGCCAGAAGGAAAGAAAGTAAACATTGGGACGTATTATTTGACCGATGAAGCTGACATTTGGTCGAATACTGTTAAGGATAAGCTCGTCGGGCTTGACTTTACCTAGAATAAATTCCTGAGTGAGTTAAGGGAAAAATTCTACCCAGTTGTGGTCTAAAGGCAAAAGGAGAAAGAGTTTATGGAGCTGATGGCACCATGACCGTGATGCAATACGCCAGTAAGTTCACCGAATTATCTAGGTTTGTTCCTAAGTTTGTATCATCTGAAAGGTTGAAAATGAGGAGGTTTGAAGAGGGTATGGCCTTCTATATTCGGAATCAGTTAGCTGGACAACCAATTTTGACTTACCAAGAACTATATGAGTGAGCGACTAAAGTGGAACGAGTCAAGACGGAGTTGAGAGCACTGAACCCAATCAACCAAAAGAGAAAGGGGTTTGAGTGAGGGACTCCGAGTGAAAGTGTGAACCAGAACCAAAAGAAACCTACTCCTGCTCCCCTCAAGAGTCGTCCTGTAGGCTCGACAGCACCCTGTGCGAAGTGTGGCAGAACAAATCACACCACACCTGAATGCCGAATAGGAACTAATAAGTGCATGTGGTGTGGAAGCCCTGAACACCTGATTGCTGCATGCCCCTGAAGGATGAAGGCTGTAGACAAAGGGGTAGCAAAACCCTTGGCCCCACCTCACCAAGGGGCCCCACCACCAAGGCCTGTAGCAATAGGACAGGCGTATGTAATAAGTAAGAAGGAAGCTGTCACCTCTGGTATGGTAGTCACTGGAACTCTCTTTTTAAATTCAAAGCCATTTTGTGTATTATTTGATTCGGGTGCTACTCATTCATTTATATCCACCCGATCTGCCATGCAATTAAACCTGGAAGATATGAGGATAGAAACCAACTATAGGATCAAGCTACCCAATGATTGTGTGTTTGACTGCCCTATCTCCTATAAATTTGTTCCCATTACCATTTGTGGAACCACCTTCCATGTGGATTTGATTCAATTCGATTTGTCTGATTTTGACATCATTCTGGGAATGAATTGATTGCACACCTATGGGCTAAGATTGATTGTGAGGAGCTTAAGGTGATTTTGAAAGGCGAAAAAGGGGGAGAAGTATTCTTCTATGGGCAAAGAGATGAAAAATCCTATCTCTTGATTTCTGCTACGAAAGCAAGTAAGTTATTATGTCAAGGATGTATGGGATATTGATGTTATGCTATGGACACCCAAGTAAAAGAAGAGGAAATTAAAAATATTCCTGTAGTCTGTGAGTTTGAGGATGTTTTCCCTGAAGAGTTACCAGGATTACCCCCACAGAGGGAAATTGATTTTGGAATTGAGTTAATCCCTGATGCCCAACCTATTTCCAAAGCCCCATATCGTATGGCCCCAACTGAGCTTAAGGAACTAAAGCTTCAATTAGAAGAGCTGTTGCAGAAAGGTTTTATTAGGCCAAGTGTGTCACCATGGGGTGCCCCAGTGTTGTTCGTAAAGAAAAAGGATGGAACCTTAAGGCTATGTGTTGACTACAGGGAGTTGAATAAGATCACCATAAAAAATAAATATCCTTTGTTGCGAATCGATGACTTGTTTGATCAATTGCAAGGAGCAGGAGTCTTCTTTAAGATTGATTTGAGGTCAGGGTACCACCAACTAAGGATTAAACTTGAAGACATCCCCAAGACTGCATTTAGAACTAGGTATGGTCACTATGAGTTTACAGTGATGCCATTTGGCCTCACCAATGCTCCCGCGGCTTTCATGGATCTTATGAACAGAGTCTTCAGACCCTACCTAGACAAGTTTGTGGTGGTGTTCATAAATGAGATTCTTATCTATTCTAAGGACAGAGATGAACATGCTGATCATTTGAGGATGGTGTTACAAACACTGAGAGAGCATCAACTTTATGGCAAATTAAAGAAGTGCAAGTTTTGGTTAGAAGAAGTTGTGTTCTTAGGACATTTGGTTACAAAGGAAGGAATCAAAGTTAACCCCCAAAAAGTGAAGGCAATCACGGAATGGTCAAGGCCTACCAATATCACTGAGATTAGAAGCTTTCTGGGTTTAGTAGGTTACTATCGAATGTTCGTCAAGGACTTTTCAAAAATAGCTTCACCCATGACCAATTTGCTAAAGAAAGCGAATAAGTTTGATTGGACCGAAAAATGTGATAAAGCTTTTCAAGAGCTAAGGCAATGACTAACTACCGCCCCAATCCTAACGCTACCAGTGGAAGGCAAGGAGTATACCATCTATAGTGATGCTTCAAAGAACGGATTGGGTTGTGTTCTGATGCAGGAAGATAAAGTAGTAGCTTATGCCTCTCGACAGCTTAAGCCTTATGAGAAAAACTATTCTACTCATGACTTGGAGTTAGCAGTCGTGGCCTTTGTGTTGAAAATTTGGAGACATTACTTATATGGAGTCCCATGCAAAATTTATACTGACCATCAAAGTTTGAAGTATATCTTCACTCAAAAGGAGCTCAACTTGAGGCAACGACGTTGGCTTGAGCTGCTTAAGGATTATGATTTGCAAATTCAATATCATCCAGGAAAAGCAAATGTTGTAGCCGATGCCCTGAGTAGAAAAGTGCAACATAGCGCAAATACTGTTGTAATTACTCAGTTGAGTCTCTTGAAAGAACTTGAGGACTGGGGAATTCAATTAGTGTCCCATGGGCAAGCATATGTTCAATTATCAGCACTTACCTTACAGCCTTCCGTAGTGGAGGAAATCCGAGTAAACCAAGAAAGTGATCCTGAACTCCAAAGGATAAAGCAAAATCTAGAGAGAGAAAAGTCTCCTGGGTTTGTAGTACATGAGGATGGGACCCTGCGATTCCATAATCGCCTATGTGTGCCCTGAAATGAGGAACTAAAGAAACAGATCCTAGAGGAGGCTCATAATACTCGTTATTCGGTGCATCCAAGAGGCACTAAGATGTATAGAGATTTAAGGCAATACTTTTGGTGGAATAATATGAAAAAGGAGGTTGCAGAATACGTAGACAAGTGTCTGACCTGCCAGAAAGTCAAAGCAGAGCATCAGTGTCCCGTGGGTGAATTGTGACCCCTAGAGATTCCCACTTGAAAGTGGGATTCGATTTCAATGGACTTTGTTATGGGTTTACCCCTTTCTGCCTCGAAGAAGAATGTCATATGGGTTATAGTCGATCGAATTACCAAGTCGGCCCATTTTCTGCCAATCAAAGATACTTGGGGAGTTGAAAAACTAGCCCAATTGTATGTCACAGAGATAGTCCGACTACATGGAATCCCCTTAGATATAGTATCGGATAGGGATCAAAGATTCCAGGCTCGTTTTTTGCAAGCACTTCAATGGGCCTTTGGGACCAAATTGAACTTCAACAGCTCTTATCACCCTGAAACAAATGGGCAAACGAAAAGAGTGAATCGGATTCTAGAGGACATGTTAAGAGCTTGTGTATTAGAGTTCCAAGGGAAATGGGAAGATGATTTGCCTTTGGTGGAGTTTTCTTATAACAATAGTTATCAATCTACCATCAGAATGGCCCTATTTAAGGCTCTATATGGAAGAAAATGTAGAACCCCACTGTGCTGGAGTGATTTGGACGAAGCATTGATTCTAGGCCCTGAAATGATCCAGGAAACCGTGGAAACAATAAGAAGGATTCGCGAACATATTAAGGTTGCCCAGAGTTGACAAAAGAATTATGCAGACAAGAGAATGAGGCCTTTGGAGTTTTAAGTATGCGATAAGGTTTTTCTGAAACTATCGCCAACTAAGGGTATCAAGAGGTTTGGGGTGCGAGGCAAACTAAGCCCACGATATATTGGACCATATGAAATCATCGAAAAGTTGAATCCGGTAGCTTATCGTCTGGATCTGCCGGTTGAGCTAGAACACGTGCATAACGTATTTCACATCTCTCAGCTTAGAAAGTATACCTCAGACCCAAACCACGTCATTGTACCTGAACCTATTGAAATCACTACGGGTTTAGTATATGAAGAGCAATCGATCCAAATACTAGATCGCAGGATTAAACAATTGTGCAACAAGCAAATACCTCTAATCAAAGTGCTATGGTCAAATCATACAACCCAGGAAGCTACTTATGAGACCTAAGAAGAAATGAAAGCCAAATATCCTCAATTGTTTGAGGTAATCTTGCATTATATGGAAAAGTGATAAGTTTTGAGGGCGAAACTCTTTAAGGGAGGAAGGCTGTAATAGCCCAGCCCTAAAATTATCTAATTATGTTCATTTAATTATTTAATTATGTTCATTTATTTAATTACTTCATGTTCATGATTTTTCTTCCCTCATTTCATTTATTTCATTTATTCACCCTAGTGCAAAAATTTTATTTGGGCTCTCACTTGGCAATTCGGATTTTAATTGTTTATTTAATCGATTAACAAAAACTTTCGGAGAATTGAAAGTAGGCCCTAACGAGTTTAATCTAAGTAATTTATTTTGCTTTCCATAACCTTATAAAACTTTCATTTTGAGTTTCGTAAAAAAACGTTATCGTTACGAAGCGTTTTATTTCCGAACCCAATTTATTTCGGCCATTTTGAAGCCCAACAAGTTTGCCTTTTAATCTAACTAATTACCATGGTTAATTTACCCATGGTTAGTCTAAAAAGGTGGCTTATCTAGTTATAAACTCAGCCAAACCATTTAGATAAGTCAAACAAACACAACTTACTCACAAACTCCATTGTCTCTCTCTTCTCTCTCTCTAAATGTCCAGCCACTTTTAGCCCTGTTTGTGGTGGTTTCCGGCCAGCCTTGGTGGTCTTCAACCCCCCCCCCCCCCCCAAACATCCTAGTACCTCAACTCCATCATCAAAACCCCTAAACCTCATCTCCATCTGAACTTTTTTGCACTCAAAGTGAGTAATCTTGAAATTTGTTTTTCATTGGTTTAGATTTTTATCTTAGTTTTGATTTTTGTTTTGATGTTTTTGAGTGTTGATCATGATGTTTTGATAAGAAATAAGAATTATTTTGATGTTGATCATGGTGGTGTTGAGGTTGGAGCATGCTAGGTTAGGGTTAACCTTTGATTATGCAAGCTTAATGTTAAAGTGTTGGATTTTGATTGTTCTATCTTTGATTTAGTCATCTTTTAATCTATTGGTGTTTATGTTGATGTTTTTGGTGATTTCACATGAGTTGGAGAGAGTCCAAGTTGGCCATAAACTAGGGTTTTGGCAAATAATGCATGGTTTGGATTAGTTTAGCCTTAATCTTGGTTTATGTGGGTGTTTGATTGAAAAATGATATCTTTGGATATGATTACGAAGTGAGTTTGAGTGTGGTAATTTTGTATGCTATTGGGATGGACCACAGCTTGCTTACATACTTTTAAAGAATGGTTTAAGTTGAGAATTTGTGTCAAAAAGTGAGGGAAAAGCTAAAACAATGAGGGTTGGAATTTTCAAGAAAACAGGACAAACTTTGTCAATAAACTGGTAATGCACGACTAAGCCAGAAATTATGATTTTTTGTGGGTAGATATTTCAGTGTGTTAGCTTTCAAATGGCTCTTGAATCGCCTTAATCCGAGATCGGTGGAAAAAGTTATGATCATTTTACCGAAGCTATGCAGAATGGACCAAAACTGACATGCTTTGGTTCTAGTGTCATTTTGGGAATCCTATTGAGGGAATCAAGCTTGGTGTTCTAAATGAAAGATTTTTGGAGTTCCTAAGCTTTTTATATTGGGGTTTTGAGTCTCAATCCGAGGTCAAATGATTAAGTTATGCGTCATTCTTCCTAAACCCTTGTTATGCTTGCTTTGTTGTTTCTAAATTGTTAGCTATGAAATAAATATTTTGCTAACCGTATGTTCCTACAACGGTAATTTTGTACAGAATTCGGGCCTAATCTATTATTTCTTCCACTTTTGTGCATAATATTATTCCGTGAGCTTATATTTAAAAATTTCAGGTACATTCATTACTTGTATCTTTAGAAATCAACACATATTTATCAAAATTATAATGTTTTGGTAAGTACATCAATGAATCAGTTTAATCAGTGATTTATCACATAATTAGTGACCCCATCAGTTATCAGTTAAAGGGCATAACCCTTCAGTTACCCGAGCGGCTTCAGGCTAGGTCCCGATCGGCTTAGCAGGTGTACACCTATCTTCAGATCGTAACAGTTACCAGGGGTTCACTATCAGATAATAATTGAGAGCGCAGTTTCATATTCATCTTATTCCCTATGTTTAATGAAAAATGAATTGCAATACAGGCTCAACCAATTTTTGTTCCATGAATGTTTAACAATACAAGAATGCATGTACTGAGTTTCGGCTCACATTTCGAAATATTTTCATATTTTGTTTTAGAAAAGTGTTCAGTGAATCGTCCTCAGGCAGGCAGAACGGCGGAAGACGACAAATGAGCTGGGAAATCTTTATGAAATAGGGGTGTATTATCGTCGAGATGTTATAACTCCGTATTGTGGAATATATTTTGGTGTTGAAACTGTATATTTTATCAGAATTCTATATTTTGGTGTTATCCTGACATGTTTGTATGATTTTGATGTTAGAACAATAGCTATATTTATCGAAATGGTTTGATAGGTTGTGATGGTGTGAATTCCTTTGATGGTAAACGTTGTTTCTTATGGTTCAGTTTATCATGTACAAGTAAAGTCTTGTCCTTGTTTGGACGACAGTAACGCCTAATAATTTAGGTTATCATTTCTATCTGGGGAAAATTAGTGAAAGAAATACAAACAGTAATTGATGTACATTTGAAGTGTTACACAAGTAATCCTGCATATTTATTCATTAGCTAGAGCACGACCACAACTACTAACCTCCCACTGAGAATGATACTTGCCTAAATAAAATTTAGAATAATGTAAATTTGAATAAAAATAGAGCATTTTGCGCAGAAACAAAAAAAAAATTAATATAGTCAATCTCAAAGAAATCCGCCAAAAGATTTGCGGGCTCCAAAAAAAAGGAAATATGAGCCCAAAATTAGGCTAATTTTCCTAATTTCCCTCCAATATTCACAAGCAAGGTATCGCCGTACACGTGTCGATCAGAACCCCCACATCCAAACATTTCCAAACCCAATCCCTACTTTCTTCGACACAATCCAAACGCCCACTACTCTGTATAACGTCCTCCACTCGCGCATTCTGTACTTCACCACTCGCATGATAGCCCGTGTCCAGACCACTTCGCGACGTTCATTTCAACAATCACAAGAGCGCGTGTAGAAGCCAAACTTTGTCAGTTCGTTTTTTTTTTTTTTTAATTAAAGGATCTCTTGTTCCACCTCTCACGTTTTCCTGACCACAACAAGTCACCAACCAAACACTGCTGTGAAATTCCCAAAATACCCTCGCATCTGCCCTAAATTTCCGCGTTCTACCCTCCGCCGTTTTTTCCCGATTTCCAGTATAATATCAGATACTTCTATCTTTCTATCTCCATTCTGATCGGGTCAGTGAGGGAATTGGAGGAGAGACAAAATGGTGGAGATGGTGAAACTCGAATTGGATCGCGATAGCAGCTCTGAGGAGAGGCTGCTACCGGAAAACGCCGGTGACAATGGCGGTGCCTCCGGTGACCGGTCATGGCGGTTGAACTTTGAGGGTTACCAGTTTTCTCCTCAGCACAAGGAGAAACCCCCTCGCAAAATCCACGATTGCCTTGGGGTTTTAGGTAATTTCGTATCCTTCTTCTTATTGCTCAATTTAGTACCTTACTGATGGTGGTGGTTTAAAAATAGCAGTTGTCGTTTTCTCTGGGGTTTTATGTTAATATGGCAGTGATGTTGCTCTCTGGAGAACAATTTCGAAGATTTTAAAAGCTTGCTATATTTTAAAAAAAACAAACAAGAATTTGAAAGCTGATATCTTGGTCAAGCATAATAATATGTTAAATTATTACTGGGAAATTTGAGCGGTTGAGAGAGAGTTGTTTCTGCTTTTGAGGGTGTGTTGGGTTTTTTTGCTGGGTTATTTTGGGTTCTCATCTGACAAGAATATAGGCTAAAATAGGTTAATTTTACACTTTGTGGAGGTATTAGATGCCTGGTGGTACGTAAAGGCTGTATAAAGAAAAAAGAATGGTGCTGAATTGCTGACGGCAGTTATATATAGATGGTGTTTATTCAGCTCCATGACTCTATGAACAGCCACATTCAGATGAGTTGATATTAGTTATATACAAGATATAGGATACCGGGCATGCTAAAAAAGCTGGCATAGACTGCTGTACGGGCAAGTTTGAGTGGTTTTGCTTCAAGTTGATGCATTCATTAAGCTGCCAAATTGCCAATTGTAGTCTTTATTCTGTGTGGAAGTTGCTAGAAGTTACCAAACATGGGTACATCTCCAAGACTTAGACTTTGCCGTTCTCCAAACTGTGTAGTCCAAGTGTCTGTCTACGTGTAAGTGTTGGGTATCTGACCTGAGTATCTCTGTTAACATGAGAAGTTCATGTTAGTTACCATGTTATTAATCGCCCTTTTGCTTCTGACTTGTGCTTTTTGAGTAGAGGTATCTGTCTCTGGAAATTGTTGGTTAGCTTGGACTGCTAACTGATTGATTATGGAAGCACTACTATTATGAAGGTTGTCGTCTGTTATATGTTCGTATTAGGAAAGTTTGATTCTTTTTTAGTTCATATCAGTTAGGAAATTTGTTGTATGGGTGTTTTGAAAATGTTGGTATGGTTTTGATTATACGTGGATTGGAATGAGTTAGTCTGTACTGAGATCTTTAAGGTCAATTTTGTAGGATATGTTTCAATGTTTGCACTTTGATGTTGCCAGGGCCAGAAGATGATGTGGCTGAGTATTATCAGCAGCAGGTAGAAATGCTGGAGGGTTTCAGTGAAATGGATGCCTTAGCAGAGCGTGGTTATGTCCCTGGAATGTCAAAGGTTTTATGCCTTTCACTTGAGCAGAGTTTATGTTAGTTTTGCCTAATTTGAAACAAAACATCATCTGAAACCAAAATAGTTGTTGGCAAATGCTGTGCTTGACTTGACTGATTACTATTGCTGCAGGAAGAACGAGAAAACCTGGCAAAAAGCGAGACATTTGCGATTAGGATATCAAATGTTGCCAATATGGTTCTTTTTGCTGCTAAAGTTTATGCATCCATCCGAAGTGGTTCACTGGCAATCATTGCATCTACTTTGGATTCACTTCTTGATCTTCTATCGGGGTTTATTCTGTGGTTCACTGCGTTTTCCATGTCAACACCAAATCCATATCAGTACCCTATTGGAAAGAAACGCATGCAGCCCCTGGTCAGTCTTGTCTTTCCAATTTGCTTGCACTGTCTTATATGCTTTACATTATTTGTTCATTTATTTTTCCATGTGTGTTATCTGCTTGTTACAACAGTGATCTGAAAGGAAGAATGAAAACAGGGGAAGGAGGGAGCAAGTGATGAAGGTGTAAGGTTGTGAATAAGTAGATTGCGAGCTGGGGAAAAAAAAGTTGCAGTTCCAGTCTGAAACTCTGCATAAATTATCTGGAATGTTTGATATTCTTATTTATGAACTAAAGTTGTAAATACTATGATCATCATCTGTTCCCGACTGAGTTCTGCGTTTGTTTTCTGAAGAATGGAGAATGTTGTGGTGTAAGTGCTCAATGAGTTGTCATGGCTGGGCCTCTGTCAGCTCTTTATTCACTATTGTGATATGGTTTGCCATCTACTTAGTTCTAAACAATTATAAAGCTAGGTTTGATGATTTTTTGATGTTGACCTATGTGAGAACTATTTCTGGGTGTTGATTTGAAAGGTGCCTCTGTTTAAAGTAAAAATTTTTACCTGTGATGACACTTCCTGTCTGACAATGAACAAGAAAAGCCGACTATGAGCTATTGTCCGACATTCATTTCGGGCTTTATGATCTCCTTCTAGTGGACAGAGCAATGCCAAAACCCTGATGTCTGACCACGACTGGAAAACTTCCTTCATATGTAATAGTAATCTTATTATTGAGACACAGGATATTTAAGAAGGACAACATCTGGGGGCATAAGTAGCGATATGAAAGTTCAAAAAATAGCCCCTAGAAAAATTAGCGTTTTTCTACCATTTTTTTAGCATATATTGGCCTTAGAAAATTCGAATTGCTTATTATGGGATTCAGCTTGTAGAGATCCTAGGATGGATTTTTGACTAGTGGGACCTAGAACTTTGAAAACCGTGGCCTCTTTTTGGTTGGCCTGTATGCCTTGGTTATCTTTTGGTGCCAATTCTCATGCCATGTAATTTTTGATTTTTATCCTGTCCTATTTTGGAGCAGCTCAGACACTTCTATCAAATCAGCATAACTGCATACTTTGGAGTCAATTTGGTTTGTCACAATGTCACAATTGGTTAATTGCCCCCTCTCCCAGAGTAAACGTCCTGTCAAGTTTGAGAGTTTAGTACTTTGGCATCTTTTAACGCCCTCTATGGTGATTGAAGTGGCAGAATCTTGTTCAGTTCTCCAAGTTGTGGTCAGATGCAAGTAGGTAGTCTTGGTAAATAAAAAGCTGCTGATAGAGTAGGTGAATTTGGGGATGTGAAATTTAATTAGTTTGAGAATTTGGTGTAAAGTGTTCTCAAAAGTGGAGGTAAAAAAGAATTTGGCTGGAAATTCCCAACTGGTTACTGGTTACCTAATGCGGCCCACTGTATTTGGATGTGGCTCCTGCTATGTAAAGGTAAGAGCCCCCAGCAGACATTGCTCTGAACGTTAATATTTTCTTTGAATTTATTAAGTGCTAGTAAATTGCGACCTCCTATTTTTCATGGGATTTAACATGAAGCTTTCTGTAGCATGAAACTGTGCCTCCTTATCCGGTTCTAGTGGTGCAATTTCTTAATCTGTTACTGTCTCATCTTTACTATTTGATCCTGAGCATTTGTCTTTGAGTTTGTGAACAATGGTTGTTTTTCCACTTGCTTGTCTTACCAATTTGTGCATATGCAAGTATGATAATTAAAGTATGCTTCTTTTGTCTTTCAAAGAATCAACTTTACACTTATCTGAATTGCATTTGCAGGGAATCCTTGTCTTTGCTTCAGTTATGGCTACTCTGGGACTGCAGATTATCTTGGAGTCAGTGCGGCAGCTCTTGTCTGATGTAAAGCTCTCTCTTTAAACATCCCATTTGATGAGTGTATGCTGTGTGGCATTGAAATGGCCAGCAACACATGCTGGTGAATCAGATACAGGACTGATGCCGATCGGATATGTTCCCACCTCATTTCTTTTTGAAAGAAATGGATACATAGCGTACTCCCTTAAGTGACTGATACAGCATGTACTAAAAACTTTTTGAAATGGAAAGGAAGATTTGACCTATTCTTCAATCGATCATGGGTTTTGCAGTTGGCCCATCAGTCCCAGATCTTGCTTCACTCTCTCAAACCCCCTCTCCACCCCATCACCCGCTCTCTCTTTCTGAGTGTCCATATGTGCATGTGTTTTTGTGTGTCTCTGTTATTTTCCTGCAATCAGCACTCATTTTGGCATCTTTGGACATCATGCCTGCGGGTGCCCCTTGCAATTCCTCTTGATGATCCAAGTCAGTGCCTCAGTGAGCATTCCATCCCTAACTTAGTAGGTCCACTCTCTTTTCTTTTCCATTGTCCAACCACCCCTTGCCATCGGCCAACTCCTATCACCCCTGTCTCTTTTACAGCTCTGTCGGAATCCCCTTCTTCCTCCTTCCACTGTTGGGTCCCCATTGTGCTCTTTTTGTTTCTTTTTTGCTCCACTCTCTTTACTTAAAAGTTTGCTATGATGCATCTCAGCATGCCCTCTATTTTTTGATTGCTGTGGACCCGTAGCATAGCTGCATCTATGCGTCCTAGGTTAGATTTGACACTTTTTTGGACGTGTTTTGACTTTTGACCCATTTGTATAGGCTCGGATGTTTTTTTCAACCTTTTTTAATTGTTTTATCTGCCTCCTAAACCTTATCTGATGTCTGCCCCAGGAAAGTGATTTCAGTCTGAACAAAGAGCAAGAGAGATGGCTTGTGGGGATCATGCTGTCGGTTACTATGGTTAAACTTTTTCTGGTGATCTATTGCCGCTCTTTCACGAATGAGATAGTTAAAGCTTATGCCCAGGACCACTTTTTTGATGTTATTACCAATATCATTGGCCTTATTGCTGCACTTCTGGCTAATTATGTCAGTGACTGGATGGACCCTGTTGGAGCTATCATTGTAAGTCAATATGTCGTCTTTTCCTTCTTGTTTTCCCTTTGGTGCTTGCAGCATAAATATGACCAGGCTGGGTTTGTGAGTTCTGGTGGCTTTATAGCAGTACCATTTTATGGTTCTGTCTACATGATTGTATTCGTTGATGTTTAATGCTAACAGTATGCAACCAAAACAATACCCAAGGGTCCTTTCTAGCAAGGGGGGTTGTACATCGCTTAGGTTGTACAACAAAAACGGTAAGAGGACCAATGGTCGATCCCAAAAATTTATTGAACGGTGTCCTGTTGAGTTTTCTTGAATTTTATAAGTGCTTATTAGTTTTTTATGTGTTCACTTCAAAAATTCTAAGGATTTTGAGAATTTTTACAGAATTTTCATCAAATGGTGTCCGGGGGGGCACCCCTGTGTAGGACAATGTAGTGAGGAATTTTGCTTTGGTCCACTATGACCATATAACCAACAGTTGAAAGATTTTCCCAAAAATGACTGTTTCAAGCTGGCTGAAATTGTGGAATCAGAGTAACCTATTGCATACAAAAAGAGGTACTTTTGGGGGGGGGGGGTGCAATAATAGTGCAAATTTCCTGGTCTAGAAAGTTGGAGCTACATAGTATGGTTGACTGTTTTTTCCAATCTTCATGTTCGTAGTGTACTCTCCATCTTCATGTTAGGAGTTAGAAAAAAAGGATAAAAATTTGGAGAGCATGATTTATTGCATTGTCAATTTGTGTTCTTCACTCTTTAACATTTTTTTTGTATATGCATGGTACAGAGCGAGTATGGACTGTGCCTAGGAGCAACTAAACTTAAAATAGGCTACCATCTGTTGGGCAAGAGGGAATTTTGGTTAGAAAAAGTCCTCCATGTTAAGTGATGCTGTAAATTTCTCTTTCATGACCCTTACTGGTGTGAGCTGAGTGGATGTTTTACTGGTTTGTTGGTTGAGATTTATGGAACACATCAAAGCTGAAGACTGACCTTTATGAAGAGGAATTTCTCCTGCAATCCCATTGGGGGCGAGGAGCTTTCCAGAATCCTCTCAATTATGGCCTGAGTTTTAACCTCGAATTGTAGGGATACTTGTTTAATTTGGAAGGACGTTCCCCTAAGTTATGGTTCGCTCAGAAATTTCTTTTTAACATGCCTAGGGCCTGCTGAATCTAGGCACGTCAGATATTATCCTTTAGAGCTAGAGAGGTGGACCTTTTACAGAAAGGCAATGTAATTGTGATCCTGGTATTAGGCATCAGAGGATATCTAAGGCTTTCTAAGATGCAAGTCATTGAATGAAACATCCTCCAAAAATGGCATGAAATCATTGAAAGGTTGTGAGGGAGCTGTTGTCTTTCAGGTCTTTATCACGAAGTTTTGTTGTAAACATTGGATTATCTGAGCCCCTTAGTCTGAGGTTTCCCCTTTCTGCAGCCTCTCATATTAGTCATGTTTATTCTGACTGCTCAGAATTTCCTGATCTGCAAACATTTAGTGCACTTCTGGAATTTTGAGACAACAGAATTTTAGTGGATCTGGAATATATTTCTGCTTCTAATGACGATAAAGTCAACTAAGCAAAGAAGCATGATGCTGAATTTATATCTTTTCTTATTTAAAATAACAATTGTTCTGATATGCTGATATAACACTTATGCAGCTTGCCTTGTACACCATACGTACGTGGTCAATGACAGTGTTGGAAAATGTAAATTCACTAGTTGGAAAATCTGCCACCCCAGACTATCTGCAGAAACTAACATACCTCTGTTGGAACCACCACAAGGCTATAAGGCACATTGACACTGTCCGGGCATACACATTCGGTTCCCACTACTTTGTCGAGGTTGACATAGTCTTGCCAGCTGACATGCCCTTGCAAGAGGCACATGATATCGGGGAATCTTTGCAAGAGAAACTTGAGCTTTTACCTGAAATAGAGCGTGCATTTGTTCACCTTGACTATGAATACTCTCACAAACCTGAGCATGCGCAAGCTCATTTATAGTCATTGCAAAACCCACTTTTCTCTCTTTGTAGGCACGCTGGCTGTGGATATGCTATATGTATCTATGCTAGCAAAGGTTTGTGCAAGTGCTTTGATGGTAAGTTACTAGATTCATAGAGAAGAGCAAGTAATCTACCTTAACTGAGCAGTGGAGGATTTCTAGAGCTGAATTTGATGCGTTTTGAATTTGAAAAATGGTGTATGATCAAATCACTTAGTTGTATAGTTTCCAACAGATCTATTTTTGGCTCTGGCATCAATGGTAATTTGCTGAAGTGCAAAGCCTTTGAGAGTAGCCTTCTGTTTGGGCATATTTGTGCTAAGCCCACATGTAACCGGCCACCTGTGACATTGTGAGTGTCTTTTGATTTTAGGGGTGCGATTGCTACGTCAAAATTCTCTATGCATTATGCTATGATGTGTTCTGTGCTTCTGTATATTGCAATCCAGTGCAGTGTAGACTGTAGTGTAATGCAATGAGTCAAGAAGAAAATCAACGAAGAACTTTGCACTGTTGATTATATTTTATTGTACCGTACCACACAGGAGACGAACTAATATTGTTATTTGAGTTTAGAAACCTTTGTAGAAACTGAAACAGAAAAAAAAAGGTGACTGTCTATATAATGAAGAGCTGCGAGGGACGAAGAGAAAGAGAAGGCAATTAGTGAATTCAGTAATTATTACAGTAACATTGACAATGTTCTACTTGTGATAAAACAACAATGTGATGGACCAAATTGTGGCTTTCCCACTCATTTTATGTTCGCTGACAACCTTTGACAGCAACAGTGGCGAAGTAAGAAATTTTGGATAGGGGTGTCAGAAGAGAGAGTTGAGAATTCGAACTGTCGACCAAATTGAAGAAGAGTACCAGAGGCTTAAAAAAAATGAAAAAAATAAAACGGAAAAAAGGAAGGATAGAGAACTTGAATCCGTGACATTAGAGACAAGTCAACTCACAAATCAGGCACCTAGACCGCTGAAGCAAGGGAGGTTTCATATATCTTTTTAACACATCTGATATATATAGTTAATTTCTTTTTTCTTTTATTCTCAAACGCATACTTTTTTTTTTTTTGAGAGGGGCATCGGTTGATCTCACTGACCCCACGCTGGCTACACCACTGGACAGCCAACAACAATGAAAATTTAAAACAACGGTTCCTTTAGCAGTAGATTCCTGCAATTCTTCAAAAATCCTCAGTTTTAAATTTGAAAAGGAGTACTGAAAATTTTGGTATTGGAGCTGCAGTTGAATCTTGTAAGTTATAGCTGGGTTGAAATTTATGGAGTTTTTAAGTTTGTATTTTGTAGAGAATGGTTTTAATTTTTTTTTTCATTTTTTTTGAAAATAGAAAATAGCATTGCTCTAAATCGCGGGTAACAACTTGCATTACCCTACAGACCCCCCCCCCCCCAAAAAAAAATCACTGGTAACAGTGTCATGCAAGGGCAAAGGGTATTCCACCATCCAAGCCTCAAAGGCACTATAACCCAAGGCATACTCAGCTCAGCTGAACTAGGAGCACCCTTGTATGGAACCACCAAATAATCAACTTCTTAGTGGCGGCCATAGCCAACACTGTAGATTCTAATAACTCCATCTGTATGTCCATTGGACAATAACAACTACTACTAACAAAATAATGGCAACAACAAAAGTTGATCATAATAATTATAACATAAATAATATTAATAACAAAGCATTCTATTTACTAACAACAATAATGACAACAACAATGACGATGATTTTGGGGTGGGGAAGAGAGACTTGAAACACAGATTTAGACTTTAGAGGAATCAATTCCTTGAATTTAGTTGCCGTTGAAACTTCCGTCAAATACAAGGTATGGAACTTGATATCTTTAGGTATCAAGTTGCATTCTCAAACGCTCAATCGAACACGTCAAAGACTTTTGACTCAGTTACCTGCGGGAATCCGCTTGTTTAATTAATAATTGGCATCCTTTTCTTTATAATACACTTTTTGGAGCCGATAAGCCAACATTGCCAATAGTATAATATGTACTAACTTTAAAATTTTAATAACAATATAAAAATAAATATAGTACATTTTCCAACTTTAATTTTCAGAAAATTATTACTGAGAAAAATAATATAATTTCTCTAAAAAAAATAATTATTTCACAATTATTATTTTCATAACTACATTCTATGTATGGACAGAGACATATAGTCCTTATTTTTCTATCTTATAGCTAATTTGAATTGATTGTTCTAACTGTTAACTATTACATATAAACTGGAGAACAAGTTAGACTACTATTGAATTTGAACATTTAGAAGAACTTGTGCCAAAAAGTGAACCATTAAATTAAAAATATAAAAGCCAAAGATCTCTTGATCTAGTCGTAGTATTGCCACTTGGTCATCAATATCACTAAGATTTGAATCCATCTTGGTGGATTTTAATATACTTATTTGAAAAATTGGGTGACTGATCGAACAAGCCTTTAAATTTAGATTTTAGACTATCCCTCTATTTGTGAAATTAAATAGTTGCATTGAATAATATCCTGTTAGATGAAATGACACGATTTACCTTTATTTAAAAAATATATAAATAACAAAAGTACTAAAAAAAAAAAAGAAGTATAGTTAACCAACAGACGTGTTATAATAAGATTATTTTCAAGCGCCCTTTGAGAACTAATAGAATAGATGAAGACCCTATAGATTGATTGGATTCGTAGGATTATTTTATTGGATTATATATTTGCCAGACGTGTAATAATTTTTCAATTTAATGAGAGGACTGGGAAAATAATGAATGCAGCCGTAGCAAATGTCCTGATTCAGCTGGCTAATACTGAAGGGACCCATTTTACTCGGTCTCTTGTTGCTCCACTGGAACAACGAGCACGTTTATGGGACAGCTAGTGTCGCCCGCCTCAGCCTAAACCCCGTCTAAATTTGTTGCTGTCTCTCCAGGACAAGCGGGGCGGATCCAAAAACTTCACATATGAATATCCCATTTCGAGTTTCATTAAATTTAGCTAGTAATAATCAACATTTATTGGTGTCTTCTAATAAAATTTTATAAAATTATCATATATATGATATAAAACTAAATAGATTGATGTAGGACTGTCAAGTGTCGCATCATTATTGACCTTTTTCCTCTTAATTCCAACTTGCCCAAATATTAATTATTAATGCTAAATTAAATTAATAATAATTAACGAGCATTTAATGTACGCTTTTATTCAAACAAGTCTTAAAAGAAAACATAATTTTACAATCAAATTTAGTTTGTAAATAGTAATAATTGTAGATGTACATACTCCTATTTGCAGGGTTTAAGAAGTCAAAAATGACTTTGCTATATAATAAGATAAGAATGAAAGTATTAATATTTTATGCAATTTTAGTAATCAGGTAGCTATTACAAATTTGTTGTACAGATAAACCACCCCTATCCATCACAGTGAGGATTGTAAATAGAACAAGTACATCTAACAAGTTAGCTCAAACTCAATTCAAGTTAATTTGACTATTACTACAGTCACTTACATAGGTATTTATATACTCTAATATAGAGTTGTGACTTGGGTCGGTTCACCCTGGGCTCCCTCATACCCGCCGCACGTCAAACCTGGCCCACACCTCTAGTCAACAAGTTACGAGGTGGGCCGACTTGCCCTACTTTATTTTTCGGTGTGGGTTGGCTTTTACGTTAAACAAATTTTAATAATGTTACAGTGTAATCATAACGATTAACTATTCAACCTGCAAGCCAAACCATCCCGCCCTGCCCTATCTACTAAAACAGATGGTGTGGTTCCCTAAGTTTCAACCCATAAGCCCACGGTTTAACAAGATGGTTGTCCTGACCTGATTCCGTATCTCACCTCCACACTCTAATACGATATATGGATCGAAGATCTCAGATCTTTAAGAATTCTACTAAAGTTTTGAAGTTTTTAGTGGGAAGCTACAAAATTTTAGTGGAGTTTTAAATTTTATGAAGGACTTTAAACAATTATCATGAATTGTGAAACTTTTAGATTTGTTTTAAATTTGCATAACATTAAAAGTTAAATTATGAATCTTTTAGCATATTCTTGAGCTCTGCTTAAAAAAATACATTGAAGATCATCTGCGCCCTCAAAAATTGCATCATAATATTAGATGAACATATCTATCAATTTTAACACAAATTCAAAGAAATTTTATGAAATTCGAGTTAATTAAACTCATTTCCTCATCTGCTCTTTTTTTTTTTTTTAATGTATGACTCGATAAGGAAGCATATCTTTTGTGATATGTACTTTGACTTGTCCACCTTTGGAGTTCGAACATGGCCTTTGGAAGCTGCTTCATACTACTTGAATGCGAGACATCATCTTTGCCACAACTGTTCTGATCTTGGGGAGCCACTGCTCGATTTTGAAAGGGAAAAAGAAATGGAAAAAAAGTTGCTTCCATGACACGACACTTAGGCTGAGTTTGGTCTTTAGTAAATTTGGTAGAAAGAAAAATTAAAGGAGAAAAAATGTGACGGGAAAAACAAGTAGGAAAAACTAAATTTTTTTCTCTTGTTTGGATTGAGGAAAAAATATAAGAATTTGGATAAGAAATTCGAATGTTGATGAATTACTTGAATCTTGTTGATGTCATCTAAGTAGTGCAAGGTTAGAGGATATTAGGAATTCTTTTGGAAACTTTTTCCGAACTTTCCTCACAATTTTATGAGGAAAATTTTATCACTTGTTTCTAACAATTGTTCCACCTAATTTTTCTCTATATTTTTTTCTTTGTGATTTTCTCTAAACCAAACACAAGGAAAAAAAATAATAATTTCCCAATTTTTTTTCTTTCCATCAAATTTTCGAAGGTCCACACGGAGCCTTAAGTCTCATTGTTGTCCCTGTATCCTTCACAAGAAAACAAGCAGCATATTGAATTTGTTCAGTTTTGTAACTAATCTTTTTCTATAGCGAGCATCACTTTCCCTTTAATATTTCATTTATTCATTCAGTTTGTTTTTCGCTAATTACATTTATCCATTCAGTTACAAGAAAAACAAGGTATGTTTTTCAAATTGATGATTGAAGATCCCGAAATAGCTTTATACTCTAATACAACCTTTTTTGTGAATGTCTTTTGAGCACGGCCCCTCCTTCACTTGCACAACAGTTAATGTAGAAACTGTTGAGATTCAAACTTGATACATCTCATTCAGAAAAGACTCTAATACCATGTTAAATTTTATGTACAAATTGGGTCTTAAACAAACGAGTCATGCATATAGGTTCAAGTAAGGTTCTAACTTTTAACCTAAAATTAATTGATAATGGGTGGAATGATTCATAAATTTACATAGTTATATACATGCTCTAGACCTCTTTAATTGTCAAAGTGGGGTTGTTCCACATTGATAATTTAAGAGACCTTGAGAATTTATATAAGTTTGTGAGTCATTCTACCAATTGTCAATTAATTTTAGGTTAGAACCTCATTGGGCTTATATGAATGGCTAATTTGATTCAGGTCCAATTGATATAAAATTTAACATGCTATCAAATCACGTTGCTCTTGTGTTTGACATATTTCCTTTCGATTAAATGTTTTCATGTTTTAGGCCTTGAGAGCAATCCGTACATGAGGGCCGTGTTGGAGTTTTGAAAAGTGGGGTTATCCCACATTGACAGTTTAAGAGGCTTTAAAAATGTATATAAGTTTGTGAGTCATTCAAATTATTGCCCATTGTTTTTCAGTTGAAACATCATTTGAGCTTATAATTAGCAAGACTCATTAGTTTAAGGCCCAATTTATATATAAAATTTAACATTTTTGTCAATTTATATTAATCAGCTGGCCAATACCAATAGCTCAATTTGCTAAACATATTTTCTCTAATTTCTCATCTAAACTATTTGTTACCAGCTTAACTAGAACAATTATCTATTAGCCAATAGTTCAATTTGCTAAACATATTTTTTTCTAACTTCTCATCTAAACTATTTATTACCAGCTTCACTAGAACAATTATCTGTTATCTAAATAGTTATTCATTAGCCAAATAATTAATTTTATCAAACAGAAGTAAATGTCATTATAGTGGAATATGTTTCTCCTATGCCGATCAACTTTTAAATTTACCCAAATATTACTGAAAATCTTGAAATACTCAAATAGTTCTATATTTGTCAAAAAACTGAAGAGAATTTATACTAGAATAGAATTAGAAAATTAAAGGACATTTTAATCATTTTAAGACTCACAATAATATTTAAATCATTTGAAAGAGTTTAATTGCACGGAGTAATAATATTCCAATATACTATTTACGTTTGGGATCAGCTTTTAATCCAGTACAACAGCGCATTGATTTCTTGCTTCGGATGTAATCAGCGGGCTTGCTTCGGTGAAGTAAAGAATATATGGGTCGTAACATAAATATATCAGGATCATGTTTGATAAAGAATTTTTTGGATATAAAAAGAGTTTTTTAGCGGTATTAGTAGATCTGGTAAAAGTTTAGTTAAAGGCTCTCTCTCTCTCTCTAGCGTATTTGACTCCCTCTCTAGCTGCCTTCTCTGCACAGTCACAGAACGGTCAATTGGGGACCTCGGAAACAGCCACAGCCGGTGCCCACAGTCTGCACGGAGACGGTAGCCGGCGAGGGAGCACATCGACGTTCGCTCCGGTCTCACGGCGGCGTCTGAAGGCCCTGCTTTGGAGGTTCGCGATTGCTCTGTTTTGGCTCATCCCAGTGTTGCTCTGTCTCGGCTCCCTCTC
The DNA here is from genome assembly GCA_017589665.1 of Selenicereus undatus. Lineage (NCBI taxonomy): Eukaryota > Viridiplantae > Streptophyta > Magnoliopsida > Caryophyllales > Cactaceae > Selenicereus > Selenicereus undatus. The sequence continues at coordinate 30,125,619 of JACYFF010031952.1, read as the reverse complement.
AGGTCTGGTTGCTTTGCTGCTTCGGGTGTTCGGTGGTCAGCCGAGGCTTCCACCTTCTTGGGTTTTGCGCAGTGCTCGGTGCTCGGTGGTCGACCGTTGTGCGCGGTGGGCGGCTAAGGTTTCCCGTATCACTTCTCTCTGTTTCGCTTTGGGTTGTTTTTGTGTGGCTTCCACCCCTTCGCTGCCTGGTTGTTTATGTTTGTTGCTTCTTGCTTCTGTTGCTTTTGTGTCTGCCCTCTTATCATTTGTGTTGTCGCTGTTGCTTTTGTGGCTTCTCTGTTTTGCTGAGTGTGGTCTCTGTGGTGCGGCAGGTTACCACCTATTTTGGCATCCTTCTTGTGGGCCTTTAGGGTGTTAACATAGTAGTTCGAGGTTAGTTGGTGTTAACATCTGTTAGGGCTGTCCTAGCGTTTGCAATGTTGGCTGGTTTTAGTTTGCGGTGGGCAGTAGCTTGTTGTAGTTTGCTAAATTTTGTTAAAGCTTTGTTTTAGTTTGTAGTTGTTAATAGCTGGTTGTAGTGGGTTGAAGTTTGCTATAGTTTTTTGTTATAGCTGTAGTTGTCGTTAGCTGGTTGTAGTCTGTTATAGTTTGTTTCAGTTTTGTTTTAGTTTGTAGTTGTCGTTAGCGGGTTGTAGTTTTAAGCCCGTAGTTGTAGTTCTTATTATTATTGAATTGTCAGTAGTATCATTATTATTATTTTATTATTATCATTATTATTATTATTATCTTTTTGTGTTTGCTAGCATCCTTTTGAGTTTCTAGCCTCTGGTCATTAGCATCCTTGTTAGTTTGGTCCATCTAGTGAGTGTGTTCTTTTTCGTCTAGTGAGTGTTTTCAAATTTTGTTGGTCTGGTTGGATTGCCCTGCTTGTTTATGGTTTGTTAGCTTCTCTGTTGTTTACGTTTTAGTACTGCTGTACTTTCTTTTCCGTTTGTGGTTGAAGGGTAGTGGACCAGCTTTCTCGGGCGTCCTTTAGTGGGTTGACCTTTAGGGTGGCGTTGGCCTCGTAGACGTCGTCTTCTGTGGCGGGCCATGTAGTTGCTTCAGCCTGTCCTCCGGGGAGTTCTGGGGTTAGAAGGGGGTTAGGGTTGCGGAAGGTCCGCCTAGCATCCTAGAACGTCGGGACCCTCACGGGTAAGTCGATAGAATTAGTTAAGTCGCTGCATAGACGTAAAGTTAGTATAGCGTGCGTCCAGGAGACGAAGTGGGTTGGGGCGAAAGCTAGAGAGATCGATGGGTACAAGCTGTGGTACTCGGGGTCAGCCAAGGCGAAGAATGGAGTTGCCATCCTAGTCGGGAAGGATTTGGCGGACCAGGTGGTCGAAGTGAGGCGAAAGAGCGATCGGATTATGGCCATTAAGGTTTTGGTGGGTTCAGTTTTCGTGAACGTGGTGAGTGCGTACGCGCCCTAGGTAGGCCTGCCGGAAGAAACTAAAAAGCTCTTCTGGGAGGACCTAGATGAGGTCACCCAGGGGGTACCTCAAAGTGAGAAATTGTTCATAGGAGGAGACTTTAACGGCCATATCGGCGCGGAGGCAGCAGGATACGATGGGGTCCACGGGGGCCTCGGTTTCGGAGAAAGGAATGCGGCAGGGGTCACTATGCTGGACTTTGCGGTGGCCTTTGATTTGGTGGTGGCCAACTCCTTCTTCAAGAAGAAGGAGGACCACCTGGTGACCTTTAAGAGCAATTCTTGCAAGACCCAGATTGACTACTTCCTAACGAGGAAGGAAACTCGGAGATCGTGTAAGGACTGCAAAGTGATTCCTAGCGAGTTGCTGGGAACCCAACACAGGCTGCTGATTTTGGATGTAGAGTTCAAGTATCCTAAGAGGTCCAAGAGGAAAGCAGAAGAACTCAGAATTAAGTGGTTGACTCTCACAAAGGAGAAGGCAGGGCTAATAGCAGAGAGACTAGCTGAGAAGAGAGTTTGGAGGAGGGCAGAAGACGCCGACTCGATGTGGGATGCGGTGGCGGATTGCATCCGTAGGTCGGCTAAGGAGACTTTAGGCCTTTCCAGGGGAGGCGGCAGCAGGATGGAGGGCGCCTGGTGGTGGAACGAAGAGGTAAAGGAGAAAGTCAAGGCAAAAAAAGAGGCTTATGCGGAGCTCATGAGCAGCAGTTCAGAAGACGAGCGGGCTCATAAGAGGAGTGGATACGAGGCGGCCAAGAAGGTAGCCAGAAGGGCGGTGGCAGTAGCAAAGAGCCAGGCGTTCGATAGACTGTACCATAGATTGGGGACGAAAGAAGGGGAGAAGGAGGTTTTTAAACTGGCTAAGGCGAGGGAAAGAAAGACTAGAGATTTGGGAGTGGTAAGGTATATCAAGGACGAAGAGGGTAAGGTGTTGACTCAGGATGCGGAAATTAAGGAGAGATGGCAAAGGTTCTTTGCTAGACTCCTCAATGGAGAAGGGGGGGAGACGACTGTAGTAGGGGTGGAGGGTGTAGCGATCAGCGGGCGGGCGATTTGATAACGAAGGAGGAGATTCGGGAGGCCTTGAAGAAGATGGCGCATGGGAAGGCAGTGGGCCCGGACCAGATACCAGTGGAAGTGTGGAAGTTTATGGGGGAAGCAGGCCTAGAATGGCTCACGGAGCTTTTCAATGTTATCTTCAGAACCGCCAAGATGCCCAGAGAGTGGAGGGCCAGCACAGTCATCCCACTGTACAAAAACAAAGGGGATATCCAAGATTGTAATAACTATAGGGGCATCAAGCTGCTTAGCCACACTATGAAGTTGTGGGAGAGGGTGATTGAGAGAAGGCTGCGAGAGGAAGTAGAGATTTCAGAGAACCAATTTGGTTTCATGCCAGGCAGGTCGACTACTGAGGCGATCTACCTCCTCAGAGGGCTCATGGGCCTGGTCAGGGACAGAAGGGTAGATCTCCATATGGTATTCATTGACCTGGAGAAAGCGTATGATAGAGTTCCAAGGGAGGTATTGTGGAGGTGTTTGGAAGGTAAAATGGTGTCGCCGGAGTACATTCGTGTAATCAAGGATATGTACGAGGGGGGACGGACGAATGTTAGGACACCGAGAGGGGTCTCCAAGGACTTTGTTGTTAGTTTGGGGCTACATCAGGGTTCCGCCTTAAGCCTGTTTCTTTTCACATTGGTTTTGGATGAGCTCACTAGAGGAATCCAGGACGAGGTGCCTTGGTGCATGTTATTTGCAGATGACATCGTCCTTATCGATGTGACTAGGCAGGGGGTGAATGACCGGTTGGAGAGTTGGAGGCATACACTGGAGGCTAGGGGCTTCCGGTTGATTAGATCAAAAACGGAATACCTTCACTGTGGTTTCAGCGGAAGGATCGAAGAGGGGGGAGAAATCGTACTGGATGGGAGGGCGATACCGAAGGTCGCCAGTTTTAAGTATCTGGGCTCGATCATCCAGCAGAATGGGGATATTGATGAGGATATTAGCCAGCGGATTAGAGTGGGCTGGCAAAAGTGGAAGGCAGCGTCAGGGGTGCTGTGTGACAAGAGAGTGCCCAGGGGTCTAAAAGGCAGAGTCTATCGGACGGTAGTTAGACCCGCGATTCTCTATGGATCGGAGTGTTGGCCTCTAAAAAAGGCGCAGGGCCAGAGGTTGATGGTAACTGAGATGAGGATGATCAGGTGGATGTGTGGTTTTACGAGATTGGATAGGATTACGAATGGGGTCATTAGGGGCCTAGCTGGAGTGGCCCCCATAGAGGAGAAGATGAGGGAATCGAGGCTCAGATGGTTCGGCCACGTGAGGAGGAGAAGTGTGGCCGCCCCGGTGCGAAGTTGCGAGACTATCAGTCCACCCGGTGGTAAGAGAGGGAGAGGTAGGCCGAAGAAGAACCTAGAAGAGGTGGTTAGAGAGGACCTGAGAGTTGTCGGTCTCACGGAGGGCATGGTCCAGGATAGGAGGGTGTGGCGGGACAAGATTAAGGTCCTTGATTGTAGGGGACGGGCTCCGTAGGTGGGCAGTAGCATAGGGGTGTGGGGGGGAGTGGGGTGGGGTGGGTTTTGGTTTTGCTTGTTTGCAAGTCATGCTTTTCCGGATGGTCACGACACCAAGCGCCCATGATTTGTTCAGGTATGTCTCCACCCCCTCCTTATTCGCTTATCCGGAACCTTTTCTCCCCCATTTTTCCTACTTCCCTTACTTCCGTAAATGGTTTTGCAATCGTTTCCCCTCCAAACCTTTTTCTCAAAACTGTTTTTGTGGGTCTTATGGAATCAACCTCTCTATGGGTAGGAATACCGGTAGAGGTAAGGTTGCCTACAGCTGGATCTCCCCAGACCCCGCGAAAGCGGGACCCACTTTGGGAGTTTGTTGTTGTTGTTGTATTAGTAGATCTGGTAAAAATTGATCCAATCAGAAAATTTGACCTAAACTTGTCCGAAAATCTTGAACTTTGAACACGATTTTCTCGACCCGAACCCAAAATAAACTGAAATCGAAAAACCCACAAATTAACAGATCAAACCCGACCCGAACCCGAACCCGCCCGTTTGATCTGAACATTATATCCTCATTTTTTTTTGTTTTTCTCTAATTTATGCCCCGTTAACAATAATGGTTAATCATATTTATCAAATAATTTAAAAGACATTATATAACTATTGATTCCCTTTACAAATTAAACAATAATAACCTTTCTTTGCCTCTGTATTATACTATTATGTGAAAATAACATCGTATACAACTTCAAAATGAAAATATACTAAAAATGGGTGTGAGATTGCTTGAAATAACTATTCAATCTTCAGAAAAATCAATTTGGAAGAAGATAAATATTAAAGATGTGCAGGCCATATCTTTATATATTTACCGAAACAAATATGTCTAATCATTTTTGAAATTAATTACAATGTAATAATCTAAGTTTTTGATGTTATAACTAAAAGAAAATAACTTTTACTTCTTTAATTGCATTTATTTGGTTTTCGTTCTAACTAGTCTTGAATTATGATGCTAGTGGTTGGAAAAATGGCTCATCGTATTCATATTGGGGCTAACCCATTAATAAACTTTTACCAAATTAGACATTGATGTGTTAGACAATAAAGGCATCAAATTATTAAATAGGTTATTAGCGGGTTCAAAATACTCCAACCCATTAACTAGCTCTATATGGGCCAACCTATAAATAATCCAACCCGCTATTAATCTTCTTTCAATGTACGAATCGATCCATCCAACCTAGAGGGGCCTTGATTATTTGTCTGCTTATACATGACGTACATATATAATAATGAAAAGTTTGAACATTTTGAATATAATATTCATTAAGAAATTACAACTACCATGCTTTTTCATTGAATACTAACAATTTTGAGTAATAAATATTCACCACTTTTTGATTTTGACAAAAGAAAAATAATTCACAGAAAAGGCGTTCTAAACCCATTGGGTTGACCCAAAACCCGTAAAACCGAAATATACCCGCCTGTACCCAAAATACACCCAACCCACATTTTATCCGAACCTGAATACATCCGAACCGTATTTTACCGGGCCGCCTTAACTGACACGCCTAGGTATTAGCTATTTAACTTAGGTTAAAAGGTTTTTTATTATTTAGCTAATTAGCTTTTTAGATTAGTTTTTTATACACAAGAAACTCTTTTATAAAAAGCTATTTGGGATAGTTTTTTAAAGAGCTTTTTGATGTTTATTATTACAATAATCATACTAATATTATAATTTGGATAAATTTACATCAAATGTCATTCACAAATGATATTTCCGAATGTTTGCATGACACTTATACTTTAAATTTTTTAATTTGTTTTTTTCTCTTTTGAGACAAGAGTTGTGGATGGTGATGATGTTGAAGATAATGCTTTTAATTTTAATACTTTCTTAATTTAATAAATAATTTATGTTAGTTAGTCATACATGATATATTAATGTTATTTATGTCACATGATTTCAATTGCTATTAAAAAAGAAAAAAATTAACATTTAAAAAACATTTTAATAATAAATACTAAAATTAGGAAAAGATATAAATATAATTTTATATATCACATAAGTCTTAATTTATAATTCATATTGAAAAGAAAAATAATTACCCAATGAAATTTTTTTTTTGAAAAATAATGAAATTGAGTAATGAGCATAAGTGAAGTTATCAAATAACTTTTTTAGAAATAGCTAACTTTACTAAATGCTTTTTTCATAAACAACTAATGTAATCAGTTAACTCAAATAATTAATATAATTAATTAATAATTAACAGTTAATATAATTAATTAATAACTAATAACTTATATTTAATTGACAAATAAGATCTAGATATCTCTCACTTTACTTTCGTCGTACGAGCAAAGAACATCAGGTCAGCTGCATGAGGCTGTCTTTAATTTTTGTCCTGTCTGTGATGTGGCACCAAAAAAAAAAAACAACATATTTAGCCTCACGCCAACTAGTAAATAAAAAATTACAAATGTTGTAGTCAGTGTTCCATATCACCAAATCAATGTCCTAATTCATAGTTGATTGCTGTAGTTGATTCGCAACATACGCCAAGTCTATTCACCTTTATCTAACAGTTGTCCACACCTGTTGATGGTGACTAACGTAAATAAAGAATTAAAAAATGATAATCAACTAAATAAGAAAATGTGCTACTCTTTTTAACTTGTTTTGTTCAGAATACATCGACCGTAATAAAATAAATTTAAACAAATTTAGTATAATCAAATAAATTTAAATAAGTTTAGTTTTGTACGTTTATAAAATATTTTACATTTTGAAATATAATAAATCCATATGAATTAGTCAATAGAAATAGAATTAAATAAATTGAATTTAATAAAAATAATTTTATATAATTTCAACTCAACTTAAATAATTTAACAAAATAAGTTCAATACGAAAATCCTGAACCCAAGGTAGGGCTACGATTGCCCTATTGTCCAAAGATCCTTCTTTTTTTTTTTGGGTGCGACTCTGTTCTTTGTCGTTTATTTTAACTGAACTTATTTTGAACTGAATTCATCTAAACTTATTTAGACTTACCAAATGGGTCATTCAATTTGAGTACGAGTCAGGTTAAGTTTAGGTCAAGTCATGTTTTAGGTTAAGAGAAATTGTAGATCGGTTCGGTTTGGGTGGGTGAACTTCGGTTTGGGTCAACCGATTTTAGTCCAATAAGTTTGTCATGCAAAAATAAGTAACTTTGTTGGAAATTTTGGGTAAGGTATGAAAATTTCGGGTAAGCTATGCAAAAACCGATTTGGTTTGATTTTTGAATTTCAGGTCAGTTTTACCAGGTTTAACCTTATATGTTAGACTTATTCTAAACTTATTTTTTAGACTTACTCTGTATTGAACTTATTGTTGACTTATCAAGAATAAATTTTTAAAATTTATTTTGATTGAGCTTATTCTAAATTTATTTAATAAACTTATCCTAAAATTACTTGCTACACTTGTTATAAACCGAATTTATATGAATTTATTCACAAAAAATAATCTAAAAAAATAGAGCTCATTGTCCAAATAACGTGACAACCGCCCAGTCAACAAATATTAGCATTTAGCATTTTTCTTTGAATGATGATATATGTCTTGTAACAAGACATATTTAAATGTCTTGCTTCATCCTAAATTAATGCATTTGATAATATAAAATTACAAAATTTTCAATAATTGCATTTAATTATAAATTGCAAAACTTAAATATGCATCAACTACGCCGACAAACTATTAAATGACACTCTAATCAAATCAGCCATAGTCTCAAGGGCATATGATGCATGTATTTTAGAAGTGTGGTAAATTATGATCAATAAAAAGATGATTTTACACAATTTATAAATTATAGTATACTTTCACTATTCGATCAAACCATTTTTTTTCTTTTTTTTAAATTTAAAAATTTTATGATATAATTTTTAGGTTAACATAAGACACTTCAAAGTACGTCTTTTAATAAGACATTTGTCGTTTTATTTTTCCTTTTTTGTTTGTCTTTTCTGAAGCCAACGAAAACATTACGTATAAATATTTCCAAGCCTCTCACATTCTCTCTCGTAAACCCGTCTCATTCGTCAGGGGGGTTTTACTGGAGAGAGAAAATCCCTCCACCGGCGAAAATGCAGAAATCGTACGCATCACCGAGCTCCGCCGATCTCGTCGGCCTTGAGCGAAGCTACAGTGAGCGGTCGGTGAAGGTGATACCGCTGCAGCCGGCGGAGGAGCTTCCGTTCTCCGTGGCAGAGGCGTCGAGCGCCGCCATGGCTCGGTGGCGGTCGAGGATGAAGGGGATGACTCCGGCGAAGTGGATCTCCACCTTCTTCCCTTGCTATCGTTGGATGCGAGCGTATCAATGGAAGGACTGCCTCCAGAACGATCTCATGGCCGGCATCACCGTCGGCGTCATGCTCGTTCCTCAGGTCATTTTATCTCTCTCTTTTTTCTCTCTCCTCGATCGGGAATTTGAAGGATTCAGCTTTGATAGCTCACTCATCAAATTTTTTAAAAATTTAAGACTTGGTTGGAGTTTGGAATAATTATTATGCTAATTTTAACAACTTACGTGATAATTAAGAATCTAATAATGATGGAGGGGTTGAATCATATTGATTGAACATTTGAACTGGTAGACGATTAAATGCTGATAAGTAATGCGTATATACATGGATTTACAGCTACGGTCAATTAAGTTGGCTAATCAACTCTTGTAATCGCTGAGGATTGACATCTTTGTTTTGTTTGGGGGGGCGGTGGGTAATCGGGACGCTTCCCTAGCCAGGGTTCTATGAACGAATGTCAAGGCAGAATTCGAATTGTAATAGAAAAAGACCATTTATCCCTTCACTTTGAGTGGCATACATTTACGTACCAGCTTGGGAGGTTTTGAAAGTGGAGGGTATTTAGGGATGATGATTGCAAGGGTATCAGTAGGGTATGTCCATATTCATATTTTATCCAAAAATATTATTACCCAATTCATATCTAATCTATAGCCCTTGCTGTTTATATGAATACTATCCATATGGGTAATCCTCATATGGGTATTATTCATATGGGTTATTATCCTTGGGTATCCATTGGTTGTATATTCAAAACCCAATACTCATAACTACAAGTGATGAATAGACGATATGATTTGTCTAAAGTTAACAGGAAACTTCAACTTCAACTATTCGAGTCAAGATTTCAATATCTGATAGGAAATATTAAACAAAGTTCAAATCTAAATTTTGAGTTCCGAATTCTTTCATTTCATTAACAATTATCTTTAATACGATAGTTCAATTAACATTTTTCGCCACTAAACAATTCAGTTGACATTTTTAGCAATTAAAATAGTTTCGACGGTTTGGATTGAAACTTGATCATCTAGTGAGAAAGATTAAAAGAAACTCAAAATGAATTTTGAACTCCAAATTCTTTTATTTGATTAACATTTATCCCCACTATGACGATTGTTGTAAATGTCAATTGAATTGTTGTGGCGGAGAAAAATGTTGATCAAACAAAGAAATTTTGAATTCAAAATATGGAGTTGAACTTATTTTAATTTTTCTCATCCAATAATTAAATTTCGATATAAAGTGTTAAAGTTGTTTTATTGACAAAAAATATCAACTAAATTGTTTAAGTGGGAAAAATATCGATGGAGTTGTCATGGAGGAGATAAATGTTGACCAAACAAGAGAATGTTGAACTGAAATTTGGATTTGACCATATTTTAATATTTCAAATCAAATAATCAAGTTTCGATTCCAACTGTTGAAGTTGAATTTTGCTCCTAAATTTCGGGGGACATTATCATCTAGGAAGATATTAAAAAAGTGGTTCATTGTAGTTTTAATTATTATACAAGGATATTATTATCTTTTAATCATCATTATTAGATATGTGGATACCCTATTATCTACCAAATACCCACCTCAACTAGGGATAATTATCCATTCCATACTCATTATCCACTCTTAATGGATATTACCTACCCATACAATTTGGATGGATAAAGGTGGGTGCCCATCTAATAGGTACAAATTTCCATCCCTAAGGAGATTCAAGCTTGAATTGAGAAGCGCCCCTCTTTATTCTTGGCGTACTGTTGGAACAAAAGTAACAGAAAGCGGAGGGTTTTTTTTGGGGAGGGGGACGCTGTTAGCCTATTCTTACTCCATATACGTACTCTAAAATACATAATCTATCTTTGAATTACTATTCTCCTTTATATTTTGGTTTGTTTTATTTTGACTATTCTATTCTCTATCAAGTCATCACATGTTAATGTGATTTATTCTTAATTAATTTTAAATAGGCAAGTTAAATATAGAAGACAAATTCAATTCCATATACAGAAAATATCAGAAATTTAGGTGAAGTAACAAATACTTAAATACATTTTAACTTATTTTCTATTTGCCAAAAGTCAAAGAGGACCTTAATTCAGAGATCGAGGGAGTAAAAAGTATATAGCTTCTAGTCTTCTTCCCAAAAAAAAAAATCCAGTCCCATTGCATCGTAGTCAAATCGACTAGAAACTATACGAACCTCTTTCATTAGGCCAATATATCCCTAATTAAAATTTGACGATGTTTTCTCATTTTTGTTCCGTGAGAAAATGAATGCTGAAGTATCCTTTTTAATAACATTTTGATGATTCCCCCGAGCTATTATTGGTGTCTAAGAAAAATCAATGTCGGATGGGGAAATACAGATTAAAATGACCAAATTCTAAACTAAATTGTTTATAATAACTTCTACAAATTCTATCAATTAAACTATTAGCTAGTGTTTGGTTGGAAGGAAAATGGTTATCTCGAAAAATTATTTTCTGTGGAAAATGTTTTTCCAAGGAAAATTGATTTCATGTCACATTTTCCATTGTTTAGTATAAGATAAATCATTTTCCATGAAAAAGATGAAAACATCAATTGAATTGTCGTAGTTCATATAAATGTTGACCAAATGAAGAAATTTTTAGTTTAACATTCATATTTGAGTTTATTTCAATACTTCCTCTCGAATAATGAAGTTTCGATCTAAACCGTTGAAATTATTTTAGTGATAAAAAACACCAACTAAATTTTTTAAGTGGCGAAAAATATTGATTGAATTGTCATGATGGAGAAAAATGTTGACCAAATGAAAGAATGTCGTACTCAAAATCTGAATTTTAGCATATTTTAATAATTCCTATCTAATGATCAAGTTTCGATCCAAACTATTGAAATTATTCTACTGGTAAAAAATATTGACTGCACTATTTAAGGGGCGAAAAATATCAATTGAATTGTCATTATGGAAAAAATGTTGAGCAGTTGTAAGATTATTAAGCTGAAAATTTGAATATGAGCCTGTTTTAATATTTTCTATTTGATGATCAAGTTTCGATCCAAACCATTGAAATTATTTTACTGGCGAGTCGACTGAATTGTTTTAGTAGCAAAAAATGTCAATTAAGTTGTCGTAGTGGAGATAAATGTCGATCAAATGAAAGAAATTTGAGCCGAAAATTTAGATTTTAGTTTATTTTAATCTTTTCCATCGGATAGTCAAGTTTTGATCCAAACTATTGAAATCGAATTTTTCATCTAAATTCAGCTGACCATCTAATCAAAGAGTTGAATGATGAAAATCAACTTCCTATCTTCTCAAAAAGAAAAGCATTTTTCCAAAACTATTGAAATCGAATTTTTCACATAAATTCAGCAGACTATCTCATCAAAGAGTTGAATGAGGAAAATCAATTTCCTATCTTCTCAAAAAGAAAATCATTTTCCCAAAACTATTGAAATCGAAATTTTCATCTAAATTCAACTGACTATCTCATTAAAAAGTTGAATGAGGAAAACCAACTTCCTATCTTCTCAAAAAGAAAATCATTTTCCCAAAACTATTGAGATCAAATTTTTCACCTAAATTCAGTTGACTATCTCATCAAAGAGTTGAATGAGGAAAATCAACTTCCTATCTTCTAAAAAAGAAAATTATTTTCCTCTATTGGGGACAAATCATTTTCTTTGGAAAATAATTTTTCATCCTTCATTGTGCCAAACAACGAAAATTTGGAAAACTATTTTTCCGAAAAATCTTATTCCCCCAACCAAACACTACCTAAGTCTATCAATTAAACTAATTCCATTAAAATGGCCAAATTCTACACTAAATCTTTTGCATAACTTGTACAAATTCTGTCAATTAAACTAATCGGCACTAAGGGTATGTAAAGAACTTGATTAGCTGACATTGCATTTGGGATCCCAAAAACCTAAACCAAAAATGTGATAACCAAACAGAAGAATTTAGATTTGGTTCAACATTTTTTATTTTCAAAAACTTAATTGATTCAGAGTCGCACTTTTTATTTTGCTATTACCGAAATGAGTTTTAATGCACTACGAGTTCTTTTTTATTTTGAAAGGTAGCTAATAATATAACTGTTATCGAGTGACAAAGTTTAGAGGGGGTAAATTCAGATTTCAGCTAATCAATTTGGTAAAAGATTTAGGTCTTGTTTGACAAAATTAGCTGTTTAGATAGCGGATAACAGTTCAGGTAGTGGATAACTGTTTAGATAGCGGATAGCATTCCTAATTTAACTATTAACGGATAGCTGTTTAGATGAGCGGTTTTAAACTAATATGTTCGGTAAATTTAGTTGTTAGGCTAGCTGATTAATATAAATTGATATAAAAGGATATATATAGATAATTTCCAAAGATAAAATTTTTAAAGGATATTTTTTGGCTAAAAAATATGAATGCTACTTTTAAATGCAAAACGTTAATACTATTAGTTTTTAAAAAACGTTGCTTAAAACGCTAAACGCTACTTAAAATACTAGTCAAAACACTAGTTTACCGAACACTAAAAATTAACTAATTGGTGTATTGACTTGGGTAAAACACTAAACGCTACCCAAAATGTTGTTACCGAACACGACCCTAGTGTTCTGCATCTCAATTGTTTTTGGATATGAGTAGCGAAGAATGGGTTCCTTTTTTCTTTTTTGGGTCTATGAATATCAATACATATTAAAAGTTGTTACCCAACTGATCTGAATCAAAAATATTGGTGACCAATGTAATGGAAAACTAAAAATTTAAATTGATTTAGGTCTAAGATATCTCTAAACTAAAATTAAATAGTAACCGAATCAAAGCCAGCAATGAGTAACAAAATCCAACTTTCCACATCATAATTGATACCCACAATTCCTACGTAAAAAAATTTGTAAGATAACCTTCTATTTAAAAAAAAAAAAATTCAAAAGATAACCTTCTAGAATTATTTATCCAAAAAAAAATGTAGATGCGCACTAAGCATTTCCAATGTAACGTACGTATATCACCAACTCTCACCTTAGATGCCCAGGCTAATTGTAATCTTTTGCCACAATGTGCACCATATGGAACGATGCATGCTTATATCATTAATACACACATATGTCACAAATTGGCGCATATGCTAGTCGGTATTTACATGCAAGATAATCCTAAAGTTAACAATTAAGCTAATCGATAAATATTTCACTAATCTTTCACAACATTTGATCGTGTAGACGAGATATCTTTGCCTTTAGACCTCTAAGGTTAATCATATTGATTTGCCGAACCCTTTAATTTTTGGATTTAATTTTTAGTCCTACTTATTGGAGTGTCTATTTATAATTTAGTTTAAAATTATACAGTTAATGTCGAAGAAGAGATGGCCGGATGGCCATCCTTTCACACGGTCCTCCCCCCCATCCGGGTTCAAATTTGGGGGCACATTTGCAGTGCATTTGTGTGTAGGAGCGTGTGTGGGCTTGGACTTTGGTATGGGCTTTGACATTTCCTACTCCCTGGTCCGTTCAGGTCCACTGAGTAAACCCTGCGATAGGGCCTAGTGGGTTGGGTCCGTCTACCATTGTAAAATTATACTGTTAGTGTCTGGATTACTTTGTGCCCCCCCCCCCCCCCACTAAAAAGAAAGAGACCCTAATCGTTGGATCCCCCTCTCCCTCACACATTCAATCCCAACCGGAAACCTAGCCACCAACAAATCCATCGATGGTGTTAGCACATCCGCCTCACCCTTTCCTCCCCTGTCCCAACCTGCATTCTCTCACTTCCGTCCCTCATTGTCTCTAACTCTGGATCTCCTCCATTCTAGACGGGCTTTGTCTAATTGAATGGCATGCATTCCGCTTGATCCTTTGGATTTGTCACAGTTGAGCAGGTCCTTCGCCAATAAAAGGTTCCACATGAGTAGGGGTGGAGTTAGGATTTAAAGTCAATGGTGTCAAGACTAATAACACACATAACATAAATTTTAAATATCTAAATTAACCACTTGTTCAACATAAATTCAATAAAAATTAATAAATTAAACATAAACAAACAAGCAATTACAAACAATATTAGCTAAACTTTAAATTTTCAACCAAGAAGACAATTAGGTAAAAATTCTAATTTTTCAATTCATGAATCATGAGTAAGTTACTAAGTTAATCAATTATTTAACATGAATCTAACTGAAATTAATAAAGTAAATATAGTTATTTACAAACTAACAAAATTAAAAATAAAAATTGGGAATTTTTTGGATTTACCTCAAATTTGGAATTAGGAGCAGGCTGGACTGTTGGGCAGCCCCTAGTGGTGGCGGAAGGCGGTGACGGGCAAGGCAACTTGGCAGAGTGACAAGGAGAATTCTGGGGTGGGCGTGGGGTTCTGTCGTTCAGCGTGCGTTGGTGGACTATCTGGGCAATGCAAACCGAGAAAGAAAATTAGAGGAAAACTTTGAGTGAACTTGCAAAAAAAAAAAAAAAACATACACAGAAGGCACAAGTACAAGAAGTTGAACACGCAACCTCTCACACATAGCAATAGATGGCCAACACTTATGTTGTCTGCACCTTTCTGAAACAAATAGAAACTAATTAATATATATCAATTTTATTTTGCGCCAGAATAAAATACACATGGAAGGCGCACATCCCATACATAGCAATGGGCGGCCAACCACTATGCCATCCGCATCTTTGTTAAATAAATAGGAACTAATTAATATATATCCATTTTTTGTTTTGGGCCAGAATATCCTATATTTAATTTTTTTTCCCAAAAAGTTGGGGTGTCAATTGACACCCCTTACACCTTGGTGGCTCCGCCTATGCATATGAGGGAGGAGAGATAGCGGAGATAGAGGAGAGAAGGTCAAGCAACGAGGTGCGCCACCATTATTAGTGGTAGTGCTAGATCTAAATATTTAGGGCCTGTTTTTTTCGTGGGTCAATTTCAAAATACCAACCTCAACTCACTTCAACCTACTTCAATTCATTTCAACCTACTTCAATCCACTTCAACTCACTTTTACCTACTTCAACCCACTTTCACTATTTTAATCAAGTTCAATTTATCACATAAAAAAAATTCAACACACTTTAACCTACTTCAATCCAGTTCAACCTACTTCAATCCATTTTATCCTTTTATCCACATCAATTTACCCGTAAAAAGAACAGACCCTTAGGATAGGGGTGTCCATCTATTAACGTTATCACTAATATACACCATTAAAAAAAAATAAAGAAATCACATAATACGTGCTATGATAGACTACTTTGTATAGAGTATAGACATATCTTATTGCATTTTTTTTACGAACATTCCATTTTGTACTTTTACATAGTGGAACTTGATATGCAATAATGATATACACTACTTTTTTACTGAAAGAATAACGATAGTCGATTGCTTGTTTGTTCTCTGTGATTTTTCGTATTTTGAATTTGATACATAAATTGTGCTAAAACCATAAAATGTTATAATTACCTGCCATTTACTGAAGTCATTGGTTGCTACCAAGTCATTAACATCAAATAATAAAACCCTGAAAAAAATCAATATTAAGCAATGAAGTGAACATGCCAAAACATGAAATAAAATTACAAATAACCCAATAGATTTTTTTTGGTATATTTTATTTTATTTTATTTTTCTATCAAATTCCAACATCATCATAGTTGTAGTTTTTATATTTAAAAAAATTAAAAATTTCACTATATGGACTGTGTATGATAAGATGGTGTCCACAACTTTTTAGGCCTATTTTACGAGTGTCCACATATACTAATATGCCTCCTTCAAAATAATGCAGTAGAATTTTTTTTGAGGCAGGAATGTCCATGGACACCCCACCCCGTCAAATAGATCCGCCCATGACTAGTGGACACGCCAATGGTCCATAGGCAATGGGCCAAATAACCATAAGTAAAACTGTCGACCCATTTAAAATAGGGTTGATAAACGATTGAGCCAAATAGTGGCCGGTCCGCTGAAGCAAATTAACGGGTCGGGTGTGGTTGACCTATTGATGGGGCGTTTAGTAATGTACTACTTTTTTCAACCTACTAATTACACTAATTTACATGCTATAAGTAGTTAAACTTGCTATCAACACTCTATATGTCACAATAATTGTTATATATAGTTTCTTGTGTAAGGTTGTTCCATTTAAAACGTTGAAGCAAGTCGCCTATAAGCTGATTTCACATGACCGATTTATTTACTAAAAAGGTCGGCCCAATCCACTTCAGGATTGATAATGAACCGATCATATCCACATTATAAATAGGCGAACTCTAACCTGATCTGTTCTGTTGCTCACCCCTAATAGTGGCAACAATTCCAATTCCCAATGGCGAGGTTTCCAGCTGTCGAACAATATAACTCAGCGATGGTGATATGTCTGGGCCTGGGGTGGATGGCTGATTATGGTAATGGTTGCAAAGGGATGGGACTAGGGGCGAAGCCGGAATTCAAAGCAAGGGGGGTCGAGAATTTTTGGGAGTTATCTCAAATTGGGATTTGGGACGTAAGAGTTAGGAGGAGAGCTGAGGAGGAGTGGAGGCAGCTACCGGCACAAGTGGCGGGCCTGGTGGCCTGCGCGTCGGCGACTGGCCTGGGCAGACTGCAGAGAGTGAGAGAGAGAGAGTGCGTGGGCAGTGGGCTGGGTAGAGAAAGAGAGTGCGTCTAAGGAGGGAAGCAAAGCAAGACTAAAGAGTCGAGAGACAAAAATTAGGAAAAATGAATGGGCAAATCTTAAAAAAAAAAAGATACAAGGCATCGCAGAAAGAGAGTAATAAGAGTCAAACCTACGATCCCTTGAAACAACTAAAGAGCAGCCAACCATTTGGCTAAGTACGCATTTGCAAAATGTATGTGAACTAATTAATATATATCTATTTTTTTATCCACAAAAATATCCCATATTAATTTTTTTTTTCAAAAAGTTGCTGGTCAATTGACCCCTTGCCCCAATGTAGCTCCGCCCATAAATGGGACGGCATAATCGTGGTCTAGGGGATAAATTGAAAGTAGATACTGTTTTAAGGTACTTAAAAACAAAACACACAATCATATGAGGATAATAAAAGAAATTAAGTTAGGAAAGTAACAAATGAAAAGTCATGGTTGCTAATTTCAAGTACTTAAAAGTAAAGATTTTTACATGTGATAATGAAACACTCAAGTAGATTTATAAAAAAACGAAAAATTTATAGTGGCTATTACTATAAGCCAATCTCTGTAATTGAGTGAATTTATTCTATATACGTGCCAAGATTTAATTACAACTATATATTTTCTTCAGTTTTTAATTGTATTTAAAAACATGCATTTTTAAAACAGACAACCATTTATAAAATTTGATAAAAATAATTAGTGGAGATCTGTTTGGTACTCTCCAAGTGCTCACCCGCTAAAAAAACTATAATTAAAAAAGACAAAAATAAAATTGTTAAAGAAGCACCAACCGGCCCCGCCCCCCCCCCCCTCCCAAACTGTAGAACCTCCATGATTGTCGGGCAACAGTTAAATTGTTTCAGCCACTGCGCTACGTATAAACCCTTCTCTGGAGACAATCGACTTTCTTGTCTCCCCTTCTCGTACGCTATAGCCGCCACACTTGCCGGCAAGAATTTTGCCGGCGACATTGGCCCCTCTCCCCTCGCCTGCGTTTCTAGCGAAGCGTCCAGGACAAAGTGATAGCATCGTTGGTCGGCAGAAAGTCCGGCACAAATTCAAAGAGACAAAAGGGTGGAAGATTTATCTCGCCGGAAAACTTGAATACTGAGGGATTCTATGGAGGTCCAGGAGGTCTGCGTAGGGAAAAAAAATGAAGGAGATATGGTCAGTGGCAAAGTCAGAAATTAGGGAAGGGCAGTTGAAAATAAATTGATAATTATAATTGAGTAATATTGTTTCCACCTTCTTCTTCATTCAATAGTGAGTTTTTTAATTAGAACGTGAAGAAAATGATGATTCTTTAGTTATTTTTTTAAAATATCTATGCATTTTGAGTTAGAATTCAAATTAATCCACAAATTAAACAATTTTAAAAAAATTAAAATTGATAAATTAAATTCATAAATTAAAACTAAAAAAATAAATTAACCTTAAATTCAATGATTAATCAACAAGTTGAACTATTGAGGTCAATTAAAGTGCTATTTTGTGAAATACTTATATACTTTGGCCTAAAATTGAAATTAAACCCCACAAATTAAGCAAATTTAGAATTGAAATTCACAAATTAAACTCATACATAAACTTAGAAAACAAATTGATTTACAAATTAAGGAGTGAATAACAAATTGAAGTCAATTAAAAGTGCTAAACTATAATTAGTAAAATTTGAAATTCAAATTGGAGAGATGATACTGACCAAAAAAAGTAAGGAAAAATTTAAAGAGATGTCCACAATAGGCTTCAAACCCACGACACCATGAATTAGATTCTAACAATAAGATCACCTTCAATGGTGTGCTCGCGCGAGGAGAGAGAGAGGCGAGCGAGGGAGGAGGCGGCCCGACCAGGTGCAGCGGCTGGCTTGGCTCGGGGCACGGCGAGGAGGCGCGAGGGTGGGAGGAGGCTCACAGGCCAAAATTTCCTTTTTTTTATTGTTTTTTCATTTTTTTTAATATTTTAATTTGGTTTTAGATTATTTTTTTGATTTTAAAAATAAAGTTGTGTATTGTAGAGTGGACCCATGGGTATTATTTTATTTGATGAGGCAAAATGATGAGCCTTCCATTGCAGAGAGTGGGGATTGTGAGGCAAAAAGTTAGAGAGATGACTAATGTGGTAGTGGTAGGGTCCAACTGGTGAGCCAAAAACTGGCTCACCATTGTTTTTGCTCTAAGGTGCTCCAACCGCTGAGCTGAGCACATCCTCAATGAATGCTTACCCCACAACATTTATTTATATGGTGTTTTAGGATTCCAGCTAATTTATTCCATTTCTGGCGGAGAAGGGGCGTCAATTGACACCACTAACACCACGCTTCCTTCGCCAATGGATGTGGTCACAGTTTTGTTGATAATGGAGTAATGGTGAAGGGCGGTAACATCAATATTTTGAGAAGCAGCCCCACATCCGCCAAAGAAATTATTTCTTTTTCCATAATTGTAGATATTCTTCTATTTTAAAATATAATTTTATTTGTTTCAAATTAAAAAAAACGGACGGGTAAGAGTTATGTGTGGCACATGTATTGTTACGATCGCTTTCAATTACATAATTTGTCTTCTAATAATAATCACTATAAGCACATTCTAAAGAAAATATGAAAATAGGAGTCCAAAAGGTGTTAGATACCTAAACAAATTCAAAGGTTGATACTAAAATTTTCAAAGGACAACAGTAAATCTTTAATATAAATTGCAAAAACAACGCAAGCAATATCGATAAGAGGCTACAAATCAAATACTCAATTTTTTTTTAAAAAAAGAATGATTTGATTTTTTGGGTGGAGGGCTTTTAAGGATATTTTTTCACTGCTACGAGCACTTTATTGTAATTTGTGTACATAGATCAGTGATATGACACAATTTAGAGGAAAGAAACTTTTTTTTTTTTGGAAAAAAAAAACTATGAAAATAGGAAGTGAGTTTTTTTATAATAACTTGGATCCATAAATCTAGGACTACTACAAATGTAAACCTCTTCTTTGTTTGATGTCGACTGTTGAGGCATGCTTGTTTAGACCATTTTCAGTGGTGAGCTAACTTTTTAGCTCACCAGTAAGGGTCTATCTCTGTCATATCAGTTTGTGAGCTAGACTTTCGGTTCATAATTCTTACTTTCTCTAATACAAGGCTCACAACTTTAGTTCAACAAATAAGATAATACCTATAAACACACTCTACAACACACAACTTCTTTTTTAAAATCAAAAAGGAAGAAAAAACTAATAAAAATTTAAAAAAAATAAAAAACGCAAGAAAAAACGACTATGAGCTGGCCAGCCTCATAAGCCGCTCCCGAGGCGGACGAGCCTCCGCTAAAGAAGCTCTTAGAACATAAACAATGGTTGGCTTGCGAGGAGGAGGAAAAGGAGGAGAGAGAGTGTGGTGAGGCGAGGGAAGAACGGCAGCAACAACCTCACGCCTGATGGGGAGCCTTGGAGTCCCGAGCTCACTCGTGAGGTTTATTTTGTTTTTTTAAAATATTTTTTTATTAGTTTTTCTTTTTTTAATTCAAAAATAAAATTGTGTATTGTGGAGTGAATTTATAAGCATTATTTTATGGTTAGATGTAGGGTTTATAGATATTATTTTATTTGGTGAGGCAAAAGTAGTGAACCTTTCACTAGAGAGAGTGAGGATTGCGAGATAAAAAGTTAGAGAGAAGATTGACGTGATAATAATAGGCCCCACCGATGAGTCAAAAAATTGACTCACTATTGGGTTTGCTCTTAGGATGCTACTCATAATAGCAATACCTATTTTTCTTACAAGTACAGTTCTGCACTGGGCTTAAAACTTGTGAGGAGAAAGAGTTATTATTTTTTTTGGGAAAATTGCTAGCGACAGTTACTTACACTTTTTCTTGAAAAAAACTTCTCCTTACACAAGATCATAATTCATTTTGGGAAAAAAATTATTAATTATTACCATGGGTAAGGAGACAATAAGGCAAAACGTATACACAACCATTGCCAGTAGTCCCTCTGTTTTTTTTCCTTTTTTTGTTGGGTGGGGGGGGAAGGGACTGGGAATGCGTTCATCTTCCTTCCTTTGTAAAATGTTTGGGGGCGGGGGCACTTATGATTTAGTAATAGCAATGGGTATTGTTGCTTACAATTCTGAACTGGGCACAAAAAGCTTTAAATATCTAACCTGAAATCGATGCTCTTAAAGTAAATTCTGTGATGGTTTGTTTAAGTAGTTATTCTTATGGTTTGTCTATTTATCCTGTTTACTTGGAAAATTTGCTAATTTTAATTTGATGACCAGGCAATGTCTTATGCGAAGTTAGCTGGGCTTGCACCAATTTACGGGCTGTGTAAGTTCACTGTTATTGTATCTTTCCTCTCTCCTTTTTTTTTAGGGGGGGGGGGGGTATAAGACCACAAAATGCTGTATCACTATCTGCATGTCTTTTTTCTTCTGTTTTTCCCTTTCTTTTTTCGGGGAAATATCTCCCAATTCTTTTTATTAGTTAGGGTCGTGAGAACAGTTCAATTTTAAGGATGTATGGCAAAACCCAAAAAATAGAGCATTATGTGCCTTATAATCTCTGCACTAATAACTTGTACTGGATCCAACGAAGCACACGTATATATGTTTGTTGTTGTGATGCAAAGTTTTTAGTACTCAGCGATATTGTCTGGGTCATTGTGTATATGAAATCTAATGGTTTATTCCATCATAGGCAAACAGTGATCCTTTGTATCTGCCAAAACAACAGCACTCTTTGTGTATTGGTGTAAAACTGGTCTGGTTGTAAACTTCATTTTCCTCTGATTACCGTTGAATTTGATGACAAATGTGTACGGCATGTGTATTTTGAGCTATAGTTCTCCTGGACCCAAAAGCTTTTAGGTTCTCTACCTACATTTGTCTTTGCCATCTTACTTATGTCTAAGGGGCTTGCTTTAGTCTTATGATACTCCATATACTCGCTTTTTTGTTGGATGATACTTTTGCACGTCTGCTCTGTGTTAACTCTTCCAACTATAATAATTCTATTTGATGAACAGATTCAGGGTGCCTGCCTGCATTTGTCTATGCCATTTTCGGTTCCTCTCGGCAGCTTGCAGTTGGGCCAGTAGCATTGACTTCTCTCATGGTCTCCAGTGTGTTAAGTGGGATTGTTGACTCATCTGATCCGCTGTACACAGAGCTCGCTATCACATTGGCACTTATGGTTGGTGTGGCGGAGTGTATAATGGGCCTCTTGAGGTACTTGCATTCTCTCTATGAAGAGTTTTTCTCAACTTTTAAATTGCAGTTTATCACATGTACATAGATCCTCTATGTTCATGTGTCTAGTGCTTGACATGGGTGTAGGTGTGTAATCTTTTGTGCTAATTTTTGCATGTTTTAGACACTTGCCTTAGTGTCAAATGCACAACAAGAATATTTGAATCAAAGCAGAGAGATCAACAAAGGTTGTAAATATGCACTTGACACCCATGTTATGTTTCCCATTATGTAAATGGTATTTAATCTTCTTCATAAGCTGCTCATGAGAGAACAATCAATGAAAAGAATGAAACAAAAATGCTGGAGCTAGGTTTCATGTTCAAAAGTAGCCTAGCCTTGAGCTTTAAGTTAAAAGAGCACGCATTTGAGCAAGCACTTCCTTAGGTGACTATCTGTTCAGTTTGCAACAAAATTCACATCTTAAGGCTTGCTGTATCCTTAGGATTTGCATATAGTATTCGGTGTTCTAACTGGAATGGTGAGTGCGTACTATCACTGAGGGTATGCTCGTTGTTTTTGCCATTGATACAACTAAAATTGATCTTTCAATTCTCTCACAGGCTTGGGTGGATTATTCGTTTCATCAGCCATGCTGTGATTTCTGGTTTCACCACTGCAGCAGCTATTGTGATTGCCTTATCTCAAGCAAAATACTTTTTGGGGTATCACATAGTTCGAAGCAGTGAAATTATCCCCCTTGTCAAGAGCATTATATCTGGATTAAGTCAGGTATACCTTGGATAATCAGAGACTGAAATATTGTTCGTAATTGCTTCAAATTATAGTCTATTGATATCTAATAATCCTTCTTGTCATTGATGACTATCTGTTCTCATTGCCCACAGATCTCAGTTCTTTAGTGAACTTGCAGCTTTTGGTACATTAATAAGCACACACAGATGCTGTATTGGGATCTCTACCCTCACATGATCTAGTGATCCAAGCACTTGATAGATAACATGATGTTGAACCAGTCTAGTTTTATCACTGTCCGAAACCCAGTTTAGCTTCTGAATTTGATGACAGATCTGGACTCCTATCCCCCAACCCAATATGACTTGTTTAAGAGCTTATAGTTTCGACAAATATTAAGGTCATGATATTAACCAGAACAATTTACACAATAATATTGGAATCAGTCATAAGATATGGTATAAAATGGGAAGCAATGCCTTATGGATAACCGTTCAAATTTACTAACATTAGTACCTTCCTATTCTGAAAATAAAGGTCATTGACTCACTGTTCACTAGTGCAGCAAATCACTAGGGTAACAAGGCACATCCTTTATTACTATGACCCTTTGGTACCTCAATTAGAAAGCCAGGTGGTGCTAAACTGTCTCTGCTTTTTTCTTTTGCATCTGTCTGTGTTGGGGGTTGGGCGTGTGTTAAATGACACACTGCAGCACACATCATCTAACCTGTTTATTTTTCATATTCTGTGTTTTTCTCATTTTGTAGTTTTCATGGCCGCCATTTTTGTTGGGATCTTTTATTCTTGCTGTTCTATTGATGATGAAGCACTTGGTAAGAAGCAGTGCCAGTGTTGTTTGCAATTTTGGGCTACAACTTTTGCAGGCATTTGTTCATGATTCTGACTGATATCATTATGTTCAGGGAAAAACAAGAAAATCCCTAGGGTTCGTAAGAGCAGCAGGACCATTGACTGGAATTGTTTTGGGCACTGTTATAGTTCAAATATTTCATCCATCTGCCATTAGTGTGGTAAGACACCATAAACATCATCTTTCAACCTCAAATGACTGCTTATTGACTTTTGTTTTGGAAAGTTTCCCTTAATGTATGTGACTATTAGGACATATGTACTGAAGCAGCAGTGTACCATCAAATGTGAACAGCCACAACGACAACACTGATAGAGTGTGGATCTCCCTTCAAGGGAAGAGATGCACATTTACTGGTTTCCCAGTACATGTATACAAGACCTAAATGTTAGATATGATCATGTGCACTTCCTCAAAGTTTAAGAAATCATGCAAGAATTTATACTAATAGAGATGAAGTGTTATATTTTTAGTTCTTTAACTCCAACCATGCATCAACTAGTTTACAAGGAATCCTCCTATCACAAAGCTTTATAACTTCAGTTGTTAAGCAGTTTCTGATACTAAAATCAGAGAAACTAGAACATACAAGGACTTAGAACTAGAAGCATTTTAGTAAGAGACTGTTGGAAAAACATCCGCTATTCTGCTCTATGTCAACTTCATATATCTGTGGGATGATCTTTTAAATTGTTAGCATGGCATTGCTATGACAATTTAGGTGCTAGAACTTGATGCTTATCGTTAGCTTTTCTCTTGGTTTTTGCTGCTGAGCATGTGCTACACTGCTTCTGTACGCTGCAGCATTGGTTGCACCAAACATTTTCTATGTGCGAAATAATCCACTGTGTTGTACTTCTACTCTTTCCCCCCCCCCCCCCCCAAAAAACAAAACAAATTCAAAGAAGATAGCTAGTAATATTGCATTTTTCACCAGCTTTTTGGACGCTGTCTTTTTTGAAACATCTCAATTGTCTCTACCTAAGTGCAACCTATCTCATGAAGTCTCTTTATGACTATGTATTTTGGACATAGGTTGGCGAAATCCCTCAGGGTCTCCCACAGTTTTCAGTTCCAAAGTTTGCTCATGTCAAGACCTTGATTCCAACCACATTTCTTATAACTGGTGTGGCCATATTGGTAAGTGTTGTGACGAGGTGTTCTGTATTAATGTGATGCATTTCAAACAGACATCTGAATTGCATCCAATTGTTATCTGTTGGATGTTAGGAATCAGTGGGAATAGCCAAAGCACTGGCAGCAAAGAATGGCTATGATTTAGATCCAAACCAAGAGGTATGATTTCAGAACACTTGGAAAGCTTAGAGCAGTTCAGCCAGTATTGTGGTCTATAAGTAGCCTCTAATCTCAAATCTTTAATATGGCATATTGGTAAAGTAGAAAAGCAGTAAGGATGAAGACAAAGCTTAATTAGATGGCCAAAAAAACAAATGATCATTAATGATGCTTGTTGTTATAATTCTATGTTTCTCCCTTCTTCAAGCTTTAATAGACTTTTCAATGTTAAAGCCTTCTATCTGGCACTAAGGCACTTTTTTTCCTCCCTTTGACAGCTTTTGGGTCTCGGTGTGGCCAACATCTGTGGATCATTCTTTTCTGCATACCCCACTACAGGTGAGGCACTCATTTGCTTGTTAGGCGAACTGCCTTGGTTCTATGTCATGTAGAATAAATTTATGAAGTCATTGCTTCTCGCATTAGTATAGTAGAATGGCACTTTCGGTCCTTCATGATCCCTTTGAAAGTGCAGGTTCATTTTCTAGATCGGCAGTGAATAATGAAAGTGGAGCAAAAACTGGCTTCGCTGGAATTGTGACTGGAATTATAATGAGTTGTGCTCTCATGTTTCTAACTCCATTATTTGAGACCATACCTCAGGTACGATGCTTTTCTTAAAGATCTGTTCAATCAACTATTTGGTTTTCTTCTTTCTTGAAATCTGTCAACAGCTGATGCTTGAATATCCATTTTTTTGAGCAACTTGACAGTGTGCCCTAGCTGCTATTGTGATCTCTGCCGTCATGGGCCTGGTGAGTAACTGAGTATCTAAGTTATGGAACTTAGAATTTGATATTAGTATGTTCACACAATCACACATCATGTTCTTTGTGAAAATATACTGCATTTCGATCATGTTATGTATAGGCTGCTGCTTCATGGGATGTTTTAGAGATGAATGTAGCTATATATGTTTATGTTTCCTTTCTTCTTTTTTTTCCTTTCTTTTTTCCTTTTGGGGGGGGGGGGGATTGTGTTCACAATGAATATGTTAAGATTCTTCATTGTTTGAACAGATTTAGCACAGCAGAACCCTGTATATTTTTGGTTGTTGATCTTTGTAAATGCTGTTCCTGAGTTCAATGTTGTATCATCAATTTACCTAGATGCTTGCTTACATTTGCCAGCTTGCTGAAGCAATAATGGTTTCTTCCACTATTATTGCCTCCTTTCATTAGATATCTCCAAGCCTTACACTTTTCGGCTGGTGTGGGTTTTGAGTCTTTTGACTGTCCTGAGGGAGTTTTGCTTTTTATTATGGCGTTGTAAGGACTGACAAGATAGGATTATTGCCCCATGAAATTGTTAGGTGTCAAATTTGCTTCATGATCTACAGAGACCCTCAGTTTATTTTGCTTTGAAATGTTCTGAACTATCTTGGCTATTTTTCATTGCAGGTGGATTATCACGAAGCTATTCTTTTGTGGCGCATAGATAAGAAAGATTTTTTCCTTTGGGCCGCCACATTTGCTGCGACATTATTCCTTGGCATTGAGATTGGTGTACTTGTTGGGGTGAGTTTTCTCTTATTTGGTTCCACACATATCAGCTATCTCATACTTCAGAATTATGGACGCAATATCATTGGCATAGGTTTCCACTCGAGATCAATTATCTCCCTTCTGCATGGCTAACATATAGTCTGAATTTAAAGAACATTGTGAGAAGCTGTTATGGTAACTTGGGAAAGATAATGCTGTAGTAAATGCATACATAGTTGGGATGATAACTGCATATCCTGAATCATTTTCATTCATCACCTTTGACAAAAGTTCTAAAAGTCTGGGTAGCTCTTCTCCTATGTTGGACTCAATATCTAAAGAACCGCTCAGTCTTCCTGCATTCCTTTTTACTCTAAAATACACCGATTGCAAAAATTTCTAAGTCTGCTAGCATATTTGCTTTACGGCAGTTTTGGAATTGGATTCTTGGCCATTGCCTCCCCTTCATTTCTGATTTCTGTAGCTCCGTATTTTAATAACACCAATAATGTTACTTTGACGTTACTTCCGTCTCTTTCTGATGACAGATGATAGGGCAATAGTGAGAAAGCAAATGTAGTTAGCTTTTTAATTTTGATGTTAGTTTGGCTATATAACAAAATTGGTCCTGCTTTGAGTTAGTAGCTTTCTGTGCTGCTGCAAAGCTCTTTCATGTGTACATACTAAGATGTAAAACTTAATTTGGGAATGTCTGTAAGGACATATCTCTCTTACAATTGGATCAATCAGAATTTCCCTATTGAAAGGAGAAGAAAAGGTTGATTATATTTTTGTTCAAATATGAGTTAAGAACTTACACTAAAGATTTTCTTTTGAAATCATGTAGGTTGGTTTTTCGCTCGCTTTTGTAATCCACGAATCGGCAAATCCACACATCGGTAAGCACTGCAACAACTAACCATGATCTTCCTCAAGCTTTTGGCCTAATTTCTTAGCAAGCTTTTAATCAATCCAGATTGACAAATTCGGTCTTGTTTCGATTATGTTACATGGACTCGTCATTATCAGTTGGACAATAATCTCAAGATTTGACATGGATGCTGGTACAAATTGTGTACTCACATCCGGGTCTGTAATTGGGACTGCCTCCTAATTTTGAATCATACCAGGGCATACCTCATTTTAGCCCATATATCTGATC
This sequence comes from Selenicereus undatus, assembly GCA_017589665.1. Lineage (NCBI taxonomy): Eukaryota > Viridiplantae > Streptophyta > Magnoliopsida > Caryophyllales > Cactaceae > Selenicereus > Selenicereus undatus. The sequence goes on along the minus strand of JACYFF010031952.1, from coordinate 30,097,902 downwards.
ACTTTCGTATATTTGCCCTATATTCCATATTTGAAGTTTCTCCTCTGGCAGTCCATACCACCAGATCAGAAATTTCTCGCATTGAAACTGTCATTTAGATTTTGGGCTTATTCATTACCTGCTAATTAATACAATCTAATCAGTAGCAACCTGAAGGTGTCATCATATTTCCCGCTGTTCATTGCGGGTTACTAACGGGCAATCTCTTCAATTTACAGCTATATTAGGGCGTCTCCCAGGTACCACAATTTATCGAAACATTCAACAATACCCAGAAGCATATACCTACAATGGGATAGTGATTGTTCGCGTCAATGCACCGATTTACTTTGCAAACACCAGCTACATAAAAGATAGGTAAGAGCCATGTTAATCACAGTACTAACGAGGAAAGGAACCATTTTCTATTGATGCGTGCTACGTGGCCAAACTTTTGAATGATTACTCATGTCTTGTTTCTCTATTTTCTTTATATAATTTTTTTAGGATTCTTGGATGATAATATACTATACTTTTGGGTATTCAATGATAATACTCCTAACTTTGAATTTGGATGTCCTTGCACTGTTCTATCAACCTAAGTACCAAGACCGAGTTTAAAGGTGTTTTTAACTCGGCGATGCAAGTTCATATTAAACATATGCTATTGAAAATACTTAAAAATTCTTGCATTTTAAACATATATCATTGTATATCATTTCGAAATTGTTGCATTACACCATGGCGTAACACCTTCAAATCGATCTTGGTATATAACAATAAATAGGTCAACAGTAGAGTACATAGATTTCCGAACTCAAAGTTGAGAGGACTATTGTCCAATACCTCTATAGTTTAGTATGTTATCACCCAAAATCCTTTCTTATCCTTTATTTTGGGGAAAATTTATGTTTTTTTCCCCCTTTTCTATTGAAGGTTGCACGAGTATGAATATAATCTTGATGAATACTCAAGACATGGACCAGAAGTTGGACAAGTATATTTTGTAATTGTTGAAATGTCGCGTAAGTCTCTGCAATCTCCTTTTGTTCTTCTCCTTGTTTTTTTTTTTTTTTTTTTCAGAATACAGACAAGACTATTTTGGACACTAAGGCTCCGTTCGGTCCTTACAAAATTTGGTGGAAAGAAAAGTTGAAGGAAAAAATGAGAAAGGAAAAAAAAATTAGGGAGAAAGTGAGTTTTTTTCTCTTATTTGAATCGAGGAAAAAATACAAGAATTTAGATGAGAAATTTGAATGTTGATGAATTTACTTGAATCATATTCATATCATCTAAGCAATACGAGGTTGGAAGAGGTCGGAATTCTTTTAGGAACTTCTCCTAAACTTTCCTCACAATTTTATGAGGAAAATTTTATCACTTGTTTTCAACAATTTTTCTACCTAATTTTCTTCCATATTTTTTCTTTGCGATTTTCTCTAAACCAAATACAAAAAAAAAGTTACTTTCCCAAAAAAAATTTCTTTCCACCTAATTTTTCAAAATCTATAAGGAGCCTCAAGAAACACGAAGACCTATTCCTAGTGTACCAAGGCAATACCAAGCTGAATCATTTCCGCTTATATCTGCAAATTAGAAATTCAATTAGTTTGCTGTGATGGACTTTTTATTATATCTACTTGGTTGTAAAGTGGCGGCAAGTCTACCCTTTGCAACAGGTTTTATAACCTCTTAGGAGAACGGGCATAAGATTGCTACTGCTGCATCTGTGCCCTATACACACTCGGGACTATGGTCCTGGGACGATCGTAGAACTTGCCACTCCATAGCGAGGGCTTCATGGGAGACACTGAACTACACTAACAAAATAGAGTGCCATAATATGCTTCTAAGCACTAGAATGAGGAGATGAAACAAGAAGAATCCCACTACATCCTAAGGCAGGTTTTGTGTAGGTCAATATGTATATGGTCTTGCACTGGAAATAAAGAGATCATTTAAATAAGAAGCAAAGGACCGTTGATTCAGGCAAATATGAACTAAATCAAAGAGATGATGGCTGGAAAAACTACCAATTGCAACTCAAGGCCTTTCTTCTTAACAAGAATTTTGTTCCTGACTTTCCCCCCCCCCCCCAACCGTGACAGAGAGAAATCTTCTGTTCCTGCTGATGGGCACAATTGCACATACACATACATGATGGATCTTGAAATCTTTTAACTGCTTTTCCTTCACAGCTGTGACATATGTTGATTCTAGTGCTGTTCAAGCTCTAAAAGACTTGTACCATGAGTACAGATCTCGCGGCATTCAGGTTCGCCCTCCCCAACCATGATTTAACACAATTCCACGTTAACAATCAAACCTAAGATATAAAATTTTTGCTAGCTTTGTCTTCCATTTTTCAGATTGTAATTGCAAATCCAAATCGAGAAGTTCTCTTGACACTGACAAAAGCTGGCCTGGTTGAACTCATTGGTAATGAGTGGTACTTTGTGAGGATGCATGATGCAGTCCAAATATGCCTTCGGCACATTCAGAACCTGAACGGATCCCCTAGGCTGTCATATTCCTTTATTGAAGGCAAGTCGAGTTTCTCCATAAAACCGAGCCAAAGGAAGGAGGTTTCACTTAATGTCGATTTGGAAGTGGGTGATCGAACTGCATTGGTTTCAACTAGTTCTGATCACCAATTACAAGAGCCACTGTTGTCTCCCAATCTTCATTAGCTCATGCCTGGCTTCTAAAATCCAATGTTATTGGGGCCGTTTTGTAAATAATTACGCCCCCCCCCCCCGCCCTTCCCCAATTGTTGTAATTATATTTCCCATGGTTTCCTCATGTTCATATGTATTGCGATGTTCATGTATAAAGTGTGCTGCTTTCACATTCGGTAATACTCTCTGGAAGCATGGAACTGCCCATGTAATTTGTGAAGAACCAAAAAAGTTTGAATGAGATTGTGTTTATTGCTTTGTGTAAGGCTAATCGCAATTACTGAATGTTTGGCATGATAAAGTTGTACAGGCAGTTGAGCTCTCTGGCATGCATATAGGCCACTGACAATTTTATGGCAAGTCTAGAACTTGTGGATCTTATTTCAAGGTTAGCCAAATGACCAACTTCGACATAATCCAAATGCTTTGAGAGTCTACTTACATGCAATGATTGAACAGTATGACTCTTCACAGGATTATATCCCATGGCAAGAAGTAGCCCATAAAAATCAATGGGGAAGTTGGGAAGATGACAACTCCGTACTTCAACTAGTACAGAAATTAATCAGCAATGCAGAAAGTCACGAGCTCGTTAATAGTGAAATGCCAATGCATTAAAGAACTACCCAGGGTTTCCAGAGTTGCAGGGTGCTATTAACCAGGATGACAAAAGCATACACAATGCATGATGCAGATTGGCCAGAATATGAAAGGAGTCTCAGATGTTGGTCACTCCTCCCCTGCCGAGCTGCAATGCAAATGCAACCCAGTGATTCTAGAAGAATCTCAAAACGAGAAGGGATATGCTTACATCATACTGAGAAGAGTTCCCTCCAATATTCAAACTTGACATCAGAACTTTCATTGAGAATTTTGGGTGCAATGCAGAAGTTAATTGCGAGGCTTCCATAATGCATCAGAGAAAATCCATAGAATTTTACAATCTCCATTCATCTTTTCCATAATAAAATGAATCTGTTGGGCATAATACAATGGAGCCTAGAGGGGTGTCTTTGTGTTTTTCTTGGGTATCCTTAAACTCAAAAGGGCCACAAACTCATGGATTTGATCACAACCAAAGGTTTCTGTTAATAGATGTTAGATTTCCCACAGCATATTTTCTCTTGTCTGATAAACAGCCTCAAGCTGTGTATGTCACCTCTCCCTAGCATTGTCTCACAGTCCCTTGCTGTGGCTAAGGATACTGATATCCTTCCTGAGCTGTTTTTCCTATAAGGACATTGTCTCTACACCATCTGTTATCTCCTCCGAGTCATCAGCAGCAGATAGTGTTTCTTCATTCATCTGTTGATCCACAGCCTGCCGTGTCTCCTCCTCTTAGGAGATACACTAGGGTAACTAAAATACAAGATTTGGGAGATATCAAATATTTTCTTGGAAATTACAAGGACCGTTGAAGGTCTTTTTGCGTATCAAAGAAGCATGCATTGGATTTCATACAAGAAACAGAGATGCAAAGTTGCAGACCCTTACCCTCAAGACTACCCATGGATCCTAACTTGAAGCTATCATCTTATAATGAAGGCTCCTAGGCAAGTTAATATATCTCACCATTACAAAGCCGGGCATCAGCTACACTGTCCAAGTTTTGAGTCAGTATATGCAGCAACCATTAACCAACTCCTGAGCACAAGAAGGCAGACTTAAATGTTACAAGGTACCTCGAGACAGCTCCAAGCCAGGGAATCCTAATGGCTCGTAGGTCAGAAATTCAGCACACCAGCTGCCAAACTACAAGGAAATCAACAGCTGGCTCTTGCATCATGGTGGGAAATTCTCCAGTTTCTCGGAAATCTGAGCACGCAGTAGCTAGATCATTAGCAGACATCAATAGCTGTCACTTGTTATGAGGTTATGTGGCTTTTGCAATTGTTCAAGGATCTTGCCCTCAAAAGACTCGCAACCAGTGGATCTTAACTATGACAATCAAGCTGCCTTTGATATAGCAGCAAATCCAACCTTCTATGAATCTACCAAACACATTGAACTTGATTGTCATTTGTTCGAGATCAGCTTACGCCAAGTGCGATCAATCCTAGCTATGGAACTCCTAAGCACGCTTGCCAGACATTCTTCCTAAAGTAGTCTCAGTTGAGCAGCATCAAGTTACTAACCAAGTTAGGGGTTTCACGATAGTTTCAACCTCTGACTTGAGCGAGAGTGTTGAGTAACAAGTTTTGTTTGTTAGCTTCTCTGGGGGCTCAAGTTGTTGCTGAGCTGTAAATTTGCTAGCTGCTTTCATGATTTATATAAAAGACCTGCTGATGTAATAAGAAGAGAGAATATCTCACTCTTTCTCTCTCTACAATTCTGTTCGGTCTCTTTCTTCTCTCTAGCTCATCAATGGCAGAAACTCAGCATTGTCAATAATTGAATTTCCAGTAAGGCAAGAAGCAAAGAAGTGTGAGAACCTTGGCAGATTGCAGATAGTAATTCCTTCAACTCATATTTTAATAGCCTTTTCATATTGAATTTAGATATTACACTCTAACGAAACTTGTAACCAGAAACACACTCACAAAACAGATAAAAGACATCCAGAGAGAGAAAAGTCTGCAGTGTGTTTGAGGTAAAAATGTCATGCTGGACATAAAAGCTAATTGATGTGTTAGGTGAAAGGCTGACTATTAGTTGATAAGACAATTTATCGATATTTTGCTCAGTCTAAGAAGCAGCACAGCTGATGGAAATCAAAACTTCCAAAACCCAATAAAACATTTCCTTGGGTTTCTAATGCGAAACACCTCTACCTTGACACATGATTACTTGGTAGCTAACTATAGATAGCGTATAAGCTCGACTGCAAATTTTCCTTTCTTCGTCGTGTTTATCTCCCCTATCTGTACGCATGATCAAGAGCAACTCTATCAACGATTTGCTCAAAAGCTTGAGTAGCAGAAAGCTAACACCAGACATACCTTTAGTCTTCCTTTTCCACGGACTGAAACCATATCGCCTGTCTTGAGTGAAGCTCCATTTTTGGTCACAGTACTCCAGTTAACACGAACATCTCCTTTGCTAGAAAAAGAGAAAACTTAGCAGCATAAGTTTGTGATAATCAGCACGATACTGTTCAGTTTTTTCCTAACTTTACTGTATGACATAAGGAATTAACATGATAAGTTTCCTCGCTCTCTTACATACCCTCACACCCCCCCCCCCAAAAAAAGAAAAAGGCACAAGGATATATGGAAAAAAAATTTAAGAAAATAAAAAAAAGGTACACAGTTCACTAGCGTTCAATGATTCATATATGATAGGCTCAATGAAAAAAACAATAATAAATAAATAACCGAATGTTCATGAGACCACTCTATGGAGGATCATCCCTTACAAAAACAAAGCCTGAAGAAAATCTTCTATTTAGAAAAGAAGGGGGATGGGGGGATTAGAAAGCGTAATCACTTTGATTTCAGGCAAATTTGCTTCAACAGTCAACACAGATTTGCCAATGGCCTACTTAATCAGATTATTTTGACCAAAAGAAAAAGACTTTGTGAAGAGCCCTAGATTCTGTCAGAATCATACTTAATGGGATTGGGATCCCATACTCCTCTCATAAAGCTTCCCATTTTTTGCATTCAAGCAAACATACCTGGGTCCAATTGCTAGAATCCTCCATGATTGCTGATCTAGTGTGAAGACTTAAGACATGTGCCCAGAACACATCCTACAAACAGGCAACTATTTGAATGGCCAGAAAATGTTTAGGTGATAAGTTGATAAGTTAACATGCTGACCCTGCTTGAAAATGAGTTCTTATCATAGTGCACTCAACTAACCATTATTATAAGATACATAGACCAATGAATGAATAGGAATTAGGAAGCATGCATCTACCTTAGCAAATCAGCAAATTTCGAACGAGAAATTTTAAACCCAGCACTGGCTACGGCATCAACTCTTAGTGACGACTCCACAGTCTTGAAGGCCTTTGTTCTGCATTGAACAAACTATTATGCCACTTTGTCGATTGTAACACATGCAGAAGATGGATACAAACACGATGACCACCTTGGAGGTTCATACTCAAGTGCTTCCAATGGTATTGGTGTACAAGAGACAGGAACCTCACAAACCTGCCAAACACAAACTACTTTCAGAAACCATTGAGGCATCTGATTCAGTTTTCTGACATGAGTTTGCCAGTAGTCTTGACTTTCAGTATATAATATAAATACAGCAGAGTAGTGTGAAAACAGACACATTCCCCCTCTAATGTCTACCAAGTCACTATTCCAAGAGAGAGCTGGCCACTACCTTGTCCAATGACGTAATAATATAGTCAGCAAGCTCAGGAACTATGAGGACTTGAGCACCCTTTTCCGCCTGCAAAGCCAGAAAGAATTGTAGGATATAACAAGAAAGTCATAGCCATGTTGTCACCCCAGCCCTAACTTGCAAAAGAACACCTATGGAAAATGAAAACAGGCGAGAACAAGAAAATCAGATTTCTACTGTTTTGCCGAAGAGACAAGGCCGGTCCTGGATGATATTTGTAAGAGTTCCAAAAGGGTATCGCAGACCTCACTCTGTAAATAACAACTATGCAATGAATCCATAACTCCTGAACAAAAGCTGACGCCTGCAGCACTAAACGCATTTCTCCCTTTTACTTAAGATCAATATGCCAAAAGGACACTACCTCATGTGATCATAATCCAGAGCTCTCTAGAAAGTATCCCAATCAACTTTTCAACCACAGAAAAGTGACTAAAGCGATCATATTAAAAATATAAATCAAAGGTCAGAACTTAAAATTCAAGAACTAGATCAGGAATCAGGATTGACAAAGTACGAAGATTATTGTTAAACAGTTGCGGTACAGGTTCTAAATGGTCTCATAATTAAAATGTGTTGCAGCTTCTTTAAGCAAAAGTAATTGACACACCCCCACCCCCCAAACCAAAAAAAAAAAACCCACCATAATACCCAAAAAAGTTAAAAGGCATGACGAAAAAGCAGTAATACATTGGTTATGACAACTGGCAAAAAATAACATCTCTACAGGCCTACAAATTTAAAAGGCACCAGAATGAAGTTATGCAACACCATTGAACACCATGCCATATTTTCCATGACAATGATATGTATGTAGCAAATAGACTAAATATCGAACCTGAAGGATAATATCCCCAAGCTTTTCTCTGGCAGTACCAGTGCCTAGAAGTGAGCCAAGGAAACCTCTGTGAGAAGGCTGAAAGCCAAAATTCCCTGTGATGCTGGAGAAAATAAACATTGACCAACATTTGACATTGAATCTCAATGTTGAAGAACAGGATGTCAAATATACTAAGACCTACCTCAACGCTGCGACCATATTGGGAAGAGTTGTGAGAACTTCTGGATGTTCAACCGAAAGTCGACAGCGCTCTGCCTACAAGATTCAGAGAAGTTCAAACTACATCACAAGATAGACCCTGTAAGCCACAAGTATGTGTTGAGTTGGATTCACTGAAGTTAACCTCTGGATATCCTCCATTAGGAATCGCATTCACGTCAACTAACTTTTTAATTGCTGCCATTGCCTCGTCAAGTATAGGTGGGGTCAGAAAATCTGTATGTAGAACTTCTCTTCTCAACGATGCCTGATTAGCCTAGAATGAACCCAAAAAATAAGTGGCTAAGACATCTCTAGTTATATGACCATAAGCGTAAGTTAGTCTCAACCTTTAGACAACAAAGAGTGAGTGCAGCTACCCTATCAAGAATACATAATAATTACCATTTCAAGAATATGCTTGATCTCTTCAATTACATTTTTATCGTTGACTTCTTTAAGTAACACCTCCATGTCAGTCTTTATAGCTTGTGCCAAGTGGCTGGTCTCTGCAACAGTGGCCCATAAATTGTTAGTTTGTTAAATTAAGACGCTTGCACACATAAGCCCGAACTTTCTTCTTTAAAAGCCTAGTATTACTTTGTTAGAGTGATCAGCCACCAGCAAGGCGACAGTAAAATGATAATTGTTTAAAGTTACCATTTTCCTCACCAGCATAGTTCAACATAATACCAAAGAACAAATGATGAAACCATGACAGTTTTCTTCTTTTCATCTATCTCATATGATTGAAATCTTCAATACAGTTCCAGAATTTCAGAGAAATTTAGGCTTAACTTTCACAGGGAATCTTAAAAACTTTTGTAGGTTTCTCACAATTGGTGCTGAAATTATGATATAATATAACATGATAGGAACGAGGCACAGACCTCCGTGTCCACAGAGCATATGTAGTCAATAATCTCTTCTACTGCAAGAAAAAGAAATGATAAAAAAAAACCCTAAAACTCAGACATCAATCAGCATCACATCCTTAGGGATTGCAGATATACTTGGGTGCACCATAGAAATAACTACATTCTTAAACTGCCCTCCTTCCTCACTTCCCCCATCTTGTGCTAATAAATCAAATATTTATACTTCAATACTTGTGTTTTTCTCTCTTTTTCCTTTTTTTTTCCCTTTCTTTCGTAAATTGGAAAGAAAGTCTAGAAGAATTGGAAAACAGATTGAGAACAAATAGAAGAGAAGCTATAAATAAGCTAGGAATTAAGATGTATAAGAATAAGAAGGCAAGTGAATATTAAGCGTGAAAAGGGAATGAAATTCATAGCAACCAGCAAGTGGGAGCAAAAAGTCAGAAGGATAAGCCAAGCTAAAGAAAGCTTCAGGGATATTTAAAAAATGAAACAGAACATGATAGGAATACTTTTATGTAAGCATTGATAACATAAATCCCGAATTGCTACAACATCCTATCAGTGGCCATGATCTGGGAGAGGTTCAGTTAGGACAATTCATGTAAAATAACCCTGTTTAAGTGTTTTTAGGGATAACCCTTCATATTTCTCTAACAGTAGCAAATCATTTTCACCTCTTCAATGAGCATCACAATATCCTCTTTTGAAATGCAACTACCCAAACCTCATTTCAGGCAATTTATTGACAATAGTTGTCTCTCTTGCCTTTCTTTGAATCACTTATTCTAATTTTATCCTTCTCATGGAGGCTGCATATTCATCATAACCTCCTCATCTCAGCCACCATCATCTTCTAAACTTATTCATGAATGATAGACCAGCTTTAAACAACATATAACATTGCAGGGCAACAATTATATGATAAAATTTTACTTTTGAATTTTAATCCTAATTAGACTCTTCTCATAGCACAAGATCCTTGATAAAATACTTCGGTCCTGTTTGGCAATTAGCTGTTAGCTGATTGCATTAGCTGTTAGCTGTTAGCTGATTGCATTGGCTGTTAGCTGTTAGCTGATTGTATTAGCTGTTTGACTTAGCTGATTGTATTAGCTGTTTGTGAAAAAAGTGTTTGGTGAACTTAACTGTTTCTAACAAAGCTATTTGATAAAATTCCACTTATACCCATTACTCAATTTCATTATTTTTCTAACAAAATAATTTTTCATTGGATATTTATTTTTCTTTTCTATATGAATTATGAATTAAGACTAATGTGATATATAAAATTACATTTATACTTTTTCCTAATTTTAGTACTTATCATCAAAATATATTTTTAATGTTAAATGTTTTCTTTTTTAATAGCAATTGAAATTATGCGATATAAAAAATATTTATATATCATACAAGACTAACTAACATAAATTATTTGTTAAATTAAAGTGTTAAAATTAAAAGCATTATCTTCAATATCATGACCATCAATAACTCTTGTCTCAAAAAAGAAAAAAAATAAATTAAAAAATTTAAAGTATAAGCATCCAACATTTGAGAATATCATTTGTGAATGACATGTAATGTAAATTTGTCCAAATTATAAGGTTAGTATGGTCATTATAATAGTAAACATAAAAAAACTCTTTGAAAAAGCTATCCCAAAGAGCTTTTTGTAAAAGAGCTTTTTGGGTATAAAAAGCTAATCAACCAAACACCCCAAAGAGCTTTTTGACAAGAGTCAAACAGCTAATATCCCTAAAAAGCTCTTTTTATACCCAAAAAGCTCTTTGCCAAACATAGCCTTCATTGTTTTCACCGTAAGTGAATATAAAGTGTCTCCTCCATAAATTCTTCTCACAATGGATACATCTTCTATAAGATGAATGCCAATGATTTGGAGGAAAATTTTGCTCTAAACACCTCAAAGAACCTTCCAGACACCATTACCAGCACTTTTCTAAATGAAACAGACCATATTCAACTCTCTTTGCAATTTATATATAGCTGTGTCATATGTTGTAGTGAGTGTATAGTTTTTATAGTTGATTGACTTTGGGAAAAAGCTGAATCAGATATTGTAAATGGCTAATCCCATTCTTACTCGCTTCTCGAATCTCAATCACTTCTTCCACAAATTCATGGTGTGGTTGATAAGCTTAATGAGCCAATTGGCTGGCATAGTTTTTTATGTCGTTTGTGGACTAACAATAGATATAAGCACATTGAGCATCCATTCATCTAGCATCTTCGTAGTCTTCATAGTTAAAAGATAGTGCTTATTTTACAACCGTCCTTTCTCCTTGCCAAGATACACATGTAAGCCTACATACATAGAGATTCTAGACCTACCCAAGCTTGCTTCAATAATGGCTCCATAGTGGGCTTCTGGTTATTGTTTTTGTACCTTGGCCAAAACGAAAAGCCTGACAACACAAGTTTTGGATATCTAAAATAATAGTTCTATTTCCCTTAAACATTGCTTTTGTAAAATCATCCGCAATGTATGCGATTGCCAACATTGATTTTTCCATTAGTGATGCATTCTTGAAGTAAGGAAACAATAAACCCCTAAAAGTTGTACGTTTACTCTGCTCGGCACCATAACCTGTATCCCCCCCTCCCCCGGGCGCTTTTCGCATATGAAAATTGAAAATGAGCTATGCCACCTAGTACGTTTAATAGCAAAAAGCTACCCACAGCTTATGCAATCTATTGGTATAGGGCCCTGGTTGAAATTCATATTGCATCTTCAAAATCACATCTAGCACAAACGTTCTGCACTCACTAGTCAGTGAGTATATCCTAGGCTTAAAGGAATTGCCCTATCCACGTTGACTTAGACTTAACACAAGTTTTGTACATTTTATCACCAACAGTCCAGTGTGGACTGCATAGAGCATAAAGACAGTTCACACCCCAAAAATGCAGTAATGATAAAGAAAAATAACAGTCATTTAGATAAGCATAACGCCACACCTCCAAAAGAGTAGTACACTCAGTTTTATGTTCAAACTCGCATGACATCAATAGCGATACTCTGTCAATGTGACAAGAGTTGTAGCCTCTCATGAAATTAGGACAATGGGTCCTGTAAGATGATAAGATGATGACCAAGCAACGTCATCACATCTAAGATTTCAAATGGTCCTTAGAGGCATTTTGTCAAACACCTAGACTTCAATGCAAGAACAAGTTGGAATCTTCCGCTAGTCACAGCAGCAGCAGAATTCAATCCCATGCATACAAGGTCCTAAATTCGTAGATGCCACTTAACAGCTAGTCCCAACATGAGAGCCTGAAGTATCATCAAACCTTCCCAATGAATTTTGCCTCAGACACCTAAGCTTCATAGAGTAATTCAAGACAACTACTTAGCTTTGACCACCTAAAAAGGGGGGCATTAATCCAAATTAACCGGGGGGGGGGGGGGGGGGGGATAAGCCGTTTTGCAACTCAATCATGAACTGCTAGTGCAACACAGAGCCCCATATACCATATGAAAATTTGCACCCATTTTTCTTCTCACATTCTGTGTTCTGGGTCCAAGTGATTGGAGCGATAAATTGCATCGTCATTGAGATAAAGGGCTGGGTGGCAAAACTAGGTTCAAAGATAGGAAGAATTCAAACAAATAAACAAGGGCATGAGTGTTGGTACCTGAAGGAGTCGGAAGTGGGGAGGAGAGAGAAAACCGTCTAAATGATGTGGTGTTGCGGGGGAACAGAAGGGGGCGGTGGGAAAGTACCATCGATTGAAAACCTGTCTTCGGAGGATTAGCAAGAATGGTAGCAGCAGCCATGGCGCTTACCCGTGAAATCATGCTCATCCAAGCCTGGTTGCTGCTTCTTGCTTTCGTTTAGCAAAGCTCTACTCCTTTTATTTCTCTTTGTTTTCCCCTTTTTCTTATCCTTTTGTCTTTAGGGGGATAATTTATAGGGTTGTTCATGGCTCGGGATACCCGAATCAAAAAAGATTTCGGTGTGGATACTCCAAATTTTGGGTCGGTAAAATGATGAACCGTATTTGAACTGAAATATTTGGGTAATCGAAATTCGGGTACCCAATAATTTCAATTCGGGTTTTTGGTTAGCCAGTAACCCATTTTTTCTAAAATCCTTTTTCCTACTTTGCCTAATAATTTTATTGTATCCCTAATATAATTATTTCTACTTATGCTATAAAAAGTGGTCATATTACGCCAAGTTACACTTGAAATTATTACACAACACGTCAATATAACTCGATATCTTATCATTATTCATATTTTAATCAGTCCACATCTTCATAAGGTATGGGCTTATTAACATCATATTTATGTCCAACCCATCCAAACAAAACAATGCAACGAAGTCAAAATACTTGTCTTCTTCGGCTTTGGGAATGTTTGACTTACAAAATTTGTTTTTGGGTACCCAAATTCTCAAAACTCCCAAGCCATACTCGAATCAATAACCCAAAAAAAAAAATATTGGTTTGGATACCCAAACCAAAATTTTCAAACATTTCAATTCAGATACCCGAGATTTCGGATCGAATAGTGGATTTTCGGATCGAGTTATTATTTACGAATATTTTTGAATACCCTTAGGGGAGATTGGGAGAAGGGAGGTGTTTGGTTGTTGGCTGTTTAAATAATTTTTTTTTTATAATAAAAATTAACTATTTTGAGCATTGTGGTTGTTTGAATAGCTTTTTTTATCAAAATTCTTCGGATCGAGTTATTAGTTACGAATATTTTTGAATACCCTTAGGGGAGATTGGGAGAAGGGAGGTGTTTGGTTGTTGGTTGTTGGTTACGAACCTTCTTAATCATGTCTCCCTCTTGAGAGACCACCTTTTGATTTTCACTCGTTCTATTTATTTTTGTTTCTGTCTTTTATTTTATATTCGTAAGACTTTATACAATTTGAGTTGACATTTATCATTTTTTATGTCAAATTACGTATATCCAAAACTTAATTGCGTCAGATAGTGGTCGTATAGACACCCTCTAGGAAGGGAATACAAACACACATTCATCATATGCAGGTTATGGAAACGCATAATTTTGTTTGATTCGGAATTTGTGTTCCACTCACATTTTTGTCGTGAGTTACATATGTACCTCTTTTATAGAAGATCAAACTAGCCGTAGTTCTCTCTAATTCAATTTGGCTTAATTTGTATTTTATTTTTGCTATGTTAATAACAATAATTTAATTTGATTTTAGTC
>JACYFF010031952.1:30056484-30077797 GCA_017589665.1 Selenicereus undatus | reverse complement strand
ATATATGTATGTGTATATATATATATGTATATATATATATATATATAGGTATATTTATATTTTTATATGTATATATATATATATCTCTATATATATATATATATGTATATATGTTTGTATGTATGTATGCATTATTGTAGATGCCTAGATGGCTAAAAACAACATCCTATTTTTTATTGCCCAATGACAAAAATTATAGCCTAACTTGTATACTTGGGGGCTTCGCAGAGTAATCCTTGAATTTGAGTTTAAGTGGATTACACAGCCTAAAAACGCCAAATTTATAGTGCTCAACATCGAATTGACTTCCACTCTAGAGAGCATAAGATTAGTAAGTCCCGGTATCAACATTCTTTATTGAATAAGCTTTATAATGACATATCATGTACTAAAATGTGACAAGCAACAAAAATGATATAAGTTAAATAATTGGGCTTGCACTGAAAATGGCACCCGTTCACTATTTTGCTCATATCACTTATCTTAAAATTATGAAATTGGTTTATTAAAAAATACAGTCAATAAGGTTTCATGACAAAAAAAAGATTTACTTAAAATGGAGGTTGGCCGTGAAAGTTAAGGCCAAAACAATGTGCAGCCAGCGTACGAGCTCAACCGGGTTCTTGCTTTCAAGAACTAGGCTTGGTCCTCTTACCCAATCAGGATCCGCCTCTCTGAGTCTGTTTTTGCCTAAATAGGATTAATTAACTAAATTTTTAGGGTGATTAGTTTATCAAGACCGATTAGTCAGAATCTTAGCTGAATTATTGTATCTGTTTATATTAACCTTAATAGGACTAGGATTAGGTGTCCTAATTCTAAACCAATTTAGACTATCTCCTCTACCGCTATCAATAAGGGGCTATCCCTAGGGAGGAAGGAGGCACATATCAATGGGCATGGATTAGGCATCTGTTGGAGGCATCAAAATACATCAAAAGATTAGATAGATGAGAGCATCAAAATTTAGGAGAGAAATACTCCAAACACTCATGGTAGAGAATTGTGTTAGCCATTAAGAATTCTTTACTTAATTGGTTTTTCAGCTGAATCATGTGGGTTATCATCAGGCTAAGAACTCTGTCTTTCCCTACTCTTCTACTCTATTCCTCTTTTATGGTTTTTGATGCTAAATTACTAACGATGTGATCTAGAAGTAGTTCCCTGTCTGCTATAACTTATTTACTTTACTTTTGTTTGCATTGGATTAAGGTTTATATCTTTTGCATGATTATATGAATGATTGTAATTGGTTGCATGGATATATTGTTTGTATAATTAAGTTTTAATTTTCGATATTGATTAGTAGAGGTCGTCAGTGATGATAGGTCATGATAGGATGCACTCGATCATAGTACCATATTTTCGCCCTCAAATGCAGAACCTTTGTTATAGATCAAGGAGTCAGGATGGGTCCCCACAATAGGGATTGTTTAGGGCCTTTTCAAAATTCTTTTAAGCATCTTTGATTTTTCTTTTCGGTGCTCCTATCAGTATGATTTGCTTCGAAAGGTATCATGGTTCATAAGTTTTCCTAAAACTCACTGGAGACTCTATTTAACTAAAGGCTAATTCTTTATTATTTTAGTTTAGCATCTGTTCATGCACTTCTGGCTACAGGAAAACAGATTGGGATCTAGGTAGTAGAGTTTGCCTGGACCAGAATCAGAGCACCTGCTGAGGAGACTACCAGGGCCCAATCTAGGAGAGATGGACCTAGTCTTGCCCAGGGAAACCGACCGGTTCTCTGGCCAGGCCTAAGCCTATTCTCCCATGAACCTATAGCCTAGTACTGCCTAACTTGTAATAGAAATAAAAGCAAAAAAATAAATAAATCTGTAATTTCTCGAATAACATAAAAATACCTAGCATGCGAGCTCCACCATTCATGGAGGATTGCACTAGGGAGGTGGATCGTTATGGTGGTGACTCCACTAAGGATGTTTTTGAAAGGACGTGATCTAAACTTCAATATGGGAAATTATCTTAATTGTAGTTGCATTAGGCATACTTCCATTGTAAGAGGCCACATATCGAGGATCAACAACATTTGGATCAACAGCATTTCTAGGCGCAACCTTGATTCTACCCTTCGAGTAAGTGGCTGATCATTGGTAGGTCCATTTACACTTCCGATTGAGTAGGCAATTGCTTCACCCACTCATGACATACTTTCTCGGTCCCTGCTGCTTGAGGAAACATCCTAAACGTTCTAGTCACAACATGCACCCCGTGGGTGGCGTTCAAAGCATTCGATCGTGAGAGGACTATTCTAAACGAGACATGGAACCTATGTAAAATAGAGCTCTTGTTTAGGTTAGAACTCATGTGTATAATTTGGAATGCAATGTGGCCTTGTATGATTAAACTTCTTTAGCCCAAAGGACTTTATACTGTGAGTCTTAGAAGAGCCAGATTAGGAGAAAACTGAGTCTAGGATTTGGAGTCCTAAGACAACTCTTGATTCAGAATTTGAAAAGGATCCTAATTCTGATTTAGAGTACCAGTTTTGGCCTAAAAAGTAATCCAGGTAATTGGATTTGGAACCCAAAAATGTTTCTGGGCCAATTGAATCCAACGAGTCTTAATCCGAAATTTGAAAAGGATTCTAACTCTAATCAAGAGTACTAGTTTTGGCCAAATCCAAGTCCTAGAATTGGATTAAGGATCGAAAACAATTTTTAAACCAATTGAGTGCTAATAGGACTATTAATCCAGAATATGAAAAAGGTCATAATTCCAATATAAGTATCAGGTCTGGCAAAAAAAAAAATAAATCCCGGCCAGGATTCTAAAAAAAAATAGGAATTAGCATTCTATGTTGAGGCAAAATTGAGTCCGTGTTAGGCCTAGAACCCAGCTCGGGTCCATCGGTGTCTAGCTAGCAGAGCCCATCAGTTTGCATGCATCAAAGTCTAGTAGAGAGTTAGAATAAAAAGGGAAAATTTGGACTTGGTGAGAACCCGATCGGGATCCAGCGAATAAGTCAAGATAGGGTTCTGTCTCTTTAGGATTTGAATTCATGGCATAAAGCAGTATTTTGGGCTCTCAATGTTAGGGTTAGGTCCATAAATTAACATACTTTATTTAGGGTCTCAGCACATGAGTTGCAGGATACTTGAGATTAAAGAGTCATGCATCATTAGGCCTCATCATGCATAGTCTGTGAGTCTATTTGGGCTAAGGTGTATAATATGGCACATTAGGCCTTTTGAACACTAGTCCACTCTAGATTGCATCCAATCGTACATTGCATTCGTAATTCATAAATCCAAGTAAGACCTAGATATCTTAACCATGCATAAGCTCATGGTTTATGCATCATATTCCCTAAATCTAGGATCCCTATATGATTTCACCTAGATCCACCCATATGTTATAAACAGCCATTTTAGGCAAATCAAACCACAATCATACTTAGGTTAGTATAGGCCTGTGATTCACCTAAGTAAGATTTGAGTCCGACTTAGGCTCATAATTTAGCTCTCTATGTCCAACTAAGGACCTAATCCAAGATAAGGCCCAATTTCAGCCTAAACCTCACATTTTAATCGCATTTCAGGCTAAACCTTTAAACCCACAAAGCCATTGTATCTTTCTCAACGAACAACAAGCCATTGACTATTTCATTCAACCTATCCCCAACATTGTTAACCCATCCCCAACATTGTTAACCCTTATTGAGCAAGAGGTCATGATACTGAAATCACGTTGAAAACAGCGGGACTTCCTCTACTTGAAGCTTCTCAAAACACCCAACCATGATTGTAACCTGCTTGGCTTGCATGATAGCATTCCAATCATTTCATACCATATTTTGTTTCTTGCTTTAGTGTTTTCAAAGAATTACATAGTCTTTGTAATCATCATGCCTTAAATAATACTTGTAATATCCTCCATTAGAACATTCTCTTGTTCAACAGGTAGGAAATCAACATGGACAAAAACAAGCAACTCCTTGATTGGAAAGTTAGTTTCTGGCATGATTTGGTTCTCTATAACAATGTTGAACTCTACTTATCCAATCTTCTAATTTTAGCATATTAACTGCTAAACATGAAATTTTGTTGAATTTAATTTGTTAAGATCAGTACCAATGGATTTGAAATGATTCAACCATTAAAAAAAAGGGAGAAGAAATTAAAAACGGGGAAAAGTACACCCCTGACATCAATAATAATGGGCTCCTTAAAAAAATAATAAAATGTACTATTTCTAAGCCTTTGAAGTCATCACGTAACATATGTTTTCAAGATTGTCAACAATAAAAAAAGGCAAATAGAGGAATTAAAGGGGCAAAAAAGTATTGCATGATAGGTGGTTATCATGAAGCCCCCCACCAACACCATTTTCCTAGTTTTTCTGCAATGTGGGAAAACAACTATCTCCATCACCCATTGTAAATACAAGGCACAAAATCAAAGAGATGGAGGGACTGATGGAAGCAATAATTTGGCATAAAAAAGAGACTGTTGAAAGGAAGGAAAAGCAGCATTCACAAAGGAACAAGCTTCGGGATAGATTGAAGAAACAGAGAAGGTGAATCAGGGATTAAATCTAGTCATCTTCAAAAATTTAGACAAAGTTCAAGGTAATACAATAATGGAATATGGATGCCTCATATCCATCAAAAATCACTCTAGTCGAGTTCAAATTTTTGTTGGACGTTTGGATCATGCTAGAACTATGAAAGATTTGGATATTGCTGAATCCCGATTCCTGCCTGAATCATAAAAATACAGATGCTGCCGGATCCTTGTTCCCATCGAAACCATAAAATCCTATGTTTTGAAAAAGAAAGAGGATTAATTACATGTCCCGACCAAGAAAATGTTGCTATGCTGATTTTTTTTTTGGGAGAAGAGCAATATAAATTAAAAACAAAAGTCAAAAAAGGGTTACTCCAAATTAAAATTCTTTCGTTGTTTCTCACCGAAATTAAATTACACTTTCATGACTAATATGGCTATTTTGACTTGAAGTAGAAGAGTAAAAGCATCCTTTATTTTGAATGCCTACTCTTTACATAAGTCAAAGTACTTAGGCGCTCAAAACAAAGGCTAGTGAAATAATAAACTTCATCAAAGATGGGATAAAAAGTAGCCTGCTTTATAATTCAACCTCTTGTGAATTTGCAAGCATACAGTGGGTTGTCAAAGTAAAGGGACCATAGGGATAAATCTTCAATTAAATAAAATCTTTGATACGTCAGTTTATCTTTTCGTTAAAACCCCAAAAGAAAATGAAGAGTGGACTTGTTGATGAGGACGAATACGGTGAGGTTGTGGGATAAAGCAGTATTCATAAGATGTGATATCATAAACCTAGTAGGATGCAAAGACATAAATGGAGAAGAAAACCTATTGCATCCAGAATTTTGTATTTTGTTAAGGATATTGTAATTCTAAGATGAGATGGGTAAACAGAATAACAATAGAAAAGGAGGAGCGTTAATAAGTCTCGTAAAGTTAGACTCTCATAATTATATCCTACTTTTACAAAAAGGGATTTAAGAATGTGATGGTAACTATTAAGTATGAGGCCAACAAAGCCTCAGAAGATAAAGGAACAGACCAAGCAATTAGGCGAAACCGAGGAGCACTAATAATAAATAAATAAAGAGTTTGCGGCTTTTTGTCTTTCACCCAAATTTGTTTTCTTCTCTAACTAGACAGAAGGGGGGGGCAAGACGTCAGCCTACTCAAGCCAAATAAACTATAGAGCTCAAAGAAAGCAAAAAGAAAACGAGGGGGGTGTAGGGCTAAAGTTTTAGGTCCAATACAAAATACAGTAATGCTAAAAATGAGTATAAAGTCATCCCCTTATTAAAGAGGCTCGTACCCATAAATTATTAGTAGGTGTACATAAATTTGATGTATCTACTTTAGAAAAATCTATAAAGAAAAAAATAATAAAATATGCATGAGTTAAGCAGCTATTAGAACTACGGTGACTTGATTACGTAGGAAGCTCGATATAAAATTTTCGGGTTCAGTCTAAATCAAAGTCCTCAAATGGGCTCAGACCGACACCCCCACTCTTCACAAAAAATTGATCTTTTTAAGTTGATTGCACCTTACCTGCTCAAACGACAAAATCTAAAACTAAAATCAAATTAAATTATGGTTATTAACATAACCAAAATAAAATACAAATTAAACCAAATTGGGCTTTAGAGCTGGGTAATAGGTCGTGTCGGGTCGGATTCGTGTTCTTGTCGAACTTAAACGGGTTGAGAATTCCTCAACCTGAACCTAACCCGTTTATTAAACGGGTTGAAAAATCTTGACCTGTACCCATTTAATTTTTAAACGGGTTGACCCACTTAACCCGTTTAAGATAAACAGGTCAAGTTCAGTCGCTTAATTGACTATTTACGCATTTAATATTTTCAACTAATACGTAATTACAGTGTTAAAAATTAGGTTTACGTATCACATTAAATAATTACTCTTTGAAATTCCCCAGATTCATCATAATTCATAATTTTTAAAAATTTTTATATTCTTAATTATCTAATAAAAAGTAAATGGATAAATAAAAAATGAAAAAATGAGTTGACTTATTTAACTCATTTAATTAAACGAGTTAAATAGGTACTTTTTCGTGTCGAGAATCTCGACCTGAACCTAACCCATTTAATTAAATGGGTTGAACGTGTCAACCCTTTTAATTAAACGGGTCGAAAATTTATACCCAAATCCACTTAACTTCGTGTCGGGTTCGGGTCGGTAATCGTGTCGGGTCAGCTTTTCCTAGCTCTAGCTGGCTTGATCCTATATAAAAAAGGCACGTAGGTAGCTTATGACAAAATAGTGAGTGCAACCCAAATTCCAAATCAAATAAAATTATCTGTTTCCATAACCTGAGCTTGAAGAATGTGTGTGCGCAGTAACCCTTTTATAAGGTGCCTATACGAGCACTATTTAATTCAATTAAGTTTTGGATATGGGTAATTCGACATAAAAAAGTATAAATGTCGATCCAAATTATATAAAGTCATATCAATATAAATAAAACAAAGAAACAAAAATAAAATAGAACGAGTCGGAATCAAAAGGTGGTCTCCCAGGAGGGAGACGTAATTAAGGAGGTTTGTCCTCTTGAATAGGGTCATACTCAAAATAAATCGATGTACATTTTTGTATGTTGGAAAGTTGTGTCGTGCATTTTTATTTATTTATTTATTAAATTTGTACTCAAGATAATTTTCAGCATGCTCGGTGGGACCCTATTTTCTTTTAAATCTCCGATTTGTTTTATGTTAGCTAATGTTGTTATTTTTCTTTCTTTCGCTTTTGTGTGTGTTTTTTTTGTGCTTTCAAGGAATAATGGCACCTCAAGTCACCATCAACTTCAACAAGCTTCCCGTCACCTTCGTGATTAAACACAGTATGTTCTAGGCAACGAAGAACGTGCGGGCGGCCTTCATTGTTGGGCCATGATCCATCCTTGCCAAGTTTCCAATATCAAATTCAACGGAACCACTTCGAGGCCTCGAAAGGGCATGCAAGCTCTCCTCTAAGACCAACAAACCGCTTACCAAGAAGGCGATCAAGAACCTAAAGTGCAACAAGCGCATAAGCGACAAGCGTCGCGCTAAGTCTGGTGCACCCAAGTTAGCTCCATCACTAGCCTTGGAGCTAGCCAGAACAACTTCAAGGATGGCTTCTCAACAAAGGCCATCCTTCACAACATGCCCCTCAATGGTTATGTCGTGTAACCTAGTGTAAGTTCCCCACCCCAAGCGAGTTCCGACTTGGAGGGAAGCCTTGACGAGGGAGGCAATAGTAACCTGAGCAACAACCTAACCAAGGCAAGCTTGGGTCCCTAATTTGCCCACAAGGGAAGCTCGGGTCCCTACTTTGGCCCCAAGGTAAGCTTGGGTCCCTACATCCACTGGGAAAGGGGGCAAAACCAAGCAAAAAACCCCAAACCTTGAAGAATCCCAATATGCCATTGGGGGAAGGAACCTCGTGAGTAAAAAAAGCTCCTTAAATCCGCTCGATAAGGCCGATCTTAATTGGGACTATCCCTATTGACATTCCCATAGCTGAGGTAATTATGGCCTCCTATTCAGAGGAGGAAATGGCACCTAAGACCCCAAAGGTGAAATTCGTCAAACCACCAGCCTCAAACACCCATACTATAGTGCCAAGATCTCTATAGGTCATGGAGACTATTCCTCCTCGAGGCCCTACAAAAGGTAGGAGGATTCTGCCTCCTAGATCACAAAGTCAAAGTGACTTGACCTCACAAACGAATGAATCATAGGTATACAGTGACCTGATCACAAAAGACCAAAGCATTAACATATGCCGAGGTGACCTTGAAATCTTCAGTCACCATTTTCGATTAGGGCAAGAACCAACTTGAAGAACAAGATGAGGTTACAAGCCTTACCTTTTATGACCTTAGAACTCTCTTCCAAAAAGAGGAGTCGTCAATTGTCATCCCACAAGAGCAAATTATCAAGGATGAACAAGTTGAAAACATAACTGTCTTGGTTACCAGAACCCCAAGCCTCGAGGGACAAATGCAAGAGCTACAAAGGAAGCTTGTAGAAAAAAAAAGGCTGAAATTGCTAATCTCGCTACTCGCTTTGTAATCTCGCTACTCGCCTTGAAAACCGAGAGCATGAAAAAACTAATGAGGCTGACAGTAGCAACACAGTTATCACTCAGCAAGATATCAAGAACTTGATAGCCCAAGGGATTATAAAGCACCAAGCAGTGATGAATCCCCCAGTGTTGGGATATAAGAACCCTTATCCAAGTCATTACGACTCGATTCCTTTCTTGAAAGGTTACCAAAAGCCGAATTTGAAAAATTTGACGGAATAAATGAGTCACCGCATGAACACTTGGCTCGTTTTTACTCAGCCTGTGGTGAAACTGTCTTAATTATACATTATTAATTAGGTTGTTCGTGCAATCGCTAAAGGAGGCCGCCTTTACGTGGTACACCTATTACAACCTGGGTCAATTCAAACTTGGGATGACCTCCAAATGGCATTTTTGGCTTAGTTTGTGAGTTCAAAACAAAAGGTTTCCATAATAGACCTTATTGACACATGCCAAAGGCCAAATGAGAGCATGAATGATTTTATTACAAGGTGGAGGAGCCAAAGCTTGCAATGCCGAGAAAAGCTAAGCGACCAATCGACAGTTCAAATGTGTGCTAACAACTTAGATTCTCAAATTGCTACATAGGATGACACTGTTGCGCCTCATAACGTTGATGCCCTTGTGTCTAAGGTAAGTAATGTAGAAAGACAACTTGCTCATCAAAAAAGTATACAACCCAAGAGGGAAGAAATCAAAAAGCCAAACAAGAAGGGAGAGTCAATCGCTACCTTTGTCAGAACAAGCCCAAACCCAACCAATGGCGGAAATTTGAAGAAAAATGGCAAAGGCAAGCAGAAAGAGGAAGGTCGGCAACTCACCCTCCAAGAAAGGAAAGAAAACAAGTATCCCTTTGATGATGATGATGTTCAAGGGATATTTGATGAGTTAATGGTTGCAAAAGCCATCTCCCTTCCAGAGCCAAAACGACCTACCACAGTCAACAAGACAAGTGGTCCTAAGTATTACTCATACCATAGATTCATTAGTCACCCCATAAAAGATTGATATGCCTTCAAAAACATAATTGAAGACATGATCAAAAGGGGAGAAATTGAGATAGAAAAAGTTCTACCCTAAGGGCCTATTGTATCATTAAATGCAACCTTGACAGTTGAGCAAAAGGATGACTCCCACACATCATGCTTAGAAATTAATGAAGGGATCCTAACAGTGTCATTTCCACCTCACATGGTCCCCATCAAGTTCATTACTGATGATGATGTAGTAATAGTGTGGGCGTATTCGGATATGCCTCCCTCTTCACTAGGAGCACCAACCTTGTATGATTTCTACCTAGACGTAAGTTTAGAGGCATGGGTAACATCAAATGATGATGATGACGACGATAGCTTTAGATAGCAAACCTACTTCAGCAGGAGGTCATTTCGACAAGGAGTAGCCCAGACTTCTCTATCCTCAGGAGTAAAAATGAAATGTCAGAAGCTGCCATAAAAGAAAAATAAGAAAAAAGAAGAAGTCGAAGGCTAAAAAGAAGTCAAAGATAACTTTCGAAGAGGAGTATTTGTCGTCGGCTAAGACCCCTTTCACTTTAGGGCTGCTACTCCCCAGATGATGACCTCGCAGAAGGGGAGGTAGCCCAGTGTTGTATGGTTTCATAGGCTGATGAATATGAAGAGGTGAACATTAAGCCCCCGAAGACCACTCAAGAAGTGGACCAAGTAACTCTTCGGTCCAGTCGTCAACTCCAGCCACCAGAATCAGTTGGAAAAGAGAAGAAGAAAGAAACAACACCAAATATACTGCTAATATCAGCGAATGTTAAAGAAAAGGGAGACGAGGAAGTAATTCCCTCAATCTTAAATAGCAACAGCACCGCTGAGAACAAACAGTTAACTAAGGAGTCTAATAAGGATCTTCCTGTCCCAGTCCCTTTTCAAGTTCGTCAAGGATCTCATAAAGAAAAGGTTCGTTATAATGTCATCTCTCATCTCAAGCAAATCCCAGAGCGCTTAAGTGTCTACGACGCTTTACAAATGTCTAAAGAGCTAAGAAGGGAACTTATTCAAGCATTAATGGATCCTGACAACTACAAAGATAAAGTTGACCCTATTGAGGTGAATGAGGTGTTGTCCTCCCCTTTAAACCGGTGTGCTGCATGCATGGCTTACATAACGTTCTCTGATGAGGACCTCCAGTTGGGGTATGTGAATCACAACAGGCGTTTGTATATTACTGGTATGTTCGGAGATGAAAGAATAAATTATATCCTACTTGATTGTGGTTCTGCAGTTAACTTTCTTCCATTAAGGGTATTGAGGGGAATAGGACTAATACCAAATCAGTTGTTCCAACTTTGCTCACAATACAAGGATTTAATTAGGTGGGGCAGAAAGCCTTAGGCACTATTGCTTTGAAACTTGAGCTAGATGACCTCTACACAAATGCTCTCTTTCATATAATAGATGCTGATACTTCTTACAATGCCCTATTCAGGCGACCATGGCTCTATACTAGCAAGGCTATTGCCTTGACTCTTTACCAGTGTCTAAAATACACTGACGAGCATGACAATGAGAATACAATCCATGGGGATGCAAATCCTTTTCATAGGGAAGATGTTAATTACGTTGATGCCAAGTTTTATAAATCTGCAGATTTTGGAACCTCCCAAGTTCTTTTAGGCCAAATAAAGGGTAACCAAAGATAAAATCCAAGGCTCTTACTTTGCCTCAAAAGGTCATTCAGGTCACCAACAGTTACGCTAGTGAAGCCAAGAAATATCAATCCCCATGATCAAAGGTGTTGTTCAAATACACACCCAAGGAGAAAAGAAAGACTGGCCAAAAGGCCTTGACACCGGTAAAGGAAATTGTGAACTCTCTTGTCACGAGTTACACTTTTCTCCTTTGATAAATTGACCAGTCATGAAGAAAACTTGGTCATAAAAACATCACTCGCTAACAGAAGAGTAGTTTTAAGAGGAAACTCATTAAACTCTCCGTCAGAAGCGTCTTTTTAAAGCGGTCCACCTCCAAGAGAATCATCACAGTCTCAAAGGAGGAAGAAGGATAATAATAAGAGGGCCTTTGCCAAAGCCAACAAACAAATAAACATCTCTCATGAAGGTGGAATCCTAAAAGCATCCTTTCAGGGGGATGCCTTCGAAGCACTCCTGGTATCACATGATGGGGGAGTTCTCAAGGTTCATGCCACAAATGATGATGTTTTTACACCCCAAGAGCAAGAGATGTTCTTCCAAAATGAGTGAGTTCAACCTCAAATCTTAGTTTTTTAAAGACTTGGGAAAGTCAATTAACCCAAGCAAAAGAATATCCAAATCAGAGAGCACAAAAGGCGGAAG
This sequence comes from Selenicereus undatus, assembly GCA_017589665.1. NCBI lineage: Eukaryota > Viridiplantae > Streptophyta > Magnoliopsida > Caryophyllales > Cactaceae > Selenicereus > Selenicereus undatus. Next base: position 30,065,848 of record JACYFF010031952.1, on the reverse strand, counting down.
CTGAAGAAGAAAAGGCGGCATCCTAGCAGCCTTGTTTCGGTTCGTGAACAAAATGACAATAGCCAATTTGAGCAAGTAGAACAAGTTAACATTGTGTCCATTGCAAATGAGGAAGATGCCTAAAAATTTGAATTTTCTTGTCAAGAGGCATTCAAACATCATCAGATTGCCACGAAAGATCATGAAATGTGTGGTGAAGTTCAAGTTAATTCACCTAAAAGCTTAAATGGTGACTTAACTCCTAAACAAGATCCCTCTCAAGACTTTGTTGAGATTGTTCAACCTGCACCTTCAGAAATGGAAGATGGTGGCTAAAAAACAATTGACCAGCTTCAGGAGATAAATTTGGGAACAACTGATGATCACAGACCAATTTTTGTGAGTGTCATGCTAAATGATAAAGAAGTGGCATAATATGAACAATTCCTCCAAGAATACAAAGATGTATTTGCTTGGGGCTATCAGGGCATGTCGGGCTTGGATCCAAATTTCATTGTTCACAGGTTAGTTGTCTCTGAAGGCGTAAAGCCAATAAAGCAGCCTCTGCAGCAGTTTCGTCTTGAGTTGACAATCCAAATAAATGGTGGACAAGCTCATAAAGGCTAACTTCATTCGTAAAGTTCAATACCCAACTTGGTTGGCTAACACTGTCCCGTTTAGAAAAAGAATGGTTAACTCTGTATATGTGTGGATTTCAGGGATTTAAACAATGCATGTCCCAATGATAATTTCTCGCTACCAATCACTGAACTCCTAGTGGATGCCACTACGAGGTTTAGGGCTTTATCTTTTGTGGATGGTTTCTCGGGGTACAATCAAATCAAAATGGACCCCAAAGATGAGGACTTAATGGCCTTTTGAACACCACAAGGCATATATAGCTATACAGTAATATTATTTGGTTTGAAAATTGCCAGGGCCACATACCAGAGTGCCATGACGATTATTTTTTATGATTTTCTCCACAACCTCGTTGAATGTTATGTCGATGACTTGGTTGTAAATACAAAAGACAAAGAAAATCACCCACATGACCTAAGAAAGGTCTTTGAAAAGCTTCGTCAACATCAGCTCAAGATGAACCCCTTAAAATGTGCATTTGGGGCCACCTCAGGGAAGTTCCTCGGCTTTATCATTCGGAAAAAGGAATAGAAATTGATCTTGACAAAGTCAAAGCCATAACCCAAACTCTTCCCTCCGAGAAATGTAAGGAAATTGCGAGGATTACAAAGAAGGTTGGCTTACATAAGGCGGTTCATCTCAAATTTGTCAGGAAGGTGTCAACCTTTCATAAGACTTCTGAAAAAGGACACGCCTTTCATTTGGGATCAAACTTAGCAAAATGCTTTTGAAAGCATCAAACAGTACCTAACAAAGCCACATGTCCTAATGGCTCCAGTACAAGGAAGACCCTTAATATTTATACACAACTGCCCTCAAACGGTCTTTAGGGGCCATGCTGGCTCAATGTAATGATGAAGGGAAAGAAAATGCCTTGTACTATATCAGTTGAACAATGGTGGGTGCAGAAATGAATTACTCTTCTATGGAAAAAATTTTACTTGTCTTGGTTTTTGTCGTTCAAAAGTTACGACACTACCTCTTGTCCCATCAGATCATTCTAATCTCGAAGGTAGACCCGTTAAGATATATATTATCTAAGCACATACTATCAGGGAGATTAGCCAAATAAGCTATGCTTTTGGCCCCTTTTGACATCAAGTTCATGCCTTAAAAGGCAGTAAAGGGACAAGCCATAGTTGATTTCCTAGCAGCACATCCTCGTCCAAGTAATGAGGAACTGCCCGACGATTTGCTATATGAGGAAGTTATGCTTGCTGAAATTAAAACATGACAGTTATATTTTGACGGGGCAGCAAGGAGTTGAGGAGCCGGACTAGGAGTTATGTTTGTCACACCATCAGAAGGACTTATCCCTTACTCATTCTTTCTCTTTGAGATCTGTTCAAATAATGCGGCTGAATATGAGACACTCATTATTGGCCTCAAATTAGCCCATGAAATTCATATTGACTGGTTGAAGTATTTGGTGATTCTCAGTTAATCATTCGACAAATAAATGGTCAGTAACAGGTTAAAAAAAAGCCAAATTAGCGCCTCTCTACAAAAGGGCAAGAAGCCTTATGGGCCAATTCCTTCAAATAGAGGTCGATCATGTGCAGAGGTCTGAAAATGATAAAGCATATGCCTTAACAAAATTGGTTGCTTCACTAACACTCCCTGATGAAAGGAAAATTCAAATAACAATTAGGGAACGTCACTTGTTGGCCTCAGCTTTAGACTGTTTTGATAAAACTGAAGAAACAAATGTGGTATCGATTTTTGAGGTTGAAGAAGTAGCAGATTGGAGAAAACCTCTCATTAAGTATATTCTATATGGCATCTTACCCACTAATCCATAGAAAAGGGCAGATGTAAAACAACACGCATTAAGGTTTGCATCTAAAAATGATACTTTATATCAAAAGACATTTGATGGGGTTTTGCTTAGATGCTTGTTAAGGGAGGAGGCTGCTTATGTCCTAAATGAAGTTCATGTCAGGGTATGTGATGCTCATTAGACGGGTCCAAAACTTGCTGATTAAATCAAAAGGTTGGGCTATTTCTAGCCAAATATGGTTCAAGATACGATAAAGTTTGCCAAGGCATATCAAGCTTGTCAAATACATGGTGATTTTATTCATTAACCACCACAATTACTCCACCCAAGCATATTATCTTGGCTCTTCCATACGTGGGGACTAGATTTCATAGGACCTTTTAAGCCATCCTCTTCTTGTGGCCATATATTCATCTTAGCAGCCATGGATTACTTCTCGAAGTGGGTTGAGGCTATTCTGCTAAAAGAAATCTGGGCAAAACAAGTCGCTGATTGTATCAGTACCTATCTCATTTATAGATACAGAGTACCATATAAGATTATTTTAGAAAATGCCCTCTACTTATAAAAATCAAGTGATGATGAGGCTTATAGAAAAGTACAAGTTTAGGCACAACTTCTCATCAAGTTACAATCCATTGTTTAATGGCCAAGCTGAGGCATTCAATAAAGTGCTTTGTAAGGTTTTAATGAAAATGATCTCAAGATCAAGGAGGGATTGACAGGAACGACTACCAGAAGCATTATAGGCTTATCGAACCCCAGTTCGAACTACAATTGGTTGTACGCCCTGTAACTTGGTGTTTGGTTCAGAAGCTATGCTATCCCTCAAGGTACAATTACCTTCCCTAAGAGTGTCCATGCAATTCACAGATCCAGATGAAAATACTCAAGCACAAATTGCTGGTGCATTCAACCGGTCAGTCAAGTTTCGCTCATTTGGTGTTGGTGATTTGGTCCTAACAATAAAGACACCTATTGTCATCAATCCTAAGATACAAGGAAAATTTGATTCCAAATGGGAAGACCCCTATGTAATCACTAAGATCTTTCCTATGGGGGCATATAAACTCTCAAATCATGATGGACAAATAGTATATGCCTGCGTCAATGGCAAAATTGTAAAGAAATTCTTTACTTGAAGTTTCTAGTTAGTTAAATTGCATTGAACTACGTAAGGCTTGATCCCTCAAAAAAGGGGTACGTAGGCAATCTAGCTTCATGACTAGACCCAACCACAAAAATAAATAAATTCTTTTTGCCCCTATATGTGAAAGTTTTTAGATTCATGTGATGCATCAAGTGTTCATGTGGTGTTTATAGCGAGAATCATTTATTAATTACTCTTTGTTGTGTAATTATTCTGGTTTTCATTAAGGAGTGGAGGGAGATTAAGAGAGAGAGAGAGAGAGAGAGAGAGAAAGAGGGAGGGAGAAAAAGAGAAAAAGGAAGAGACGTTTAGGCTTTATTACAATAGCATAAATAGTACAATATAAAATGGACTAAAGGCTAGAGATATAAATGCAAAGGAATTTAAAAAAAACTCTAAACATTATTAAAAGAAATTACAAAGCTAATCAAATTCTTGAGATGGTCCTTCTCTTTTTCCATATCTTGCAGCTTGGAAGATCTAACTTCAACCAAGTCTGCCTTTACCTGTTCCGCTTTCCTTTTCTTCGAATCTAGATAGGATTTCAGCTTGCTCTTTGGCTCAATTAAACTTCGCTGTTGGATGGTCAAATCCTTTCGCATTTGGCGAATCCTCTCCTCCTCCCTCAAAATCTTCTGCTCCTTAATCTTAAGTTCTAAAGCTTCATTAGACAGGTTATGGAGCTAACCTTCAATGCAAGCAATTTAAGAAGAATAAGTGAGATCTTGGTCAGACAAAGCTTTAACTCGATCAATGTCCACTAATTCTTCAACCTTTGCAGTAGTCTCAACTACACCGAATATCTCCTCTATCTTGGAGGAAAGAAAAATGTCAATCATGGAGCGAAGTGCACTCATGGATTGAGAAACTCATGTTCTGCTAGCTAATAAGTCCCTGCCAGAGCCATGATTAGAAATAACACCAACGATCACTTCTACTCCTTTGAGAATGCTCTCTCGAACACAATCTTCCTTCAAGTTGCAAAAAAGACTCACTAAGGAAGTAGGGATGCTTTGAATGGGCATGGCTTCAACTAAGTCATCAGAAGTGCCATGCATAGAAATGATAGCAATTACCACTGCATTAAGATGCTTTACTGCAACACAAGGTGCTTAATGCAAGGATAGTTTCATTTTTTCTGTGGGGGCATCTTGTTGATTCAAAATTCCCTGTTCAGCAATAGGGTCCACGTCTGCAATAGGCAAATCTTCAAACCCTATGCCATCTCCCATATCAAAATCGTCATAATGATCGGGGCGGCTATAACGAGCTCTCTTGAAGTTTACCTCAATGGGTGATTGAGCATGAGAATTTGCCATGGTAGATGATTGATCATTGGGGGTCCTTTTATTCTTCCTTTTCTGTGGCCTTTTGTTTCCTCCATAAACCTTGGTTTTTTCTTTTTTCGAAGGATGATACTGAAGGTTTCTCTGTGGCACAACTGTCACCCATAACTCCCAAAATTTCAATAGCCGCAGGAATAAACTCGCAGAGAGGGTGTAGGTGATTAATGATATAAACAGTTTCCCTTAAAAGTTCTTTCTTATTCATTGTAGTTTGGTGAACCTTTTCGCTGACTAACTTAAATAAGGAATACTAGTTTTGGTCCACCAACTACAGTAATCCTAAGAACAAACTCATTCATAATAGGAAGGAGGAACATAGAACTTAGCTCCCATATCTCGCATTTGACGATCAGCATGGGCTTGAGCAAGCTTCATTATAATCCTATGTTTTTGGAGGGCTCTAACAAAGCTTAAGCAATTAGATGGAACCCCTTGATCAAATCCAAATTGGCGAGCAAATCGGTTGGGGTAATAGGACTCGAAAAGCAATTCGGCTCCAACACGTACAGGAAGTACAGAGGATCAAATAGTCAAAAGAAATTTAAAATCCTCATCTGGTAACCCCATGTCAATCACATCTCGGTCATTACGAGAGTCCTCATGATAAGAGCTAGCTCTGAGAGAAAGATATCTCATATCCCTGAAAACATATCTAACCTAGAGTGAGGAAAGTTTGCTACCAAGCAATCTAGCATTACGTATAAGGGTGAGAAAGTCACCAAGATAGTCGCTATCTAGGCAACGACGATATAAACAGCAAAATAACTCTGCTAACCAACCTATTACATAATGGTTGGGAAAAATTGCTTTAGCTTTACCAGGATGGTCTGGATGACTTGCTGCCTCTCCTAAGCCGTGATAGATATAGCCAAGCACCGTTAGAGCTAAGGAAATCCGTTGCCCAGAAGCCATCAATGTAGCCATTACAAATGTTTCTGGCCTTATGACTTTCATCCCATGTGGTAAGACAAAGCGACTCAACCAAAAGGCTAAGAAAGCGGCAAGTTCACCCTCAACTGTGACATTTAAGTTTGTCGTTCACTCTTGACAGGAAATACGAATAGGGCTCCTTTTCTTTGCCTCAACTTTCTCTTTCTCAAAGACCTTTTGCTCCCCATATGCGAAATGCACCAAATATTCTCTGTAAAAATGGTCTAACCAGATATCATAATAAATATGCTTAACTTTATGAAACTCACAAAGCTTAGCATGAATACGTAATAGCTCAACAACATTAGCATGATATTTATTATGATCAGCCAAGTCTTTGTTCAAAGGTAAAAATTCCTCATATGTAGCTTCCTCATATGTAGCTCCAAGAATCGGTAAGCCTCCAATCCGCTCCAAATCATGAAGTGAAATGCCAATTTCTCCTGCACTGTGATGAAGAGTATTGATTAATGGACTCCAAAGCTCGCAAAAGGCCTGTCATATATTTGTGTCAAAATAGTATGGAAATTGAGACACACCAACAGTATCAAATATGCCTGCCTGTTTCAAAGGTTCTTCAAAATGAATGAGTATTCGTTTGGTCCATTCGATCACTCCTATCATAAAGGTTGAGAAACCTCGAAATTCGAAGGTTAATCCCCAATTTCTTCTTCCAATAAGAAGCCTGTGTAGGGCTGGGTAAAATTCCTCCTCAGTCAGGTATATTTCGGGGCCACAATGTTCAGTGTTAACTTTCTCAAGGACAATGGCATTAAAATAGTTATCATAATCCTTGCTTACATCGACACATTTGTTCTCGTCATTCCTACAATAATGGACTGTCCCTTATTTGACTCTAACTTTCTTAACCAAGATGGACGTTAGGGTGGAGGAAGGGATTACATTGAGATTTCTCAAAGAGCTTGAACGCCTATAATAAGGCCCATAGTCACATTCTTGACCATCTTGAAGTGGGGCTCTTTCATTACCTTGGGTGTCTTCCATAATCGTTAATTATCCTCTGAAAAAAGGGGGTCTAATTAGAAATGACAAAGGGGCTCATAAAAGGCGTGCATCGTTCACGTTATCAAAGCCCTAACATGAACAATGCGCAAGGGGCAACTGTTAAGCATGAAATTTTGTTGAATTTAATTTGTTAAGATCAGCACTAATGGAATTAAAATGATTCAACCATTAAAAAAAGGGGAAAAGTACACCTCTGACATCAATAATAATGGGCTCTTTAAAAAAAATAAAATGTACTATTTCTGAGCCTTGGAAGTCATCACGTGACATTTGATTTCAAGATTGTCAGCAATAAAAAAAAATAATAAGATAAAGACAGGAATTAAAGAAAAAAAAAGAAGTAGTGCATGACAGGTGGTTATCACAAAACCCCCCACCAACACCATTTGCCTAGTTTTTCTGCAATGTGGGAAAGTAGTTGTCTCCATCACCCATTATAAATACAAGACACAAAGCCACAAAGATGGAGGGACTAGTTGAAGCAATAATCTGGCATAAAAAAAGAGACTGTTGAAAGGAAGGAAAAGTAGCGTTCATAAAGGAACGAGGTTTGGGACAATTTGAAGAAACAGAGAATGTGAATCAGGGATTAAATCTAGTCATCTTCAAAAATTCAGACAAAGTTCAAGGTCATACAACAATGGAATATAGATGCCTCATATCCGTCTAAAATCACTCAAGTCGAGTTCAAGTTTTTGTTGGACTTTTGGATCATGCTAGATTTCGGTGCTTGCAAGAACTGTGAAAGATTTGGATCCTGCTGAATGCATATTCCTACCGGAATCATGAAAATACAGATCTTGCCGGATCCTTGTTCCCATTGGAACCATAAAATCCTATGTTTTAAAGAAGATAGAGGATTAATTGTAAGTCCTGGCCAAGAAGATGTTGCTATTCTGATGATTTTTATTTTTTTGGAGAAGAGCAATATAAATTAAAAAAAAGTCAAAAAAGGGTTACTCCAAATTAAAATTCTTCTATTGTTTCTGACCCAAATTAAATGACACTATCATGACTAATATGGCTATTTTGACCTGAAGTGGAAGAGTAAAAGCATCCTCGTTTTGAATGCCTACTCTTTACATATGTCAAAGAGCTCAGACACTCAAAACAAAGGCTAGTGAAATAATAAATTTCATCAAAGATGGGATAAAAGGTAGCATGCTTTCTAATTCAAGCTCTTGTGAATTTGGAACCATACAGTGGGTTGTCAAAGCAAAGGGACCATAGGGGTAAATCTTCAATTAAATAAAATCTTTGATATATCAGTTTACCTTTTCATTAAACCCTAAAAGAAAATGAGCAGGGACTTGATGATGCAGAAGAATACGATGAGGTTATGGGGTAAAGCAGTATTTATAAGAAGTGATATCATAAACATGGTAGGATGCAGAGTCATAAACGTAGAAGAAAACCTACTATATCCAAAATTTTGTATTTTGTTAATGATATTGTAATCCTAAGATGAGACGGGTAAACAAAGTAACAATAGAAAAAGAGGGACATTAATATGTCTCGTAAAGTTGGACTCTCATAATTATATCCTAGTTTTACAAAAAGGGATTTAAGAATGTGATGGTAAATATTGAGTATGAGGCCAACAAAGCCTTAGAAGACAAAGGAAGTAAGCAAGCAATCAGGCGAAATCGAGGAGCACTAATAATAAATAATAAAGAGTTTATGGCTTTTTGTCTATCACCCAAATTTGTTCTCTTCTCTAACAAGATGGAAGGTGGAGGGGATAAAGACATCAGCCTACTAAAGCAAAATAAACAGCAGGGCTCAAAAGGAATAAAGAAAAAAGAAAAGGAGAAGGGTGTAGGGCTAAAGTTTTTGTCCAATACAAAATACAAAAATGCTAAAAATGTGTATAAAGTCATCCCCTTATTAAAGAGGCTTGTACCCATAAATTATAAGTAGTTGTGCATAAATTTGATGTATTTATTTTAGAAAAATCTGCAAAGAAAAAAAATGCGCGAGTTAAGTAGCCATTAGAACTGCGGTGACTTGATTCCATAGGAAGCTCGATATAAAATTTTTGAGTTCAATCTCAATCAAAGTTCTCAAATGGGCTCAGACCGATGCCCCCTCTCTTAACAAACAATTGATCTTTTCAAATTGATTGCACCTTACCTGCTCAAACGACAAAAAAGTCAAGCCTCACGATGTAGAAACCGACTCCCTCAAATTTCGAAGTCCACAAAATGGGCCAAAAACCTTATTAATATTCCTCCTCCTTCATAAAAGACCAAATTAGAACTCTTTAACCCTTGGTTATATGTTACTTAACCAAAACAAATAAAAAAAGCCAAGCTTCTTAAAAAGACAAATTTTCTCAAATCATAACTATGGAAAAATGGACTAGACCCAAGTCAAATATACAACCAAATTCCCCAAATTCGGCCCTCCATGATCTAAGTTTGAAAAATATTTTTGGACCAATAACTACGTTGATTTGATCTAGCCAAGAGTACGTAGGAAGCCCTCAAATAAACTTTGTGTGCAGATGGA
>JACYFF010031952.1:30006265-30029430 GCA_017589665.1 Selenicereus undatus | reverse complement strand
TCACATACTTTAAAGTTTCACATAATTATGGGGATTACATCTAACAATTTTATTGTGCTTATATATAGTTCCTTTTACATTGAGGTATTTTCATTTACTTCCTTCGAGGTTTTGGTAAGTGTTTTTTGTCCTTGTTCTTTTCGAATTATTTTTTAGCTTTTTTAATTTTGCGTCAAAGTATTACAAACCCCCAAAATTGTAAAGTGACCTTCATATTTATAAATTTTTTATCACTACCTTTTCTTTTTTATCTATACAAGCGTTAATTTAGCCTTGACCCAATTCTACCAACCTTTAATCCAACCACCACAGCAGTGAGCATACAGACCACCCTAAAGCTGCCATGGTTGACAAGCCCCTTAAAACTACTTGTGTTGTAGTTTGAGCCTTCCTTCCTTCTATATAAGTTTCTCTTTTATCTCAGTTTCTTCAATTGCCCAATATCGGCCATATTCAGGTTAGATAACCAGGCTCATTATTGTTAGAGATTGCCAATTATTTCCCTTAAGTTGTGGTTTTACCATTCCATTAACTTCTAAGCCAATTTTAGAAATATGGAGGACATTTTTAGAATTTTCCAAGTTTAATACTTCGACGCAAAGGGGAAATGGGTAAAAGATAATTCAAAAAATTTAAAAGGATAAAAAAACATTTACCAAAATTTAAAGCGGCAATGTCTAACCTACATAACTTGTTTGAGTGTTCTTACGGTGTAACCTATATTATCAATGATGAAGATGAAACTAAAGACATTATTAATTGTTATCACAATTTTCTTTTCATTATAACTATTAGAATTAACTTAGCTATTTTTGTTCTTTTCAATTTTTTATTTTTTTTTTGTTGCTGAAATTACCTTTCAATTCTCTGGAACCAAAATTACACAACTTATTCCTACTGAGTCAAACTTTTTAAAATTATTTGAACTTCCTCTGTAAAATATAGTACTGAGATAAACATAGATCAAAATATAGCTAGTAAAAGAAGATATGTTGCTGCACAGAGCCATTTCTTAAGCTAAGGAAAAAAAGATGTCTTTGCACAAATTAATTGTAGTTCAGTTATTTAAAAACTTATCTTCAAATGTAATATGTTCTTACAGATGTTAATATTTGAAATACCATGGCTACCTGTCTTAAGATACTACAAACTATGTCACAATTAAGTCAAAATGCGTAAACTGCTACAAATAAACCATTTAGAGTGGAATTCATTGTAACTGTGCATAATGAGAAAAATATACTATTGACTCGTACATAAACGGCATAGGCTTTGATATGGAATAGATAAATTCTCTATAAATTATCCATGTCTTTCTTAGATACAAAGTAAGAAAAGCGCTGATTAAAAAAAAAAGTAAGAAAAATGTATACACAACTGTATAAATACATGAATTGAACTTTTCCTTACCATAAAGGGCAGCCCGGTGCACAAGCATCCCGCATTCACGCAGGGTCCGAGGAGAACTTTTCCTTACCATAATAAAAGAAATTTACATAACGACGCTGCCTTAAGGAATCGATACATGAGTCATGCGTGATTCTGGTCACAAACAACCAGTGATGACAAACCTAAACGAAATCCATAATGTCAAAAGCTATAATGCTCATGCTAGAAATGATAAGCATAAATACATTTATGAAAATTCATCAATTATTCTAGAGACCAAAAACACAGGCATATAATATTGATTTGGAATCAACAATTATATAATTGCTTAATGGAATTGGTACTCCCACTGAAACTTATACTACTTAGTCCATGTCCTTTTATCATGCAGCAAATTATAAATTGAAAATTTATATGTCGAGGGGAAAAAAAAAAGACAGTAACAACTACTATGCCTGAGAAGCACTATCTCTAAAGGGTTTGTCCTAACACTTAACCGCATCAAGAAGATATTTATTCAACATTATTTGATTACAACAACAACAACAACTCCCAGTGTGGGTCCCGGTTTCGCGGGGTCTGGGGAGATCCAGTTGTAGGCAGCCTTACCTCTACTGGTATTCCTACCCGTAAAGAGGCTGATTCCAAGAGACCCACGAAAAGAGTTTTGTAAAAATATTTAATAGAAGAAAGATTTTGCGAAAACATTTTATAGAATAAAGATTCTATAGCAAGGGATGCCCGAGATAAATAAAAGATAAATACAAGATCAGTTGCTAAAGTTATGAAATAAAAGGACAATATAATGTATGGAGGCAATATACCTGGACGACCAGCGGTAAGCAGACGAGAACTCTTCTCGGAAGACAGTACAACCTGCATACAAACACCACATCCACACAAAAAAAAAAAAAAACACCCTCTACTTATATACATTATTTGATTCTAGAATAGAATAGAAATTGACATTTATCTATGAAGATGCACCTGTTCCCATAAATTTTAGAAAAAATCAATACCCAAACAAACATGAAGGAGACGAATTCCTTAGACCAAACATAAATTAAACAAATGAAGAAGCAAACATCAAATCTTCAATAAGTTATGACTAAAAACTTATATACATGTCTAAAAAAGAAACAAAATAGAAAACTTGAAATCTAAATAAGATGGATGAAAATGATAATGGGCCACATATGAACTTCCACTAATTGAATGATCCCTTGCATGCTTGCTCCTATGCGAACTTGATCATGGTTTTATAAACGGAATTGTGCATCTTACTCTAAATACTGCGGACAATAACGAATATATCTATGGAAGATGGTATCTTCAAACTGTTCAAAATTTTTCATTTTTCAGCACACTAGCTATGACCATAGTGATTGTGCATATGACTTCAATTTCTTTGATATTCGTCCTCAACTTGCGGTTTCTCATAAATTATTGTCTTCTTGTCTTGTCAGGCTATGATATTGGTGATAACCACTGAGCACATATGAGAGAATTTGGCTTTTTTGAACATACTGAAATAAAATATCTCTGCAAACTGAATCTCAATTTTGTTTTGCTTTACATGAAGAAATATCAAAGTCTTTTGAGGGCCGTATGACATATTGATATTACATCTAGCACCTTTCCTCTTTGGGCCCCCTATCTGTATATGGGGCGAATGCCCATTTTCCTTCTCCATTCCTAATGTATTTTCCCCTAAGTAATTTACATAGTCTGTGATTGGGGTTGGGTTGACGGCAAGGGCTCAAAACTGGTGCAATAACCAGAAGAGAACTTGTCGTTGGAGATAAGGCCCCCTTGTCATGATCCTCCCCTCCATGGTCATCTCTGTGTAAAAGTGCTTGTAGACAAATCTGTACAGCTACCGTCTGTTCTAGTCAGAAATGTGTTCTTCGTAGTTTTATTTCCTGGATAGCATTCTCGATCTCATTCGTGTGGCAGCAATTAGCTCAGCCTTGTGATGATCACTTCATTTGGCATCCCTACAGGGAAAAGCAAAACAAGGCATCTCCACAGGTAATCAGGTCTGCATTATCCTTTGGGTTCTTTTTGTTGAGTGTGAGAGGGAGGTAAATGACAAGATGCTTAAGAGGACAAATATAGCTGATGGAACCATAATGCTATTTACCTGGTCATATTGCTGAGTAAATTTGCACCTTTGCTGTTCGTCTTTTTCATTGGACCATGACCCTTATTTGGACATTCAACACCTAAAAATGACTATAGATAGATTTTTTTCCTAACACAATACATTCGATCTCTAGACATGTACAAGTGCGAATGCTTGTAGTCAAGTTTGAGTAACATAGGTTGTTACTGATTATATAATTACTAATTTATTACATATATTTGTGGTGCAAAAAATTCACTCTGCCTTTAGGTTTGAGATAACTTCTCTCTCCTCAAGCAAAATGGTAAATTACCATTTAGATATGCCACAATTATGTGTTGTTGAACTAATTGTATGCTTTCATGTTTCCACCTGTAATTCGAACAAGCCCATTGAACCTCACTCTCAAAGATACCAGATTTTTGAAAGCAATTGGCTTGTCCGTGAATATGCAAACAATAGTATTTCCTTTATTTGGGACCTTAGGATTTATTAAGTTGATTGCTTGACAAAGTATTGGTGAAGAAAAAGACTTGAATGGTTGATGTTGTTGTAACAGTGTTGCGAATTCTATTGTTCATTGACTTGGTGAGTCATGTCCAGTCTTCTATATTTGATCATATTCTTTCTCTGCTAAGCCATGCATGTAAGTAACAATATATAGTTATTTTCTATAAAAAAAAAGAGCCACCTTAGAAAGTTCAAAACTAATGTCTTCAAAAAAAAAAAAAAACGAAACAAACCTCACGTTGTCACTAACTCTATCCCATTCTATATTGATTGGTTGCACAGTCCTATTATGATGGGGAAATTAGTGTATGTTAAAACTACCCTTCGAAAAAAATCCCCACCGTAGTTGAATGAGCAACTTCATGGAATCTAAACCATACGTAATGTGTTGGAGTAAGAAAAGTGAGTATTGTCCTACATTAATAAAATATAAAAATATAAAAATATGTATTATCTCACATTGATAAATTTAAAGGGTTTGAGCATGTTTATAAGCTTGTAAGTTACTTCATTCATTGTCAATTAATTTTGAGTTAGAATCTCATTTGAGTTTATATATGTAACTCTTTGTTAATGGTACAACAGATTTAAAAACTTAACACAATGAAGCTTAATAGCAATTCTAGATTTCTTCCAGGTCCTTTGCACTGCCACATGTTTGTCTGCCATTGGCCAATACCAGCAATAGAATCAACAACTAACCTTGGGAGAAGCCACGACCCAGTGTTTGCGTTTGTCCATTGACAATGCTCTGTTTTGTACATTGGGGCCCGCCAATCACGTGAAGGGAAGTTGCCTTATGCACTAGCATTACATGCCAGGACAAGGTATTTGATCATTTACAAATCTCCTCTAATCTCCTCCCGACCAATTATCATTTATCTCCCACGTGGGATTCTTGGTCCCACATAAGCTTTGTTTCCCTCGTTCTCCGTATTTATGTTGTAATATATTCCCAATTGGATTTAGGTGTGATCCACCAGAGCAACACACTGTAGCAATTCCCAAACACCCCCCCCCCCCGAAACCAAAAAAATTAAAACAAAAAGGAAGAGAAAGAGACAAACGAAATCCCATTTTGTAGTAGTTGTCTTGTCTTTCTGGAGCTGCTTTGTTCCTTTGTCCTCGTTACTTCATTTTTGCGAAGAAGATTGAAATTTCTTTGGTCATGGATGATTACTCTGCTTCTTACATACATATGGTTAGAAACCTCTGTTTCATTCCTTTCTGTATTATTAATTACCCCACAGTAAACGAGAATTTAACGTCTTTTTAATCAAAATATTTTCAACTCTTTCAAAATACTCCACGAAATTTTACCGATCATCCAAAAAAAATTTTTTTTTTGGTTAGCAATAAAACTATATATAGTTTTTAATAAAAGTGTATACAACTTATTTTTAAATACACTGAATCCTAGTTTGACAGATTTATGTTGAATGTTTATATTGTTGTTGTGCTATATGTAAGAGCTCCTTAGAAGTTGTTGATTTAATTTTTACCATGGTGTTTGCCACCCCCCTCTTTTTCTCTCTTGGATGATCATGTAGGTGCAACACCTGATTGAGAAGTGTTTGATCTTCAATATGACGAAAGAAGAGTGCATGGAGGCCTTGTCAAAACATGCCAATATCAAACCTCTTATCACCTCCACTGGTTATTTTTTCTCTATCTCTTTCATGTCTTGTTTTCTAATTTCATCTGCATGCATGGCCGCCATCGTATCTGTCACGAATGACGATGATCTCTCAGTTTTATCCCTTCAATTTGTCTATTTTCTTTCATGTTATGTGTATTTGAGGGCTTCATATCCTTAAACTTGCTAAGGTGATGGATTGTCGTTTGAAATGGTTTCAAGTTGTGCTACATACTCCTCGTTGCATTTGAAGCTTTGTCTCAAGTGCTTGGCCTTAATGCAACAAGGGCATGGACATTTGGCCCTCATTTTCAATCCTACAAATTTAACGTATGCTATTTAAAGTAATTAGATCCTATGTTAACTTAGTTCACCAATCGATTTTCAAGTTGAAAAGTTTTTAATTTTTTTAGAAAAAAATCAAAATTTTTGTGGGTCTTTTGGAAATGGTTTTTCTATGATGACTCGTATAAATAGAGGTAAAAATATCTACATCTGAATATCCTAAGATCATGAAAAAGTGAAACCTAAATTGAGAGATAGTGTTGTTCGTTGTAACTTCAATCCTGCAAAATTTATAGGAAAATGGGGAAAAAATGGCCAGACAATATATTCTAGACACTTGTAGTTGAGTTTTTACCGTTATTATTGGCTTTGCCTTTCTGATGTGGACTTCAGCAGCAATGCCATTTCTAGGTTGTGGTATAATGGCACACCTTTTTTGAATTTTTAAAGGATGACTTTTACACAGATAAACTGTTTAATACTTGATTGGCTCTTTTTGCTTTGTTTCTTCCCTTTGTTTTTTTGCGCACCCTCATGGACTTGCAAGGTTAACAGTTCTAGCCACATCCCAAGTAGGGCTAGAAACGATACCCAATATGATCCCCTACACTTCTCCGCTAGGAAGTCTTAATAGCAGCTTCAAAACCTGAGCACTATGGGCGCAAAGAAAGTGCTGGCACCATTGAGTAATCCAACTCTTGATCATGATCATAGTTATTAAACTTCCGATTCAGATCTTATGATTCTACAATCTAAAAACCCTCCATCGATCCAACTCCCATTAGAAACTTAAATTTACTAAGATCTTACGATTCTAATTTAGTTCAAAAAATGTTTAGTAGGATCGCTGTATGATTCTACGATACTGCAATCTAATCCACGATCTTAAATAAGGTTCATAGAGTGCTCTTGTTTAATTATAGTTAACAAATCATCTCAACAATATATGCTTGTATATCAAAAGTTTCTAAAAAATATAAGTAAATTGAATTTCTACAATATTTGCGGATGTTTATTATGCATTTTATTCTTGCAAAAAAAATTTTTACTTTTTCAAACAAATAATAGAATCTTACAATCCTCAATTCGATTGTATAATTTCAATTCTAAGGATTCCTAACTAACTAGAATTCTGATTCTAACAACCTTGACCGAGATATAATTGACACACCATGCAACATCTCACCCTTGCATGTTTTTGGAGTTGAGGCCTAACTGGTTCCATTTGATGTCACGCGTACATGCAGTGTGGACGGAGTTAGAGAAAGAGAACAAGGAATTCTTTGAGGCATATTTCCAGTCAAAGAGCAACAAAGACCGGATGTCGGAAGCAGAGACAAGCGAAATGATTCAGAAGATGATCTTAGACTCAGATTCTTCCAAGGATTCAAATGACTAAACATTCAACAGAAGTTGAAAGGGATCTTTCAATTCCTTCCATGTGGTATTTACAAGGTAGAAGGTGTCCATTACCATAAATCCAAGCCAATAGACATCACTAGGTGAGGTGATGAAAGGCAAAGAAGAGTATATTTTGCGTGGTCCATTCTCTCTTTGGGTACTCGGTCATTGTCCAATCATAATATGCTTCTCATCCCGTCTTTCCTCGTCAATAATGTAATAATGAATGCTAAACTTTACTATCCTTTGTTTATGATCTTCCCATGAATAATTCCAAATTATTGTCTGGTTTTTTTTGGTGTTTTTAGAAGGATAAGATTACTATATTTAATCTGTCCTATTTTACTGATGCTACAATTATAGGGATGAATTTGAATTTGGATTCATTATTGTTCTGTGCATTTAAAACACAATTCACTGGGAAGCCAAGGGGTATTAACCCACTTAGCATGATTAATTCTGCCACCCTCGCACCTAGGTTTGAGTTTTTTGAGAACTTCATTTGCTAATTTACTTTGAAAATGGAGGGAGTTGCCACTGCATCTTGCACCTGGAGAATTACACTAATTCTCCTTTCTCATGGGCCTATTGGTCCACTGTGACTTCCCCTAAGATAGGGGCCTAGTGCGTAGTCTATACCTATAGACCCCTAAAAAAAATGCAATTCACTAGGAAATAGTGAGACTTCCCTTGAAGTAGGGCCCCAATGGTGGTCCACACTTACCAATCCTCCCCCCGGGGACCTCTCACTCGGAACTATTAATGTTGGCGCTTTCAGCTCTGCTTTTAGTACTTGGGCAAATTATAATTTGCTGGTGTCTTTGGCTGTATTGCTGTGAGTTTGTTGTTCTTAAGGTGGAGGACATCGATAGATGAGGATATGATAGGAAATCGCATAGAGACGTGGGGTTTCTGTTCTCTATTTGATGGTAGCAGTTCTGTTGGACGAAACATGTGCTAACTTGCATGTACAATGATCTAATTTATTGTAAAGGTGCATTTTCCTAGATGCTTTTACAATACGGAAAATTAGCAGTGAAGAGGACAATGTAGTACATAATAAATTACAATTATAATCTTGTGCTTTTACATACTGACAAATGAAGTTATTTAACTTCATCTGACGTGGTGAGTTGATTTTTTTTGCCCTTTTTTTCTCAGTTCTGCTGAAAAACTGAAATTTTCAAAGGGCCACGACCTTTAACAAAATATCTTAGAAATATTCCTAAAATGTGTACAATAATAAAATTAGTAAATGTTAAGTCAAAATTGTAAGTGCATAGTGTAATTATAGCTAGCAATTAATAACTACGATTCATATTCACAGGGAGTTTTGATTTCAAGTATCAGAGCTATCTCATGTACCTAAATTACCCGAAATAAAAAGGCTGATAGGAAACAAAACTAAGCTAAGAAAACCTACAAAAAAAGACTATGTTCACTATTAAACCACCTAAGATAACCAAACCAATCAAGTCAAATCCTAACCTTTCCCAGCTATGCTTTGTGTCTAAATTAGTACTAATAGATTGGGCAAAATTATCTTTCTAGCTAAATTTTTATAGTTATAGAATTACAAGTACAACATTCTTTTACTGACAAGGTTAATAACATTATGGTGTCAACTATATTCCTCGGCATAAAATAAGCTTTACCATTGATAAATAATTATAACTATTGAAACTTTGCTAATATTAGATCATATACTACCAACACAGGTTGGTTTAAGTGGTTTGACACTTATTCTCCTTAAGTAATGTCTCGGGTTTGAGTCTTGTGAATGGAGAAAATCTGCGATGAAAAAGCTATACCCCTTATTGGTCCAATAATAGCTCGACTCTAAGGAAACGGAGGATCCATGACCAAAATATTAGATCATATACTATATTAATTTAGATTAAAATTAACAAGACATTTAAAAAATGTCTTAACATAGAACATTTAAGATCACCTTGATGCATGCTAAAACAATAGTATGTGGCACATGTGCTAATTAGCTTATGTCACCTACGTGATGGATGAAGTCCGAAAGGGTAATGTTATATGATTTTCCGCAAGAAACTCTTAAATATCTAGCCTTAACCTAAATGAATTTGTTTTATGATTTAAAATCACCAAATTTCAATAATTACACTTAAGTATTTTTTTATCACATAATTACACTTGAGTTCGAATTACTAATCATAAATTATTGTTAGCCATGGCGACGGTATAAAATGACACTTAATAGAGTCAATCTTATCTGTGGGATGTATCACACACATAATTTTAGAAGTTGGTAAATTATGATTTAAAAGATAATTTTATACAATTTATAAATTATAACACACTTCCATCATTCAATTATACCATTTTTTTCAATTTGAATCATCATAACGTGATTTCTAAATCGAGACAAAACACTTACCAAAATACTGTATGCAATAATGTGTCCAAGGTTTTTTTCTTTTTTTCTTTTGGGTTGTTTTATATGGGTTAATTTATGATAGTTTACGAAACTTAACTGAACTAATTTATGATAGTTTTCGAAAGTTAAGTGAACTTACTGGTATTGATTGAGCAATTTCGTATAACATGCTGTCTTTGAACACTTGTCAAGAGTTTTATTTTGATATATAATGGAAGTATCAAACGCAAAGTGATATATAATGGAAGTATCAAACGCAAAGTTAGTCCACAAATTGCAATGTTTTCAATATATGTTGTTTCACTGTACATGCTGTTGGAAAATATAGCTCGAGGTGGTATTATATACAATTACAACCATTAAATTTATTTTATGAAATAATATCGATCGAACCACTAGACTTGAATTAAACCAATCAACTTAATTTGGACTTGAAATTTTCAAGTAATGAAATTAGTAATAACAAAAATAATAACCAAAATTAATCCACAGATCAAACTGTGATGTGGCTTAGCTTAGTCACTGCCCTGAGAACGATTTTGCCAAAGTTAAGGTACAAACGTCATACTGCCCACCGTTCCCCGTAACTAACACAGTGTTAACCACCCCATAGCAGTTAACTTGCAGTACTTGAATCAATGCCCAAAGATGTTTCTATTAGACGTGTCAAAGGCTACGTATTTAAGGCTAATTTTAAGGATAAATTTCTTGTGGTTTAGGCATGTAGAAGGAGGATAGTGGGGTCGGTTTTTTCCTTTACTTTAGTGTGTTGGGCTAAATTTTATTTGACCTTAAAACTTCGCCCCAAGCATGCATATATACGGAAAGAAGGGGAAGAGTTAGGTCACCAACCTGGCAAAATAGTTCAACAAGTTTTGACATAAGACAAAGGTAGGTTACTAATGTTTGACAAGGAAGCTAATTAGGTAATCAACTTTCAATAAACTTCGACAAGAGTACAAGTAGCTTAACAACCTTTGTTAGCTTCTTAAAGCTCACATTGAGTTTTTTTATATGTTTTGATGAAAGACAAAAAGAGATTAATCAATTGACTTATTATTCATGTTATATTTCTATTATCTTGAGATTACAATGCTGATTATAATTGATAAAATTATGATTGATAATATCCTTTTTTGTTATGGTTGTTTCCTTATTATTGGGGATCCTCATGTGGTAAATATTTGACTTTCAATATTTAAATCTTTGATACTTGCCTTGATTATGGAAAGGGTGCAAATCATCTCATAGAGATTCTCAATCAGCTAAAAATGGTAGTCATTGAAAGAATCTCAAATCAAGCCAAAATTAGCCTTTTAGACATTGGTTGCTGAGATCACCAATATTTCAAGGACATTGAACTGCAGTGCAAGACACTGAACTGAAGCTGGAATCCAGGGTGTATCTAACGGCTAGTTTCCATCAAATTCTCCAAGTTTCTACTATAAATACAGAGCTGAATTAGAGCTGAGGAGAGGAAGAATTGCAAGTACTCATTGACGTACTACTCACTCAAGCACTCAAGCAATACATTGGCATACATTGTGTTTAAAATTGCTTCCTTCACATTTGAGTTATATTGTTCAAGTTGTGTTTATGGTGAGATTATAGAGTTGAAGGGTCAACTCTACCAACGATTTGTTGAAAGGTCAACTTGTAGCTCGGAACTTAGAGTAGATGTACTCTAGAATTGTGTAATCTCTCCTAATAAAATTCAGGGTTAATCCTAGAGTTAGGCTGGCACTAAGCCTGATTGAGGCTAACCTTGTTAAAAAGTTCTTGTGTTTTGTCTACATTTATTTTTTCACATTTGATTAATTTACAATATTGATCATCACCCTATTCACCCCGCTCTAGGGTGATTCAACATCCTTTGAGTTTTCAATTGGTATCAGAATCAGACCCACTGCATTTTGACTTTACCGTTAAGTGGGCAACGATCATGGCCACCACTAGAGAAGGCTATTATGATCAAGGTCATTCCACTGTTAGACCTCCTTTGTTTAGAAGCACTAAGTTTTCTTATTGAAAAAACAAAAAAGTCAGCAAAAAACCGAGGAACAATATACACAGGGGGACTTTGCAAAACTCTTTAAGAACTTTAAAGCTATGAACATTTTATATTGTGGTATTCATGCTAATGAATATAACCATATTTGCTCTTATGAAATAGCTAAGCAGATTTGGAACAAACTGGTTGTGACATATGAAGGAACGAGTTAAGTGAAAGAAACGAAGATCAACATGCTCGTTCACCAATACGAGTTATTCAAAATGCAATAGGACGAGTCTATCAAAGAAATGTTTACACGCTGCACTGATATAACCAGCAACCTTAAGTCCCTCGGCAAGTCCTATACAAATGAGGAGATGGTCAGGAAAATTCTTCGATGTATTCCTAAGAACAAATGGGATCCTAAGGTCGCTACAATCGAAGAGGTTCAAAATCTCAAGACCTTGGCTCTGGATGATTTGCTTGGGAGGCTTATGACTCGTGAAATTTATCTTAAAGAAAATGAAGAAATAGTTCAAACAAAGAAAGGAGTAGCATTCAAAATTGCAAATAAAGACCTCCTGTCCTTGGAAGACGAGTCAAGCTAAGAAGATGAAGATTCTATGGCAATGATTGTTAGAGGATTGAAGAAAATGCTCAAGTCAAAAAGATTTGACCCCAAAAGGTTTTATAAAAAGGGATATTCATCAAAGAAGAATGAGAAATTCGCAAAAGGTACAAAAATTTCTAATAATAATAAAATTGAATCTAATATGGGTCCTTGTTTTGGTTCTGGTTTACCAGGGCATATTGCAAAGGATTGTCCAATCTTGCAAAAGAAAGTAGAAAAACGGAACAAAAAGGCCAAGCAAGAAATCAAGAGAGCGATGATAGCTACATGGAGCAATAGCAACTCAAGTGATAGTGAGAATGAAGAAGAACAAGCGACGAATCTTTGCTTCATGGTGAATGAAGGTCAAATCCAAGAAGAAGAAACCGAGTATGGAAGCTTGAATGAGGTAGATTGTTCTGAATTTCTTGAATATTCTAAAGATGAATTAGCCCAAGCCTTGATTAATTGCATTGAATGTGAGAAAAAATATTTGTCCAAAATAAGGTCTTTAAAGAAAGTCATTCGAAACTTATAATTTAAAAAAGACGCTTTACAAAAATAAAATGATGAACTTTATATGAAGATTAATACTCTTGAAATAAAGTAGCAAGAAGTTCAATCTAAATGTGAAGGTTTTAAAAAATTGGTTTTAAAGTTTTCAAATGGATAGAAAAATTTGGACAAATTATTAGGCTCTCAAAGGATGTCATTCAATAAAGAAGGAACTGGGTATAATGTCTTTGATAAAAAGGTCTATAAGAACTTCTTTGCTCAATCGATGTCCCAAAACAAATCTCATATTAAATGCAATTACTGCCTAAAGAATGGTCATATGTCTTATTTATGCCCTTTTAGAAAATCTAGCCCCATGTTAGTTCAAATTTGGGTATCAAAAGGCGCAAGACCAACCAATGTGAATTGAGGGAAAATCCTCTCTATGTACTAATTATGTTCCTAAGTTCTTGCAAGTCAAGCAAATGAGAAATTCGTTACTGTTAAGAAATTCAAGGCCTTGAACTGCAGTCCATGGCCTTGAACTGGTGGCAGAAATTGGGTATCTTTAATATGATCAATTCAAATGCTTGAATTTTTATGTCGATATATTCAATAGTGGTAATATTTGAATTCTTGTGAATATAAGACGATGTTAGTTTGCATTATCTACTTCCTATTCTTGGCATTTTGATTTCAAATTTTTTGAATTTTAATTTGCTTTATTATCTTTAGCATGTGAGCATGATGAATATTTCAATGTATCTTATACTATTATGACATGTTATTATGCACATATGATCTCATTGTGTTTGTCCATAATTATTATGATCCCTAATACTTATATTTCTAGAAGAGAAAAATTATATCACTTGATCATTTTTCGATAGCCTTGATTTACTCTTGATAGGGGGAGAATTGTGTTACTATGTGTTAATCCCTTGTTACATCCTTACGTTGCTTATGAGAATTTCAAGTCGATAAGCATTAGTGTATGTGATTGATTTTGTTGTTAGTATCTAACCCCTTATATGTTTTTTTATGAGTGCCATAGATTAAGGGGAAGTATCTTTCATTGATTTGTTAAGGGTGAGCTATATGTGTTTGCCATAATTTTTGTGCTTCGATTTTTCCTTCTCCTCTTGTGCGACCTTTTTGATGAAATACAAAAAGGGGGAGAAGTATTTGGAAAGCTTTTCATGGTGTGCCATTTAAAATTGTATGTATATGTTATTTTTATTAATTTTTTTCTTTCATCAAAAAGGGGAAGATTGTTAGCTTTCTTAAAACTCACATTGAGTTTTTTAATATATTTTGATGAAAGACAAAAAGAGATTAATCAATTGACTTATTTATCATGTTATATTTATATTATCTTGAGATTACAATGCTGATTATAATTGATAAAATTATGATTGATAATATCCTTTTTGGTTATGGTTGTTTCCTTATTATTAGGGATCCTCATGTGATAAATATTTGACTTTTAAGATTTAAATCCTTGATATTTGCCTTGATTATGGAAAGGGTTGTAAATCATCTCAAAGAGATTCTCAATCAGCTAAAAATGGAAGTAGCCATTGAAAAAGTCTCTTATCAAGCCAAAATTAGCCTTCTAGCCATTGATTGATGAGATTGCCAATATTTCAAGGACATTGAACTGCAATCCAGGGCAATGAACTGAAGCTGGAATCCAGGGTGTGTCTTACTGCTAGTTTCCAACAAATCCTCCAAGTTTCTACTATAAATACAGAGCTGAGGAGAGGAAGAATTGCAAGCACTCGTTGGCATACTACTCACTCGAGCAATACATTGGCATACATTGTGTTTAAACCTGCTTCTTTCACATTTGAATTGTATTGTTCAAGTTGTATTTGGGTGGGATTATAGAATTGAAGGGTCAAGTCTACCAACGACTTGTTGAAGGATCAACCTGTAGCTTGGAACTTAGAGTAGGTGTACTTTAGAGTTGTGTAATTTCTCATAATAAACTTCGAGGTTAATCCTAGAGTTAGGGAACTCTAGGTGGGGACTAAGTCTGGTTGAGGGTAACCTCATTAAAAGGTTCTTGTGTTTTGTCCACATTTATTTTTCCACATTTGATTAATTTGTAATATTGATCATCACCTTATTCACCCCGCTCTAGGGTGATTCAACAGCCTTTGAGTTTTCAACCTTGACCTACACTTTGATTTATTTTTTTTTTCTAAGAATCCCCCACAAAAATCAAACTATAATTAGCAGATATAAACATACTTGGACACAAATAAATTAATGCGTTGATGTCAATGTCTCACGACTTGAATTGACACCTAATGACATTAAGTTTAAAGACAACATCCTACCAAGTGGCAATCGTCTTGAACTTGATAGGGAAGTGTAAGTCTGAGATATTCTCATACTCTATGGTTTGGCACCTTATACTGAACTTATGCCATTCCTGGTAGCTCATAGGTGCTCTAGGAGGTCCACCCATACTGACCCTCTAGCAAGAGTGGGCACACTTCCACACCTAAGTAGATGGATACACCTAGGTTGTGCTAGTTTCATGCCTCACGGTCCATTAAGAGTGAACTACTCAACCTTTCCCAATGGTAGCAAAGCACTGCGACACGTATATACCATAGGAGGGATACCATGTAGTGCTCCTAGCATTAGGTGATGATTTTGTTATTACCCTTTGAACTTCCTTTCGATGAAGTAGGGATCCATCGTTACAATTCCTCAATGGGTCTCAATACCATCCCCCTCGATGTATCAAAGACCATTTTTCTTCACGGACCTTTTGTTAGCACATCCACAAGATTCTTTTTAGACTTCACAAAGTAGAGTGATATCACTCCATTTTCCATTAGCTTTGTCACTACTTTGTGTCTCAATCATATATCCTTTTCTGTTGAAGTCCTTACTCATTGCAACTGAAATAGCTGCCATATATATTATCACAAGGCAGTGCAATAAAAGGAGTCGGCTTCCCTTACAATGGGAGATCTACCAGCAGACTTTTTATCCATCCAGCCTCATGGCCTTCCAATGCAAGAACAAGACTGTTTAGAAGATTTTCAGGATATGGCACATCCACCCAGTGTGAAAATATAACCACTAGTAGAATTAATTTCATCATTATCAGATACCCAATTGGCATCGCTAAATCCTTGTAACACAACAAGAAATTTTTCATAATGCAAACCTCAATCAATAGTACCCTTCAAATATTTAAGCAAGCATTTTAATGCATCTAATGATTATCACTGGGATTATGAGTGTATATGCTAAGTCTACTCACAGTATATGCAATATCAGACCTTGTGTAATTCATTAAAAATATTTTTTCATATTCCAATGGCACACATGAACATCTTTATTTTTTACCAAATGCATGCTAGCATCATAATGTGTTCTAATAGGATCAACGTCAAATGAATCAAACTTTCAAAGTATTTTCTCAATATAATGAGTACCATCTTGGGTCCACTTAATTTTGACTCGTAATATTACATCAGCTTCACTTGTATCTTTCATTTCGAATTGGGTAGTTAGAAAGTTTTTAGTATCATTAACAACTGTCATATTCGTGCCAAATATAAACATGTCAACAACATATAGGTATATAATAAAACAACCATCAGAAACATGCTTAGAATACACGCCATTGACCTTCATTTGCCTTAAAAAGCCATATGTTGTAATTGTGCTATCAAAATTCTCATACCACTATTTAGGGGCCTGTTTTGATTCATACAAGTATTTTTTATCAATTTAAATACCTTACACTCTTGCCCTGGTACCACAAATCCCTTAGGTTCTTCCATATAAATTTCTTCATCTAGATCGCACATTCAAAAATGCATTTTTCAGATCCATTTGAAACGCCATGAATAAAAGCAAGTGCAATCAATACTCTAATGGTGGCTATTTTAGACACAAGAACGTACGTAATCAATTTCTTTTGTTTGATTGAATTCTTTAACCACTAAGCGAGCTTATATTTATCAATAGATCCATTAGCCTTAAGCTTTGTCTTAAACACCCATTTACATCCCAAAGGTTTACAACCTCGGGGAGGTTAGTTAATACCCATGTATGATTACTTAATATAGAATCAATCTCACTATTAATAGCCTCTTTCTAGAAAATAGCGTCAATAGATTTCATGGCTTCTTCATATATTCTGGGATCTTCTTCAATAATATGTGCAGAAACAAATTACTCATTTAAGATGTCATATTCAACTAGAAATGCAGTACCCAAATGAGTTTCTTTCCTAATTTTTTTACTTCTGCTTAGCTCTACCTTAGATGAACACGCATGTCTTTTAGAGGATATTTCATGAAGCATGCGATGATCACGAGATACAATTCTCATAAGAAATATATTTTTCAAAAAATTCAGCGTCTCTAGCTTCAATAATATTGCCATGCATATACGAGTCATTTGTGTCTTTATTAATAAATCGGTATGCCACAGTTTGGATAGCGTATCTAATAAATAGTGCATCAATGATTCTTGGACCAATTTTCTCCCTTTTAAATTCAAGCAATCCAACTTTAGCTAAACACCCCCACACTTTCAAGTAATTCAAATTAGAAGGATGCCCTTTCCGTAATTCATATTGAGCCTTATCAAGTTTCTTATGAGACACAATTTAATGCATGCATATAAAATTCAAATTTGTGACATGCATATAAAATTGCCTCCCCTCACATACAATCAGGAAGCCCAAAACTAACTAAGATAGCATTTATCTTATCTTTCAGGGTCCTAGTTTTTCTTTCTGCAATACCATTTTTGTTCTGAAGTATAAGGGCAGTCTATTGATGAATAAAGCTTCACAATAATTTGTGGGGTCATATTCACCTCCTGTGTCACTTCTAAGCCCTCTATTGTTTTGCCAAATTGATTTTCAACTTCACCTTTATATATAATAAACATTTCTTTGCTTCATCTTTTGAGCTTAGGAGATAAACCATAGTGTAATGTGAGTAGTCATCAATAAATATAATATAATACCCTTTACCACCTCTACTTATATGGTTCTTAAAGCCTCCCAGGTCATAGTAAATAAACTCAACCAACTCAATCTGTTTTTCTGTAGATTTAAACAGTTTCTTATGAAACTTATCTTCAACACCTACTTCACATTCAGAAAAATCCATATTAGACAATTTAGGAATCAAGTCAAGATGCATAAGTCTTCTAATAGAGTCAACATTTACATGCCCTAATCTAGCATGTCATAAATCATGTGGCTCAACAGTGTAAGCAAAAAGAGCTACTAGCTATTTTATTCATATTTTCAGAAATTGTGTCAAGCACAATCATACAACTATTGCAGTAGAAACCCATCCCCACAAATGCACCGTTACAACTCATGACTAGACGTTCAAAAACAAAGGTTAATTTTAGACCCGCTTTTATAAGCAAGCTATCAGATATGAGGTTTGTGCACATTTCAGGCACATGTAGCACATTAGGGAGAGTAAGTAGTTTTTCAGAAGTAAGTTTTAAAGTAATCTCCCCTTTTCCAATGATAGGGTAATTTTATTCGTAAGACTGAATAGTCTGCGATCTGCACATATGTATTTGGTAGCACATGTGTCCATAATCCACTCCACAGTGTCGCCAACTAAATTGACCTTTGACATTATTGCAATAATAGTATCAAATTCAACTAGATTGGCATTTCCTACTTTCTTGGATTTGCAATCTACAACCTTGTGACTACGCCGCCCACATTCATGGCATTCACCAATGAATCTGTATTTTTGCACCTTTCCTTGTGGCCTGTAATCACTTCTATAAATTTTCCTTTCCTTGTTTTTGAACCTATCAAAATTAGTAGATCTAGGCTCCACAAGGGGTAACTCTAGAAAAACGTGGGTTATGAGAAATTATTTCATCTTTCAATCTATATTCTCCCTCAATTTTTAGGTGACCAATCAACTCTTCTAAAGTCCAATCTTTCTTTTCATGCATGAGCTGATTTTGGTATTCTTTCTAAGATAGTGGTAATTTTTCAATCAAAGCAATAGTTAGAGTCACATAACATATTTTTAATCCTTTAGATGCAATAGTCGAACACAAATTTTCGTATTCATGAATCTAATCAATAAAAGACTTATATTCTTCGATTTTGAAACTTAGCCATCTACTAATTGCATAACGTTCAGACCCAGCATCATCACCACCACCATATTTTTTGTTAAGAGTATCCCAAATGTCCTTAGCAAATTCATATTTCATATAAATGTCAAGTAATGTATTAGACATATGATGCAATAAAATTCCTTTGCAAATTTTATTATCTATATCAAATTTTAGATCATATTCAGCTTTGGCCTTTTCACCTTTAAGAATAACCTTTTCTTCTAAGACATATGCAATCTCAATGTGCTCAAGATAAAATTTCATTCTAATAGCCCAACGGTTATAATTTTTACCATCTAATGGTTCTGGGTAAGACATATCAACAATATTATATTTTGAGGCTTTAATTGTGTATAACCGAAAATCGTTCTTAGATTGTTGAAAAATATAGCCTTAGATGGTGTTATATACAATTACAACCACTAAATATATTTTATGAAATGACATCAATCGAACTACTAGACTTGAACTAAACTGATCCACTTAATTTGTACCAATAATTTTCAAGTAATAAAATTAGGAATAACAAAAATAATAATCGAAATTAATTCATAGAGCAAAAAGTGTCGTGGCTCAACCACTATCCTAGGAATGATTTCGCCAACGCTGAGGTGCAAACTTCATAGGGCAGTCTTTCCCCATGATTGAGACAATGTTAGCTACTCTAGGTGCACTCCCAGACAATTCACTTGGAGTACTTGAATCAATGCCCACAAATGTTTATATTAGACGTGTCAAAGGCTACGCATTTAAGGCCAATTTCTTGTGGTTTAGGCAGGTAGAAGGATAGTTGGGCTGGCTTTTTCTTTTGCTCTAGTGTGTGAGGCTAAATTTTTCTCAAGCACCTTTGACCATGCAAATCTTTCTCTTTTATGGACGCTCAAACATGCCAGATTAATATTATGACGTAAAGGGTTCAGTAAGTGTCGGGAGGGCTCAATAAAAATTGTAATATGAAAATAGGAATTTATAATAATTAAAAGCAATATAGTAGTAGCAAGTGTAGCACCGGTGTAAGGATAGTGCGTGAGTGGCCGACAGACTATAAGTAGGGCTCACGGGAATCTCAAATGATCGCTATCATCAACTTTTATCTGAAAAGCATGCTACAACTCTTATCGTATCCTACGGTACAAATGTTTTGAACCGTGAACATGAAAGTGAATGGTATTGTGTTAAACCATCCATCACTGCTTGCCCAAAACAATGCCAGCTTGCCAACCATCACAATTCACAACTTGATTCTAAAGTGTCCTGGTTGCTTTAGCACATAACTCCCACCACCCAAGGTTGAGAGAACCGGCCCGGTGATCGACCCGGTCGACCGAGTGGGTCGATGGTTCAACCGGTCGGACCGTTTGGACCGGGTTTGGACCGGTTGACCCGGTTTACCGTCCAACCGGGTTAGACCGGCACAACCCGGTGAACCTAAAATTTTTTATATATATATTTGTTATATATATTTTTTTCAAATTACTAACTAAAATCTAATAGAAAAGTTACAAGTACAAAATAATAAAGAAGAAGAGAAATGAGAAATTTATTTATGGTCCCACATTGATGGAGTAGAAGGTGATTACAAGACTCTCATTGCATAAATATGAGTTCTATTATAGAATGAAAATTGAGAAGTCCCACATTGCCAATTTGAACATATTCTCAAACTTGGTAGCCTTATAAAAAAGCATGGAAGGCAAGCCCATGTCAATACAAAGTCATGGGTTTATAATTAAAGCTATGCTTTGTAAAAGAACTAAAGGTTCTTGTGTGGTTTTTTTCACCTATAATTGACATTTACACTCCAAAAAAAAATAATACAATTTGGATATAAATAATATGGTGACACAACTAATTAGAGGGTCATAATTTTTTTGATTTGGATATAATTATTTGATAAACCATGCTTGAATATACAAATTACAAGAGTTTGATGATAAATAAAAACTATACATTTATTACATTAAATGAAATAAAAATTACAATAAATGAACTACTACAAAATAATGTGGAAGAAGAGATCATTAAATATTTGATGAAAAAAATACTTTTTGATTTAACAACATAAATTACTAAAATCTAATAAAAAAAGTTACAAGTACAAAATAATGAGGAAAAAGAGAAATAAGAAATTTAATTATAATCCCACATTGATAGAGTAAAAGGTAATTGCAATACCCTCATTACATAAATATAGGGTTTGTTAGATTGTGAGAAATGGGAAGTCCCACATTGCCATTTTGAGAAAATTCTCAAACTTGGTAGCCTTATAAAAAAGTATGGAAGGAGTAGGCAAACCAAGGATGTTATTGAAGGGTTGAGTTGTGCTCAAAACTTTCATAGCAAAAAAAAATTGCTTATTTTTTATAAAAAGTTGGGAAAACCCGGTCCAATCGCGGGTGGGCCGGTTTGACCAAGTCAGCCGGTTCAACCGGTTTTTTCCGGTTCGGTAGCTTAAACGGTTTTGAAGAAGTTCCGGACCGGTGCTGTGGCCGGTTCCCGTTCCAACCGGTTGAACCGGCCGATCCGGTCCGGTTCTCTCAACCATGCCACCACCAAGGGAGATGAGCACACCAAAATTCATGGCTGTATCAACATATTTAGTTGTCATATGGTTGAAGTACATATCACATGAATGATAATTGCAACTTCTTTTTTCCTATAGAGAGGGAATTCTATGTCCAAAAATCAGTGTGTACAACAACATCCTAAATATGGATTACAATCAAATGGTGCTTTTCTAATAAATATGAACTTTTAGTTAAAACATTTCTTATTTTTCCAAAGTTTAATATTGCTTGTTCTTCAACCTTGTGCTCTTCATTTTAATTTATCCAAACTCGGTGCACAAAATTGTTGAGATTTCAAACATACAACTACACCTGAAATCATAGTTGCAGCCTGCTCGACCTCTGCCAAAACTACACCTCAATTATGCAAGAACAGTAACTTTATATTTACATTTGGTGTTGTTTAATGTTTAAAAGCCAATATAAAACTCGTTTTGCTCGATAATTTTTTTCAAGCTGGCAATCATACAACTATTCTGTAACTACTTAAAATGACAACTATCAAATATTCCGACAACAATCACATACTGAAACAACTATCAATTACCAAAACAGGAAGATTAATACACCAAACACGGCTTATATAATCACCATCTGTAGAGGAATTGACTAAGGTGGCCATTTCGGATTACATCTACCAACATTACGCTAAACAAGTACATACTTATTGCAAACTCACTTACCCAGCAGCACACATTCACGTCAAGCTTATAGTAGCACTACGTTCAATGGGGATGTCCAATAGAAATTCATGCATTAACCTTGGGTGCCCAACCAGCAATCACATATTCCTTGGCTGCCTTTGTTTTCTCAAAAGACTCCCGCGAGAAAAGTGACTGCAACTTGCCATAGCAGCAATAATGAGGAAAAAACCAATGCTTCAAAATATAAAAATCATTGGACAATTACCACCCCCCCCCCCCCAAAGAGAAAAACTTGGACAAATGCTACAGAGCTTATACGTCTACCTATTTTCAGATAAATTTAAGAAATATGAGCACAAAAACAATGAAAAACAGTTTGGACCAGCCCACTGGGGCTAGCTGGAGCAGTCCAAGACAGTCTAAGGAATGAGCCTACATATCTTTCTTTCAGCTATATCCCAAAATTTAAAAAAATTAAAAAAAGAAGTATAAAGGTTCTAGAGTCTGCAAAGATTACAAATTCCAAAATACACACAATGGGGCTTGGTGACAAATTGGGGACAGTAAAGGAGGATGCCATCATGCAAATCAGGAGGCAGCAGATCAGTTCCTTTTGTTTCAGTTACCACAGCTACCACTGGAATGCCAACAAAATTCAAATGAAACTATCAGGGATCTGATTGTATCACCCAGAAGTATTCAGATTTGGATTGTGGACTAAATCTAAAATGTCTTCCTAAAATAGGCATACTTCTTTGTTTTAGTAGTGGGCGTTCAAGTGTCAACACCTTATAAACAGGCCCAACAGAAATAGCCTCTTTACAAACTAGTTGGAAGGGAAAGCTATGCACATCTGATCCCTCCACAACATACCTTATGCGTGACTCCAGGTTCTGATATGGTCCGAGTCAGTGGACTTATAGGCGCCCAAGGAGTAGCCCAGATTTCCATTATCG
>JACYFF010031952.1:29967846-29981203 GCA_017589665.1 Selenicereus undatus | reverse complement strand
TATATATATATATATATATATATATATATATATATGTATATATGTATGTATGTATGTATATATATATATGTATATATATATATGTATGTATGTATGTATGTATGTATGTATGTACGTATGTATGTATGTATGTGTGTGTACACACACACACACACATATAGATATATTGGGGTTGTCAATTCGGGTCGAGTTTCGAGTAGATTTCCGGTTGATGTGACAAGTCATCAAATAGTTTTGGCTTCTTGTGATATAATTGCCTAATTGCCCTTCTAAAGTTGCGATTCTTTTCATTTAAAATTTTGTGAGCATTTACTTTTTAAGTTTTTGTTTTAAAAAGTTAATTACGATTTTGTCCTTTCAGTTTGTTTTAGTTTTTTTTTAATATTCCTTATCTGAATGATAAGTGATTTGAGAATCATTGATATCCATATTTCCTTGTTACCAAATAGTGTATTTAAAAGTTAATTTTAATAGTGAAATATTATCTTTTAAGATTTTTCTATTTCTTGGTTGAATAGTTTCTGGTAAAAGTGTTAGTTGATCTAGTTGTGTTTTATAATGATTTATCATTTGTTGACGAATAGTTCTAGTTGTACAATCAAAAGTTATTAAGAAATCAAAAGCTTGCTCTTTAGTATAATATTCCAGATTGGGTAGATAACTTTTAGTTCTAATGATATAATCTCCTGATTGGTTTAGCTGTAGATTGGAATTTATGTCTAGAGTTTAAATTGTTGGTAGATGAATTCATTTTGTAATTTAACCAAAGTTATATAAGGAAAGGTAGTCTTTTAAAGTTTTATCTAGTTCTTTAGCAGTTTTAGTATTTTCACAATTAGTTGATTTAATAGCTTATGATAGCGTTTGTAAGCTCTGTGCTCAAAAGGAGTTAAAGTTTCTTTTAGATCTTCATATTCTGATAAAGATAATTAAAGTAAGTTTTGATGTTTTATGCTTAATTTATAATAATCATCTCTTAGAGACGCAGGAAAACTAGCTTTATAAAAGTGAGAGATTTTTAGTGAATGATGCTGCGTATATGGGTGATTTGGTATATCTGCCATTTTTAATAGTTTTTTCTTTTATAAAATTTTAAAAGTTTCACGTGGTTTGCTTTTTGTCAAAAGTGAACAGTTTAAACAGTGCAGTGAATAGTTTTTGCATAGCAGTTTGTAGGTTATTTCAATAATTTTTAAAGTTTTGAAACAGTGGTTGCTAATTAGTGCTACGAGTATTTCATTCGAGTGTTTTACTTGTTTATTAGTTTTTTTCTTTTTAGATAAGTGTTTGCAAAATAGTGTGCCAAATCGTTTCTTTTTCAGTTAACAATTTTGTGCTTCAGCAATAAAAATTAAGTAAGAAGTTTCTGTTTTAATTTTCAAAATTTTGTTTAATTAGTTTTAGCTGAGTAAAGTTTATTATTATCAAGTTCGTTTTAATTTTCAAATAGGTGTTGAGATTTTCTAATTCTTGCAAATTAGGCATGCACAATGATGTTAATAGTGATGCTTCATGATTATCGGTTTTGCTTGATTAATAATTCTTTTTTGTAAATAGTGCTGAATTTTTGTTGGTAATTTCAATAGTGTGTTAAATGATTAAGCTTGAGTGGAAACAGTCAATAGTTGAATACAATAGGTGAGTTATTACTAATAGCTAAGAAATAGTTCGGGTCGTCTAGTGTTTTGATACCTATAATGCAGGGGGCTGATAACTTTTTGTAGAAAAAGGTTTAAAACACTTTGATGAGAAACAATCGTTCGGACAAAGCTACGACAAAATGTATTCTAAACATGATGGTAGTTTCAGCAAAATAAATCAAACTATCCGTAATTCAAGAAATTATACCTCTTTGATCGAAAGATTTTAGGCAAAGCGTTGGAGTCCCTCATATCAGCCGCCACGCCCTTCTCCTCGCGGGCCTTACTGGACTTACTTTGATCTCTCTGCCTCAGGGTCTTTCCTTTCAATCTTTCTGAACCTCTCGCTGAGATAAGAATTTCTTAGACTCTTTCGTCACTCTGGGTACTTAAATCTCTTAATCTCCTTACTCACATCAAGCAATCTCTTATTGGGACATTGGAATTTTCTTAGACTCTTTCGCTCCTCTGGGTACTTAAATCCTTAAAAATTCCTCACTCAATTCAAGCATCGTAGAGAGAAGATTTTAAGAATTTTCTGAATAGTTCTTTTTATTAAACTGATTTTCCAAAGGGAAATTTAGAATGACATTTTAGGAGCTTCGCTCCAAATACTTTCTCTAATAGTTTCTAAAAGCTCTTCAGATTTTTCTTACTCTATATCTGTAAAATTTGCAAAATCTGAGTTCTCCTAGCGAAAGAGTTACATATTTATAGCGCCTCGAAAAACCCTTGTGACGTAAGTGCTTACATTAAAGGAAATCACTTTACAACTATAAATAGTACAATAATTGAAAAGTTCAACAGTGTCTTGATAGCTTTTTGAAAAGTTTGCACGCTTGTCGGCTGTCTTCCGCGTGATTGGTAAATAGTTGAAATGCATAGTTGATGGTGACCTGAGCAATAATTTATGAATTCTTCACGCGTGGTTGCAGAAATCTTTGTAATTGATTGCTTGTGGGTCCTTTTTAGCAGCAATAAATGATGTGCTGGCATCTTCTAGATTGTAGTTCAGTAATAGTTGTCGGCAAGATCCTGGCCTTACATCTGGCTGTTTTAAGGCAAAAGCTTAGCCGTCTGTACCAAAAGTTGTTTTTCTTCTTCTTTCTTGAGTAGTTCAGAGAACTTGTGTCGAACAGTTGGAGATCCTTAAAAATTTTCTGGATCGAGTTGAAAAAGAAATTTCAAGAGTTCATCATCGTAATAGTCTTCCTGCATTCCTTCTTTACTGATAATAGCAAAATTTTCAGTTCTTAATAAACATCTTAGTCCAGTGGTAAAGAGTCGGTCTCCATGACATTTTACTGCCATAGCGCCACAGCTTCTTCGATAGTTAATCCATTATTCATTGAACCGAATGAAGTCAAATTTCTTGGCAGCTTCAATATTGATCTGATGAGTTTTGGGGATGTATCCAGTTTGAATAAGGCTAATACCGTGATAGATTTTTCCTGTTGAATCATCTTTTTCGGGTGGAATAATATGGAATTTGAAAAAAATATGTCCGTGTTTTAGAGTTTTGAAAGTTTGGATGATATCAGAAGGGAAAAAGGATAGTTCGGTAAGTTTGGGATTTTGGTAAATTACATCAAGGTATCCATACTCATAGAATTGGTAAATGGCTGAGGGGTTTGATCCAGTGCAAGCAGTAAGTCTAGGAAATAGGAATTTTTCACTGCTGTAAAAGATTTGGGATAGGTGGCTAAGATCGCCATAGACTTGTATAGTAGTTTTGCGATAACCTGAAATGAAGGGATCACAAATATCAAAAGGAATAAATTTTTTGGTTTGTTTAGGTGGTGGTATAGTCTTTTTTGATAATAGTTTTGCCTTTAGCTCTTGCATCTCTTTCTCCTTTTTGAGAAATGTAGGGCTAGAACTTGGCTCAGAGATAATAGTTGGGGGAGTAATAGTTGGGGGAATAATAGTTGGAGTTCGCGACGATTCCATTGGCATCGTGGAACTAAAAATAGTTTCGGATGAAATAGTTCTCAAAGAGTTAATAGTTTTGAATAGTTTAGCAACAGCAAGGTTCCCGTGTTCAAGATCTTTCCTCATATCAGTCAGGATTTTAGTAGTTCCTTTCAAAACTTCATCAATCTCAGTTCGGATGTTGGAGACGATGTCTTGGATTCCTATCTCAAGATACTTTAAATTTTCTGTAACAGTTTGTAAATATTCATTAAAATCAATAGTAATATCTTCAAGTTCCTTGAGCTTTTTTGGAGTAGTCATAGTTGGCTTTTTGCTTGTCAAGCAATCTGTAAGAAAATGGTGTTTTCCTGAAACATGCTCATAAACATTGTTAATCAGAGATAGGTTTGTAAGATATTCAGAATATAAGTATAAGTTTGTGCAGGTTTGTTCAGTGTTAGTTTATTTCTATATTCAAAATATAGTATAAGTTTGTGCAGGTTTGTTCAGTGTTAGTTTATTTTTATATTCTATCTACCACGCTTCGCACAGACTCTGATAGGAAAGTGTCAGTAGTCAATGTCAGAAGGGAAGAAAGGGTCTTCTTCAGAAGTGTCGAGTTTGTCAGAGGCTTCGCCTAAGCTGATAGATTCATAATAGCTTGAAAGTATAGCAGATTCGTCAAAAGTTATGGGATATAGTTCATGTTGAATTTCATTAAATTCTTTAGAGAATAATTTAACAATGTTAGGTTTTCTTTTAGTGCAGTCTATAGATTTATGTCCAATTTCGCCACAGTTCCAACATTGACAAGAAGTTGGTTGTTTGTTTCTTTTATAATATCTATTTTCAGGATGAAAGTTTTCATGGGATAAATTTTCATGTCGAAAGTGTTTGCTGCTTTTTTGAGGTTTATTAATAGAATTTTCAGTGCTAGCATTATCGGTTTTTGCTTTCTTTGGTTTAAGAGCTTTTTGAGAATATTTTTTCGTAGACGTTTTTCTTGGTGAGGGTTTAGTTACTTGCTTTTTGGGAGTTCGTTTTCGCTTTGGGCAAAAGTTCGGATAGTTTTCGCAACCATATTGACCTGGTTCATTAACATCTTCACAACATAAAGTAACATTTTTAATATGTCTTCGTTGAGTTTCTTGTAGACATAGTTGCATCATTTCTTTATTTATTATAGTTTGGACAGCAGTTATAGATCTAAAAATTGTAGGTTGTTTGGCAAATTCTTCGAATTTATCAGAAAAATATCGATTCCATGCATGGGGAAATTTATTTAAGAGTAATTATATATAATTTTTTTGATCTTTAGAGGATACATATAGTGTGTAGTAATATTTGTTAAATTCACAAAAGAAGCTTTTAAAGTTGCATAAGTTACAGATTCGTAGATTTGTTAGTTTATAGAGCACTTCACGTCAATTTTCAATATTTGCATTTAAAAAGTTGTCCACATATTCATAACCTTCAAATTGTCCAATAATATATTTAACCATAGTCCATATGCCTTCTTCTACTCTAGTTATTAGATTTCTTTTTACATCGACTTCAATTAAATTTAAGATATTTGGAGACAGTCCTTGATACCAGTTATAGACAATTCCTTGGAAAGAGTTGATAATTAAGTTGTATATAGCAGTTACATCTCGTCCCTCTTCTGCATAAGCAGGTTCATAGAGTAAATTTAAGACCATTGCCGATTTCCAGGTTTCTAAAGTTTTTCTTATATCAGTTGTACAGTCAAGATTTAGAAAATATCCCCAAGCGGGTATTGGTTCTTGTAAAAGAGGGTTTTTGGGTTTAAATTCTAAATTAATAGTTCGTCGTTTTGACGTAAATGGAGATGGTTTTTTCTTATTTTTGAGATTTGGTGTTCTTCTTGATTGAAATGAATTAGAATTTTCTCCATGTTCAAAAGGATTTGGAGGTGGTTGATTCTTTAACTACTTCCTATACCAGTTGGATTTCCTGATTGCATATTAACTTGCTTTACGATTTCAGTTATTTGTAGATCTTCGAAATCTTTTAATAGTTCTTCAATAGACTTATTGTAGACTCCCTTTACCAAGCTCCTTCTGATTTATTTTGAAGAGTTGGTAGTGATTTTAGTTGTGGAAGTTCTTCTATTGATTTTAGTAATCTTTCTTGATATCTTTTGATATATCTTTCATCATCACTTCTTGGTGTTATTTTTTCTGGTAGTTTTATATCTAATGGTTTATAATCTTTCTTTTGTTTTGGTTTTACTAGTCCTTCAAAAGTTATATTCAGTAGTTGCATTTGTATTACTAGTTGTTTAATAGTTTCATTAATTTCTCGTATTTCATTTTTAACATTTCTTAGTTCTACTTCAATTTGAGGAAAACTCATAGTGTCTTTAGTCGGTGTACCAATGTTCTATATCAAATTGCTCTAAAGTATTATCTTTTGAGTTTTGTATAAAGTTTTTGTGTAGAATTTGTCTCGCTTTTTTAATAACTAATTTTTGTTTTTAGTAAAGTTCAGTTCTGTATAGCTTGAAGTATCTAATTAATTTTCTTGTTAGGAAGTCGTCTAGTTTTTTCATAAAGTTTTTGGGATCTTTTAAAAATAAATCAGTTGCGATTGTTTTTTAGTATAGTTTTTGATTAAAAGTAATTATTCCCGAGTAGTTTTCATTAGTTTCTTGCTCTTGTTGTAATATTGTTTCTGTTTCTTCAGTGGTCATTTTTGTTTTTATTAAAGAGAGTAAATACAGACAAGTTTTGTCAATTTTTGTTCAAAAGTTGAACAGTTGTATTTATTTTGGCATAAAATTTTTATTAGTTGTAATATATTAATGTCTTCATAGGTTCCATATTCAATTTTTTGAGTAAATTGGTAAAAAGTCATTTTTAAGAGTTTGTTGAAGTAATTCATTTTGGTTTTAAAGTTTTATTTTAAAAGTAATAGTTGTTTTTGCATTTTAGTCCTTGAGGTTTGGCTTATTTCTCCTATACTTAGGAGGGAGTAATCTCGCAAATAAGCCAAACTTCAAGGACTAAAGTGTAAAAAAACAATTACTTTTAAAATAAAACTTTAAAATAAAAATTAATTACTTCAACAAAATCGTAAAAAATGACGTTT
Source organism: Selenicereus undatus (assembly GCA_017589665.1). NCBI lineage: Eukaryota > Viridiplantae > Streptophyta > Magnoliopsida > Caryophyllales > Cactaceae > Selenicereus > Selenicereus undatus. The sequence goes on along the minus strand of JACYFF010031952.1, from coordinate 29,974,538 downwards.
TACCAACTTACTCAAAAAATGAATATGGAATCTATAAAGACACTGATTTATTACAACTGATAAAACTTTTATGCCAAAATAAATACAACTGTCCAACTGTTAAACGAAAATTGACAAAACTTGTCTATATTTACTCTCTTTAAAAAAACAAAAATGACCGCTAAAGAATCAGAGACTATATTACAACAAGAACAAGAAACTAATGAAAACTATACTGGAATAATTACTTTTAATCAAAAACTATACTCAAAAATAATGGCAACTAATTTATCTTTAAAAGATCCCAGAATTTATCTTTAAAAGATCCCAGAAACTTTATGAAAAAAGTAGACGATTTCTTAACAAGAAAATTAATTAGATACTTTAAGCTATACACAACTGAACAACCTATGAATGTACAACATTTATAAGAAAATATTAGATTACGACTCGTGACTCAAGATATTATAGGAAACTTTTTAAAAGAAATTCCCCTGAAGGATCGAAATCTAATAAAATATGTTCATTTACAAGGATCGCAAATTGCTGTTAAAGCATATTTTAAAGAAGGAATTAACTCACCTATCATCTTATCACTTCATGATCAAAGATTTACAAATATTCAAAATAGCCATCTTGGAACTTTACAAGAAAACTTAATCTATAAAAAATTAATTTTTGAATGCTATCCAAACTATTCAGTAGCACTACGTAGCAAAAATGCTGAAGATACACTAAATCTATAATTTAAACTTTTAACAGATATAGGTTTGCAACCTGGAAATGATACACTATCTTTCTACTACAGAGGACTCTACATCTTTTCAAATACAAATTTTCCAATTAAGGAAGGAAAACAAATTGGAAAAATAACTATTGATCATATCTTTTCAACAGTAAGCACTGTTATCTCACCACCTATGCAGAAAGCAAGACTACCAGCTTTAAAAAACTTCCAATTAGTCGACGAAGAACCAATTACTAGCTATGAAGCCCCACGACTATCTTATATAGATAAAGGACTGAAAATAATTCATCAACCTCTTCTACCTAAGAGCTTTAGCACATCAAAAATACCTCGTTTTCAACCCAAAACTATTACAACACTTAACACCAATTCAACTAATAAAGTTAAACTTGCCTATTTTAATGGACAACTTTGGATAGACAACAAAGTTCCAATTGACACTTAAGCATCTCAATGTCATTGTATACCCTTACCTATCTCGGTTTTTACCACCAATAACTATAACTTCGTTACTTATGATGGACGCAAAACAACTTTAACTCAAAAAGCCAAACTTTTACTGAAAACTCCAACCTCTACCTTAATTGAATTTGTTTGTTATATCGATAACTCCATCAATAATGATCATTATCACGTTTTACTTGGAATGAACTTTTCAGATCATTTTGAATCTTATGAGATAAAACCAACTCACATCATCTTACAAACTAAGCAAAATTCCATTACTTTGGAAAGAATATGACACAACTACAAATTCCAATCCTTACTTATATTGAGACCACTGTAAAAGATCTCGATATCACAACTACCGCCTTAATTGATACAGGTTCCGAAGTAACCTTTTTTCAAAACTTTTTACTATCAAACTGGGAAAAATTACCCTTTAATCGCCAAATTCGAATTCAAGATGTCTATCCCACACCTACCTATTTAAACTTCCTACAAAACAATGTGTCTATTATTCTTGGAAATAAGATTCTTACTATCCCTTTGGTTTTCCAATATAATTCAGGTTATGATATCCTCTTAGGAAATGATTTTCTCAAACAATTTGTTAAATTTACACAAACTCCTTATACTGTCCATTTCACTACCAAATGTGGCCATACCTTAAAAATCTCTACCTTAAAACATCTCTACAGAGTACGCGTGAAGCGTGGTGGACAGGGATATGAACAACTTGCACTCTCAATACGACTTAAAAAACCAACTTTTTACGTAAATATCCTCAAGAAAGAAGATCTCGTTACCAAATTAAAACAAATCTATTCTGACAATCCTTTACAATTTTGGAAACCTGAACATCCCATAGCAAAAATCGAATTAACTCAAGAAGTCTATATCAAAGAAAAACCTATGCTCTACTCTCCAGAAGATGTAAAAGAATTTTCAATACAAATTAAAGAACTATTAGACAAAAGCTTAATCTGACCATCCGAAAGCAGCTATTCATCTCCAGCTTTTATGGTGATGAATGAAGCAGAAAAAAGAAGAAATAAAGCCCGAATGGTTATCAACTATAAAAAAACTAAATCAATTTTCAAAAACAGACAACTATTTTCTACCAAACAAAGATGTTTTACTTAATCTTGTCAAAAATAAAAAATACTTCTCTAAGTTTGATTGTAAATCTAGATTTTGGCAAATCAAAATGGAAGAAGACAGCATAAAATATACTAGCTTTAGTACCCTTCAAGGCTTTTACGAATGGATTGTTATGCCATTTGGACTAAAAAATGCATCAAGAATATTTCAAAGAACAATGGATAATGCCTTTAAACATCTTAACTCTTTTCTTGTAATCTATGTGGATGATATCCTAATTAGCTCTACAACTATTGAAGAACATCGCGAACATCTCCAACTGTTTGCAGAAACAACTATTACAGAAGGAATCTATCTAAGTGAGAAGAAAGCAACTATAGAACAAGAAAAAATTGAATTTTTAGGATTTGAACTAGGATCCAACTGTATCACTTTACAAACTCATATTTTAAGAAAAATCATGGAATATTCCGACAATCTAAGAACTAAAAAGCAAATTCAAGGATTTCTCGGACTCCTTAACCATGGGAGTTCCTATATCCCAGACTTAGCAAAAAAGGAAAAAGATCTGCAAAGCCTACTCAGAAAAAATAATATTAAATGATGGAATGAGCATCGTTCTCAAATAGTAAAAAAGTTAAAAGAAGAATGTAAAAACTTACCACAACTCAGACTACCCGAACCTGAAGATAATCTCATACTACAAACTGATGCATCTGATAACGTATGGTCTGCTATCCTAAAAACTTATCTGAATGAAATTTGTTGTTATCACAGCGGAACTTTATCTCAAACAGAAGAAAATTATAATAATATGGAAAAAGAACTTTTAGCCATAATTTGAGAAATTAAAAAATGACGTTTATTTCTATTACCAAAACCTTTCAAAGTTCTAACTGATAATAAAGCAGCAACTACTTTTATAAAACAAGCTTTAGATAATGGACCTCACATGAGGAAACTTCATCGATAACAAACTTTTCTATCTCAATTTAACGCTGTTTATGAGCATGTTTCAGGAAATCACAACTTTCTTGCAGACTATTTAACTCGAGGAACCGAATATCTCAATGACGACACCAAACAAGGCTGAAGAAAGTTGATGAGCTACTGATCATGAACTATTTCATACCAACTATTTCAGAGACAGAACTATTAAACGATTTCAGAGACATAACTATTAAACTATTTCAGAGACATAACTATTAAGCTATTTCCACAATGGAAGCTCTCACTTATTCTCTTGAACCACTACTATTCTACCTCAGAGATAATGATCTCTATTTCACCTTCCTTTGCAGGACCTCGCTATAATGAATACATTATTTTTATTGACTACCGAGAATGGTATCTTTTCAAAGAAATACCCTTCTATTAATACCTCACACTTATCAAACTCTACAGAACTCTTCTCCAAGACATCAACAATCACCCAGTACTTATTGTAATGCCAACTAGATATATAGAAACTATTAGATATTACCACCAGTATTTTACCTACTGGAATGCTTTTTAACCCCATATCTTTCGATTCATCTCACAAGTTATTCCTGATGTTCATATATGTCCTTTTGAACAACACAACTCTCATGTATTAATTCCCCTATGCTATGACATACGCTTTGACATTTCTTGTCTCAAACAAACCGACAATGATATTTGTTGTAACCTGATTTAAGAATACTCAAAGTTTACTAAAACTCAAGAAGAAGAAGAAGAAGCGAAACGACTATCAGAACTTATGGCTAAAATTCGATAAGAAACTTTCTTCCCTGACGATTAAGATTTGGCTCCAAGAACTACTAGATGTAAGGCTAGGATCTTACCGACAACTATTGCTGAACTATTGAACTATTATCTACTACAATCCAGAATATGCCAGCACATCAATTATTGCTACTAAAAGGAGACCCACAAGCAATCAATTACGAAGACTTCTGCAACCACACGTGAAGAATTCAGAAATTGTTGCTGAGGTCACCATCAACTATGCACTTTCACTATTTGCATCAACTATTCACCAATCACGCAGAAGACAACCGACAAGCGTGCAAACTTTTCAAAAAGTTATCAAGGCACTGTTGAACTTTTCAATTATTGTACTATTTACAGCTGTAAAGTTATTTCCTTTAATGTAAGCACTTACATCACAAGGGCCTTTCGAGGGGCTATAAATATGTAACTCCTTAGCTAGGAGAACTCAGATTTCACAGATTTTAACTCAGATTTTGCGGATTTTACAGATATAGAGTGAGAAAAAATCTGACGAGCTTTTAGAAACTATTAGAGAAACTATTTGGAGCGAAGCTCCTAAAACGTTATTCTAAATTTTCCTTTGGGAAATCAGCTTAATAAAAAGAACTATTTAGAAAATTCTTGAAATCTCTCTCTGGGATGCTTGAATTGACTGAGGAATTTTTAAGGATTTAAGTACCCAGAGGAGCGAAAGGGTCTGAGAACATTCCAATATCCCAGTAAGAGATTTCTTGAGGTGAGTAAGGAGATTAAGATATTTAAGTACCTAGAGCAACGAAAGAGTCTAAGAAATTCTTATCTCAGCGAGAGGTTCAGAAAGATTGAGAGGAAAGACCATGAGGCAAAGAGATCAAAGTAAGTCCAGTAAGGCCCGTGAGGAGAAGGGCGTGGCGGCCGATCTGAGGGAGTCCAGCGCTTTGCCTAAAATCTTTCAATTAAGGAGGTATAATTTCTTGAATTACTGATAGTTTGATTTATTTTGCTGAAAGTACCATCATGTTTAGAATACATTTTATTGTAGCTTTGTTCGAACTATTATTTCTCATCAAAAAGTTTTAAACATTTTTCTACAAAAAGTTATCAGCCCCCTGTGTTGTTGGTATCAGAGCACTAGACGACCCGAACTATTTCTTAACTATTAGTAACTATTGAAACTCACCTGTTGTATTCAACTATTGACTGTTTCCACTCAAGCTGAATCATTTAATACACTACTTAAATTGCCAACTAAAATTTAGCAAGTATTAAGCACTGTTTATAAAAAAGAATTATTAATCAAGCTAAAGTGATAATCATGAATCATCACTATTAAAATCACTATTAATCACTGTTTATGCCTAAATGCATGAATCAAGTACAAAATCTCAACACCTATTTCAAAATTAAAACGAACTTGATAATAATAAACTTTACTCAGCTAAAACTAATTAAACAAAATTTTGAAAATTAAAACAGAAACTTCTTACTTAATTTTTATTACTAAAGCACAAAATTGTTAACTAAAAAAGAAATGATTTGGCACACTATTTTGTGAACACTTATCTGGAAAGAAAAAACTAATAAACAAGTAAAACACTCGAATGAAATACTCGTACCTCTAATTACCAACCACTGTTTCAAAACTTTAAAAATTATCGAAATAACCGACAAACTGTTATGCAAAAACTATTCACTGCACTGTTTAAACTGTTCACTTTTGACAAAAAGCAAACCACGTGAAACTTTTGAAATTCTGAAAGAAAGAACTATTAATGGCAGATATACCAAATCACCCTTATGCGCAGCTTCATGCACTAAAAAACTCTCACTTTTCTAAAGCTAGTTTTCTTGCGTCTCTAAGACATAATTATTATAAACTAAGCATAAAACATCAAAACTTACTTCAATTATCTTTATCAGAATATGAAGATCTAAAAGAAACTTTAACTCCCTCAAAGCACAGAGCGTACAAACGCTATCATAAGCTATTAAATGAACTAATTCGTGAAAATACTAAAACTGCTAAAGAACTAGATAAAACTTTGAAAGACTACCTTTCCTTATATAACTTTGGTTAAATTATAAAATGAATTCATCTACCAATAATTTAAACTCTAGACATAAATTTCAATCTATAGCGAAACTAGACCAATCAGGAGATTAGATCATTGAACCTAAAAGTTATCTACCCAATCTGGAATATTATATGAAAGCACAAGCTTTTGATTTCTAAAGAACTTTTGATTGTACAACTAGAAATATCTGTCTACAAATGATAAATCATTACAAAACACGACTAGATCAACTAACACTATTACCAGAGACTATTGAATCAAGAAATACAAAAACCTTAAAAGATAATATTGGACTATTATGATTAACTTTTACATACACTATTTGGTAATAACAAAATATGGATATCAACGACTCTAAAATCACCTAATATTCAGATAAAGAATATTAAAAAAAACATTAAAAAACTGAAAGGACAAGAACGTAATTAACTACTGAAAAAAAAAATTTAAAACTTAAATGCTCACAAAATTTTAAATTAAAAGAATCGCAATTTTAGTAGGGCACTTAGATAATTATACTACAAAATTCAAGAACAATTCTACCACTTGCCACATCAAACCCAAATCCACCAGAAACACAACCCGAATTGACAATCCTAATATATATATAC
>JACYFF010031952.1:29937376-29953953 GCA_017589665.1 Selenicereus undatus | reverse complement strand
CATCCCGGGAGTAAGAGCTTAGGGGATTGAGTGTAGATCTCTCCCAACCAGCACTTTATGATCTTATGCCCAGAAGTAGTTTCTTATTAAATAAGAAAAGCAGTTGGCACTTTGCCTTTTGAAGTATTTCAGAAAGAAAGTTTGAAGGGTCATTATACGACCAAGATGAAAGAGAAGAGTTTTTAAGAGCCTCAAGAGGCTAAAAGAAGAGTTTTTATGAGCCTCAAGGGCTAAATGAAGTGTTTTCAAAGAAAAGAAAGGAAGTTTACTATGTATGACTGTGCATACCATATGAATGAGATCTAAGTAAAGTATCAAAAGTGTTATGTGCATGTTCTAAGTATAACTTATGAATGAGGTACTACGTAAGATACAAGTATGAAAAGAAAGTGTTTACACTCGTGACTTCAAAGCATGTAACTTTAGAGATTATGTGATTTCAAAGTGAGTCTCCAAGCATTATAACCGGATGTAAGTGATTTCAAGGTGATATGTAGCCATATTCTTCACACGAGCATCATGTAACAGCTTATTGAAATGAGTAGTAATGCATCCAATGTTATGTTTAGAGTCACATGATATGTAAGTAAGTCCCTAACATGCCACCTCTATTGAAACTAAGAACCTATTATGTTTAAGTGTTTACAATCTGTGATATGTAGCTTATTATTATAGCCATAGTGTGACCTAAATGTTCATTAAGTGGATATTATGAGTTATGTTTATGAGAAAGAACGTTATGTGCTTAGCTTCATTGCTTGCCTAAGTGTGTAACTGCCTGTAGTCAAGAAGTTTGGTCATTTAAGGACCTAGAAATATGTGAAGTGAGTAAAGTGAAGCTTATGGTTAGTCATATTTCTATAAGAACTTCGTGAATGCCTATTATGATATTATAGTATGATTACGTGATATGTGATTAGTAAAGATATTATTGCCTGCAACGGTTTTGGTTTTAAGGGGGTTGGGGGACACTCACTGAGCGTATGGTTGCTCATCCTACTACTCTTTCCCCTTTTCCCCCAGGTTTTTTTTATGACAGGAAGAAGTTGAATCAGCTGGAATCGATTATTGCTTGCAAGGTGTCATTTGTGCCTATTTACGTCTTTAAGGAGTCATGTAAAGCCCTTTTTAGTTTTTAAACATTTGTAAACAGTATTCTAAGTTCATGTAATGCATATTGGTTATGAGTCGCTCTGTATGGCCATATGAGCCAACCATCCGGTCAGTTAGATGTCTTTTGGTTGAAGTTGGTTATGTTTTGGGATGTAAACCCCATACTCCGGTTGTATGAACCGTTGAGTTGTATCTTTTACTGTTTCTGTATTAATGAACTATTATGTTTGGTATACTCCGAGCGGGTGGCTCGTCGAGTTATGAACTCCGGCGTGTGGCCGTTGAGTTATGCTTTAAATGTTTACGCTTCCGTTGATTTACAAGGACTTATTGTAAGGCATTTAGGCTGAGAACGTTCAGTTTTCAGGGGAAATTCTGTCCGTTTCGTCCCAAAATTTAAGTAAGAAGTTAGGAAAACGTAACGCTTTCGGCCCTAGGGGCTAGGGGTGTTACAATATAATTGATAAACTGCTGTTCAATACGATCAATATATATATTAGGCCTCATTCAGTTTACGCCACAATTTTCTCAAATTACTGATAATCAGTTCAAATGCAACCTAAACGAACTATAATCAATAAACTTTCATCGAAATTAACAAATAAGAGGAAGAGGAAGCCCACCTCGAATCCAAGCTAAAGGACCCGTTTTAGGGCTTGTTTTGGGTTGGCTCGGTGTGGGCTGGGTCCTCCCGTTGTTGTGTCATTGCCTCTCTCTTCCTCTGCCTACTCCGTTCACCGCCGTGTCGCCGGCGTCCGGCGAGGGTGGCCGTGTTGGTGGTGATCGCGCGCTAGCCCATGACTTCCCTCTCGCCGTCTGCCTCTCCATCTCTGGCTTCTATTTGGAGGTCGACCAGGGTGTGGGACGGTTGAGTGTGCGTCGGTCGGTCGGTGACGACCCCCACATCCCTTCCCTCTCTCTCTCTCTCACGGTGCGTGAGCTCACGGGCCTGGGGTCGAGGAGCCCCCCCTTCGCGATCTGCTTGCCCGAAAGAAAGAAGGGGCTTCAGCCCCTTTTTCAATTTTTTTTGTTTCTTTAATTATTTATTAAGCCATTGATAAAACACCCACCCGTTGTACCATAAATCCAATTCCCGACCTCTATTCTTAAACCGTAAAACCATTAATATAATCATTGGTCGGTTTAATCGGCTTTTGATTATATTAAAATTCGATTCAATAAACTGCAGGATTATTCCCAAGATTCGACATTCTAATCATATTCGGGAATCTACTCAATGTAGTACCCAATGACAATCCTTAATAACAATAAAACCAATAATTATGATAATAATAATAATATTCTTTTCAATAAAATCAACCCTTAAGCAGGCTACATCGATATTATTTGAATTTGTCGAAATAACCAAATACGATTTTATAAGAATATAGAATAGCGCAATTGGCTTAACAAAGGGGATAAAATCCCGGGTGTTACATTTTAGCATATAGAATAACACTCCCTCATTCTTTACAAGGGATACACAAGGTGTTTCACGTGTCAAATCTGAGGAAGTACATCTCGGATTATGATCACATCATTGAGTATGAACTGATAGAGATAAGAAGTGACCTTAGTTTTCTTGAAGAACCGACTCGGATACTTGAACGACAGGAGCGTCAAGTAAGGACAAAGACAATTCCATGTCAAAGTCCTATGGGAACATCACAAAGTCACAGAGGCGACATGGGAGCCAGAGCATGAGATACGGGAGAAGCATGCTAACCTTTTTGAAGCAGGTATGTAAATTTCGAAGATGAAACTTCTTTTTTTAAGGGAGGTGTGATGATCAGGAATGATTTTTGCCAATCAAGTTTTGCTTGATAAAAATTCCACTAATTAGATAATATAGGAATTTTTTTTAGGGGAGGTATGGGTAACCAACAATAGGGAATGGCTTGCTCATCCGTACACCTATTCTACCTCACCCATGCCCTATTTCTTTTCCCCATTTGCACAAGCAAGAAGGACACACACACACACATACACACACACACATGCACACACACAAAATTGATGATGAAGATGGGTGAGGGTGGCCGGCTACTGCAAAGCAAAAGGGGGGTAGGAGTTATTTTTTGTGGTTACTCTTATACTCCTCTTTTCCACATTTTCCTCTCATTTTTATTGCTATACCAAGTAAGGAAACTAGAGAGAAAAAGATGAGAGTGCTAAATGAGAATTTTACTCAAGCAACTTGCTTTGGATTTTTCCTAAGGATCAAGGGGGTAAAAGGAGATTAAGAAGCTACTTTAGGGTGTCGGTTTTCTTAATCCCTTATATAACAATTAGTTTTAAAGCTAAATTATTTTATTATGATGTATGATTATGTTATTGATTTGCAAGAGTTAGAGTGTTTCCTTATATGGTTAACTTATTTTAAGAGTGACATTTTATGTTATGCATGCCATGTCTTATACTAAGATATATGTCATGATTGTTGAGATATATTCTTTAAAGTTGTTTTTCTAAGTTATCTTGTATAAATGGTGGTATTAGTAGATATTTAAGTTAATGGTTATGAAAAGTAGACTTGGCATGACGTTATGGTTGATGAATTAGAATGATGAAATTACTTGCTTATCTTACTAGACATGTAAATTATGATTTTGCAATGTTGAAAAATACATGAAGTGTTGTTGAGTTATATGTTATCATATGACTTTTGTAATTGATTCTTGTGCGGGTTGTGATATTAGGAGATGTTTTAGAATTTGATTGAGTTAGTGTGGTTTGGCATGGGTTTTTTTTTTGGGATGAGTTAAATAGTTAAAGCATACTCTTGAAAATTAGTTAAATATGTGTAAAGAAAATGATAGTGTAGCATTGTGATAAAACTATTTATGTACTCTTGATGTGGCGGTGGTGAAATATCATGCTTGAAAAAAAATTGAGAATAGAATCCCCAAGATTGTTAAAGAAAGAAAAAAAAAGTGAGAATTTGTTAGTAATTAAATAATGGGTTGTTACTTGATTGTGTGAAGAAGAAAAATGCACACAGTAGAGGCATAATAATAACAACATCCATACACACAAAAAAAAAGACTACAAAGCCAAGTTGGGACACTTGACCAAGTATATTTTATATAATATTTGGTATGACGTCATAGTAATTATTTAGCATGTGTCATTCACCCCAAAAAAAAAATTCCTAGTTGAAAGGTTATTTTTATGGTCCCCTAAATATCTTTTTAATTGAGCTGCGAAAATTAGTGAATGAAAAATATTAAGATTTACACATGACATCATATGAAATGGTCTTGGTTTGATACCAAAGATCATATGCACATTTAGGTTATAAAGCCATTGACTTTAATTTTTGGTGTCGGACTTGAATAAGCTAGTATCTAAATAGATGGACCGTTATGTGCGTCCAAATTGGAGATTTGTGCAGATTTCGACTAATGTCTAATTTTTCACATAACGGCAGATTCTATAGTGGTAGACTCCACAGAGTGATAGCTTTCCACTCATAAAGGTGGCAGTGTTTTGCCTTGACGAGGGTATAAGTTCTCCACGCCTTAGACGTTGGTCCTCTCAGGTAGGCAGTCTTTTAGTCACGGTCGTTTTCTATCTTGCTTCCACTTGCACAACAATCGACTTTGGTGAATAATGTGTACTTAGCAAATCTCTAGTTCGAAAGGAATTTGGATTTTAAGAAAAAGTCTATTCATGTGAGAAACATGCACATTTCTTTTCTTTCTAACTTCTCAAGCCTAATTGTGTTCTAAGATTTTAATAGTGCATTATTTGTGCTCAGGAAAGAAAGGTTTGCGATAATTTGAAAGATTTATATATCTGTGATAATATTGCTATTAACACTACTATTGGTACCATGACTTGTTATGTGTAAAAATTATTTTGGTTTTGGGAGCCGAGAACTCCCACTGAGATGTGGTTGCTCACCTTCTTCCAAAATTTTTCCTTTCAGATTAACAACAAGATTAAGGTAGATGGCATGACGTGTCTTTTAGAGGCCAATACTTGGATTTGGAAATGTACTTTTTGTAGCTTGCATGCATTGCCTTTATGTAATTGAAATGTAATGTAACACTACTAAGTTGTAACATTTTGGTGCATATAATAGATGCTTTGAATTGGCCTCAATGGCCTCTCACCGAGACTCACATATTTTGTATGTTGCTTGTTTTGTTATGTTGCTTGTGATGAGGGTCATGAGGACCCCATTGTAATATCAAGTCTACTTCTTTTAGACTTCATAGATAGAGCATGAAGCTCTTTGTTTTTCTAAAAATATATGCTATTAAAGAAGAATTGTCTTATATTTAACCTTAAGAGTCCTTTCAAAGAATTTAGGCGACGTAATGCTCTTACCATGGGGTAAGGGCGTCACATAAAATCTGTAACACCCCGTAAGTGGTTTAAAGAATTTGATGCAAATACGTATATCACCAAAGATGCACCTTTATTTTTGGGGAGCTTAGTCATAAGGACTCCACAGTTAAGCGTGCTTGCTGTGGAGAAATCTTATGACAGGTGACTTCTTGGGAAGTTTCTCAGGTAGCATGTGAACGAGAACAAAGCACGCCGGAAAGGCTTGTGGTGATTTGTGGCACGACTTGACGATCCTTGAAGCTGTTTCGGGTAACTATCTCTGGTTAAGAGGGGGCCGGGGCGTTACAGATTCAATTACACTAAACTAAATCTGACTAAGTTATGTACATACTATTTTACAGTAAGTGTGAAATCGATTTCTTTCCCTGTGTGACCCAATCATGACTTTACTTTTTTTCTTTTGTTTTTTTTTGAATAGAAAAGTGATGATGGATTTATTTTGAACACAACGGACGCAAATAAAGAGTCAAAAGCATATCATGTATATAATCAATGGTGATCCAAACTTTTAATTTATAAATTCCCCCTTATATTTGATTATGCAATGGAATTTGATTATATTTGATTAATTCTTGTATAACTTCTTCAAAGTAACTTGAATCTTTTCTTAAACATAGGTAGCATTTGATTGGAAGGAAAATGGCTTTCTCGAAAAATGATTTTCTGTGGACAATATTTTTCCAAGAAAATTGATTTTCATGTCACATTTTTTGTTGTTTGATACAAGACAAATTATTTTTCATGAAAAAAAGAAAAACATCAACTGAATTGTTTAGATTGCAAAAAAATATTGACTGAATGGTCGTAATTGAGATAAATGTTGATCAAATGAAGGAATTTTGAACTCAAAATTCATATTTGAGCTTTTTTCAATACTTCCTCTCTGATAATCAAGTTTTGATTTAAACCGTTGAAATTATTTTAGTGACGAAAAACATCAATTGAATTGTTTAAGTGACGAAAAATGTCGATTGAATTGTCATGGTGGAGAAAAATGTTGAACAAATGAAGGAATGTCATGCTTTAAATCTGAATTTGAGCCTATTTTAATATTTCCTATCTAATGATCAAATTTCGTCTCCCCAGACATCGCAAAAGTGGGACTCACACTGGGAGGTGGTATTGTTGTTGTATTGTTTAAGAGGTGAAAAATATCAATTGAATTGTCGTTGTGAAAAAAAAAATGTTGACCGAATGAAAGAATGTCAAGCTCAAAATCTGAGTTTGAGTTTAATTATTTTAATATTTACTATTTGATAATCAAGTTTCGAACTAAACTATTGGAATTGTTTTAATGACGAGTCGATTGAATTGTTTTAATGGCAAAAAATGTCGATTAAACTATCATGGTGGAGATAAACGTTGATCAAATGAAAGATATTTGAGCTAAAAATTTAGATTTGAATTTATTATAATATTTTCCATCAGATAGTCAAGTTTCAGCTCAAACTGTTGAAATCAAATTTTGCACTGAAATTTCAACTGACTATATCATCAAAGAGTTGGCGGAAAAAAATCAACTTCCTACCTTCTTAAAAAAAAGTGGGAAGAAAAGTGAACACTGAAGGACTAATTTCATTTTGGGTCCCTTAAAAATAAAAATGAAAGCCAAATTGATTTTTGAACTACAACATGAGCATATCTTTCCCCATTTAACTTACAAACACTTCAACATACAGTAAATACGTACATGACACACCTTGATTACAGAACCCTCAATCAAAAGCAAACTACAAACACAGTATCAAATTCAGAGTTTACAAACTTAGTTATTATCAGTAGAGGTACACATTAATATGAGCAATGGTGTCAACACCATCAGTTGTATGCTGATCTTGCTGAGGCAATGTTTCAATGGTGGCATACCCCTTTGCAGTCTCATACTTTCCGGTCCCACCAATGACCGCGATTTGGGAGATCGGAGAGGCAGTCCGATGGACTCCGAAGAAGCTGATGGTGTCAGCCTCATCGTGACCATCTTGGTGCAAGATAGCTGTGAAAGCCATTGTGTGGCTCTCACCATCTAGGGAGCTAGCCAGGTAGAACCCTTGTCCACTGCCCATGACACCGGAGCCTAGCTCCTGACCCTCGGTCAACTCATCATCAATGACTGTGATCGACCCGAACATGAGCTTTTGAAGGGTCACCCCGGTGGGTAGCTGACCTGGGGTGACAAAGGCTTGGTTGTTGTTGCCTCCGTTGACAACGTTGTTGGTGCCCGCATTTTGGATGACGGTTTGGGCTTGTTGCTGATTTTGCCCGTTGAGACTCGCTAGGAAGGGGACGTTGTTGTTGTTGATTAGGGGGACACCGTTTGTGACTGGGAAGACTTGGTTGTTGGGCTTAGAGAAGGGGATCCCATTGACATCCGTGGTGGCCACAATGCCAGTCACTATCCTCCCTGAGGCTTGGGACCCGCCCAAGACATCGTGCATGAAGAAGGAGATGGCTGGATGCTCAGGGCCGCCACTGCCCGGTGCAACAGCAGTCGCACTGGCCCCCGCGCCACCTTGGGCAGGGCCGGTGGGGAGTGGACTGCCTTGACTAGCTATTGGGGCAACCACAGGTGCAGTGGTGGCCTCAGGGTTAGGTTGAGTTTGATCAGGTTGATCATCAGGGGTTGGTGTCTCATCAGCTGGTGCCATACTGGCAATCGGGCCTTGTCCGCTTGGTAAGTCAGTCACCGGACCAACTGTTGGTGGTAGAGCTGGCAAGTCATCTTGGGTGGAAGGGTCAGTCACTGGAGCTTGTGGGTCGACCCCATCGAGGATTCGAGCTGAGCTCACAAGCCCAAGGGCGAGGGCTAGTAATAGAAGGCGGCAAAGGGTGCTAGGTGGGAGGGACTTGGCCATCTTGAAGTGCTTGTGATTTGAGGTAGAGGGAAGCTTAGACAAGAGACGTATGGACCACAACAGAAATATGTTTTGATGGTGGTGTGATGGTGGAAGGGGAGAGATGGGCGAGGGTATATGTAGGCTGAGAGCAGTGAATAAGTACCAAAGTGGAGCAGATGAGATTGGAGTTGTTGAGTTGCATTATGTGGGTGGGTTAAAGGAGTTGATCAGATAATTTGTTTAAGTCAACCTAAACTTGTAACTAGCTGAAGGATTTAAAGTATGTATGAATATGGAAATGTATAAAGATTAGGTATGGTTGACTGGGAAGTCATTTATATGTTGAAATTGATATTGCATTAATTATTTTTCTCTGTAATGTCTTTCATGAAATGGAGTGGCTAGATTAGCTAAATATATCAATATGGCTTAGTATTTTAACATAGCACTTTTTATCACGCTACCGCTAGTTCCTAAAATAACTTCTATAGCATTAGGATTGGCCAAGACTAGACTTGATCAACGGATTAGGACCCGTCTGACCCGACTCTCACAAATGAGGGTTAGGTTCGGCCTTTTTTGTCTCCGAACCAGCCCAACCCTTAAATTGAGGGTAGCCGACTGTGATAAAGGTCAGGCTCAGGTAGGGGTTCTGAGCCTATGACCCGACCTACTAACCCTCAGTTTTTTAAAATTTAAATTTAAAATCAAAATAGGATACTGTGGGTTTCATTTGTTCAAAATATTTTCGCTTTCTACTTTCTCGTCTCCTCTTCGCCTCTTCCCCCCTTCAGCTCTCCAAATCATACTAACTCTTAACCTTCTAAGGCTTCCTTTTTTATGTTTGGAGTAATCGTTTTAATTAACCAATCGTTTTAATCACTAAATTATTCATTAGAATGTATGCACTTACGGTACATTTTATTGGTATTTTGTTTAGTAGGATGTTTAATGTTGAACTTTATAATAAAAATAAAATTTAGTAAAAAATCTCATTTTCTATATACGGAAGGTTCGAGTGTCGAGTCTGACCCGATGACCTTAGGACACTTGCATGATCAGGATCAAGGTCAAGGGTATGCGAACCCGCATGAGGGTCGAGTATGGTTAGAGTCAAAAAATCTTGCATGCTGACTCTCATGATCTGACCCTCAATATGACCCGACCCTCAATTTGATAAAGTCGTCCAAGGCACACACTTGCTTCCAGGTTCACTATTAGGGGGCGGGGGGAACGAGAGATTTAAAATGCTTGGCGGTATGTTCTTAAGATAAAAAATGATTCCGTCTTGCTAATTTTGTGAAAAAAAAAAATTGTAAAAAGGAAGAGGGAGATTAAAATATGTAAAACTATGTAAGAGTATAAATATTTATAGAAATTTGTAGCAAATAAGATAACATTTGAAATGCATAAAAAGAAAAGAAAATAAGAGATCTTTATATTATAAGCACTAGAATGATGGGGAGTTAATAAGCTTTTCCTCCCCTAATTCTAGAATTCTACGCATTCGCTCCAAAATTATTCCCTAATAATATCTGTTTAAATTTCAAATTTCAAAAATTTTGATTCAACCCCTATCTAACTGCTTTGTATTTTCTTTTTTTTTTTGAAAAAAAATAAAACTCAGCTTGAACCTCTTTCACCTTAGCTTCTCTTAATTCTAGCATGACTTTCATTAACATTCCATATTTCCCACTCGGCCTCAACTACCACCTCTTCCTTAATCAATGCTTTAATGCCCCTGGCATTTGTCTCTTCCTGGCTTCGGATCCCATTCAATTTTGTCTCTCCTATTCTCTTCCTCCATATTGCCACTAGATTTACATTTTTCTTCTGATCTTCAACAATCAATCTCTATCGTATTGCCAAATATATTCAAGTTTACATTACTCTATTTCACATGTTCCCAGGGATGGCAATGGACCAAGTCTGGATCAGATTTGCTAAGATCCAAATTCAGATCCCTTTTTGGACTTGGATCCAGATCAGATCCAAATTTGCAGGGTTTATAAAATTTGGATCCAGACTCGGATCCATTGGATCTAAAAGGTCTAGCAGGTTCTTAACGGGTCCTACTACTTTGAGTTGCTTTTTTTTTCACTTTCTTATTTTTCTCAACAAAACAAAAGTGCATACATAAAATTTTGCCATATAACTGACTTCTCTGCCATAATACATAGCAGAATACCGAATTGTCGAAATGAATAATATACTATCAATTTTGTTGTTGCGACATTGTATAGTAAACTAATTTTATTAGCTATTATAGGATAAGTCATGCAATTTGGGGTACTCAAATATTGGTTTGACATTGAACTTAGGGAGTCCTAAATGCCTTCGGTTCTTATAGGGCAATTGCATAAGGTATCCCATTACAAAAATGCATAGGTATGAGTAGCCATAACAAAATGCAACAAATATTAAATTTCATTCAAAATTTTAGATATTTGTTTGTTTCTGATTAGGTTTTGAGGTTTCATCCTCTATCACCCAAGTCTATTAGAGATATGGTGGAAGAATATGTGGCTCGGGATGTAGAACAGGAACATAGCTATGATAAAACTACCTAGGAGTCTGGATAGAGGAGTCGAAAAATGGACAAAAGTGTTGGAAAATAGACGATTTGTGAAAGAGTAGCGAAATGAGGGTAATGTGGCTAGTTCTTGTGAAATCGCGACGAAAAAGACCGAAAGGTCGCCTCAAAGAGGGAGGAGGCCGACGTAAAGCCCTGGACTCTTGAGAACGAGGATCAGAGGAGGTAGGGTGGAGACGTGGAGTGGTGGATGCTGGAGGAGACGAGGTCACGAGAGCAGAAGAGTAAGGAAGAGAGGCGCGACTAAGAGGAGTGAGAAATGAGAAATATGATACTAAAATTAAAAACCCTAACGCCTATGCTATACAAACAGTAAAAAAAAATAAAATAATCAAATGGGTCTATATACAGGTCTAGGGTTGGGTTTGGGTCTCAAAATCTCAAGTTCAAATCCAGATCCGACCTAGATCCAATAGGACCTGGATCCTTTAAAAATCCAATGAGTCTAAATTTTTTAGATCCAGATCCTAAAAATCGGATCGGGTCTGATGGATCTGGATTAGGTCCAGGATCCACTGCCATCCTTACATGTTCCTCATGAATATGTTGTTCAATGATTTGTTCATGAAATCAAGTAGAATGTGGGACAATAAAGCTACAGTTCAAATACTTGTGTGCTATTTCTCATGTTCATCATGAATATGTTGTTCAATAATTTGTTCATGAAGCCAAGTAGAATAGGGGGTAATAAAGTTATAGTTTGATTACTTATGTGTTGTTTGATTAAACTTTGTCAATCAAATTGCTATTTGTCAAACTATTACTTTTTAGAAGGTTTTTATGATATTTGACCATATTGGCTCTACATCAAATTAGAGCCTTCAAATTTCCATACATACTCTTTGATTGAATACTAGAATCCAATAATAGTAAAAGGAGTGCAAAACACTGGCTATATCATCAAGTTGCTAGAATTTATACCTCCATTTAATATTCTTTAAATTGGACAATTTAATTATATCATAGTTGTGAGATATTCCCTTCAATTTAGTTTTTTTAATAAGCAATGAATAGTAGTTTATAGATATTGATATAAATAAATGTAAAAATATACGTTAATGATGCACTTTAGTAATTAGTTAGCAAAGTCATGTTTAGAAACACAACAATGCAAAAATATCAGTTGGTGGTTGTGCTTCAACAATCACTAAAATCATTTAGAAACATTAAAACCATTGATAAGAAGATTAATACAAGTAGATGTGATCTCATTGTATAATCCTAAGATCGGTGCAAATTCACATAAAATGCGTTTCAACTATTCATATAAGATTGGTGTGAAGCACCGGCTATATGATCAAGGTGCCATAATTTATATCTCCATATAATATTTCTTGAACTGGAAAATTTAATTATATCATAGTTATGAGCGATTCTCTTCATTTTAGTTTTACTTTTATATTTTAAATGGAAAAGGAGCACATAATAAATATTGGATATTAGTTTACATACATTGATAGAAGAAAAATGCAAAAATATTGATTAACGGTGCACTTCAATAATTAGTTAGTAAGATCATCCAGAAACATAAAATGCAAAAATGCAAGAAGATGGTGTGCTTAAATAGTTAGTAAAGTCATTTAGAAGCATTAAAATTCTTGATAAGAAGATTAATACAAGCAGTTGAAATCTCATTTTAAGATCACAAGTTTGGCGCAAATTTATATAAAATGCATTCTAACTATTGTTTTTTAAAATTGAAATATTGTTGCATATGTCATTTTTATTCTTGAACTTATCATTTGTTTATGAAAGTGTTCTTTTTTGCCACACTATTAAGTTTTAAATATATGATATATGTACAAGTTTTAATTTTTACATCAGTCACTATTACGTTCATATAAAAACCCATGCAAAAGCACGACACAACCTATATTTTTTTGGCCTATTTAAACCTATGTACTTTCTAAAATATTAATCCGATTGCTATTTTAGAATTTCATCAAAATATTTATTCATTTTTCTTTTACAAATTACAAACTCTTGGATGATTCATTAGTTACATATCTATAAGATCATAACTAGTAAAACAATTAAACATGATGATTTTACAGTAATATTTAAGCAAGGTCATCTTATGCAAAATGTGCTATTTAAATTGTTTTTTAAAAATTTAAAATTTCCATAGAAAAGTACACGGGCACAAACTAGTTTGTACAAGTAAAAATATGTAATAATTTGTACAAATATGTAGGAACATGTGGAAATTTTGAATTTTGTTTTGCAGAAATTAAAAATATTAGTTGAAGTTAAAAAAAGTAGTAAATAAATCTAACAGTGTATGCTGTAGATTTTACTACTTTAATAAATATATATCTGCATCTTCTTTTTTTTTGGACAATTTGGTTTTTTATTCTTTTATTGGCCCTTAAGGGATAAAGGTCTCCCGTTTTGACTATTTTGTTATCCACAAGACGTGAACTTGAGACTTTATTTAAGAAAACAAGTATCAAATCACTTGAACTAACTTACACTTATATTTACATCATCTTTATTTTTTAACTTAAATGTCAATTTGAATTTAAGAATTACGAATCAATTTAATCCAATCGATAATCATGTTCAATATCTGTAGTTCAATGGGGATAGTGTGAGACCACACACATAAGTTCATTTACGTCTAAGGGCATGTTCATTTTGAGTATTTGAAGAGACAGTTAGCAGTTAGAGCAGATTGAAGTAGGTAGCTAACAAGTTTGAGCGTGTTGGAAGAGTTGTTAGCAAGTTGGAGCTAAGTGGGACAAGTTGAAGCTCGTAGAAGTAAACTGGACTGTTTATAAGCATTTTTTAACATTTTTGAGCGATTCTTTTGAGTGCTTAATTATGACTATAGGTGATTATTTTTTATGGACTAACTTTTTATTTTTGTAATACTACATTATATCAAAAAAAAATTATGCAATAGAGGATAGAACGTCATTGTAATGCATATTGAACGTGGATTTATGATAACCATTTGTAAGTAAACGTAAGTAAACGTGTTACGTTAGAACAAAAAGCTCCATAGATTTAATCGTTGTTTGCCGATGATAAAATCATATTAGCTATGACAAATACCAGAAGTCATTCCACAAAAAATAGTAGGGGATCAGAGCATTAGAACTTTAGATGATTACTTATCAAATGTACGTAGATTTTTAGTGTCAGAATATGCCTATTAAGTACGACAAACTAAAATATTAGTGGGTTATTATATTTCAGATTACATCATAAAAAATTACACATTAACTTATTACAAATTTATAAATTGATTTGAACAGAGGTTAATTCAACAAATTATAGTTACCTTATAAAAACTTATATTTATTACCTTGTACTTTTTTCGAGCACTTTGGAGCGCTTTAGACCGGGTTAGAGTATGTTCGAATAGACTGGAGTGGATTGGAGCGAACTGAAATGCATTGAAAGAGTTGCTATTATGTAGGGACAGGGTGAATTATGTAGGGACAGGTTGAAGTAACTTAAAGCAAGTTGGAGTAGATATAGGGAGCAACATGCTCAAAACAAACCGGCCGTAAATACTCCTTTCATCAAGCATGTCTCGAGAATCATACATCATATTTGTACAATTAAGGGTCTGTTCGTTTTGAGCCTGTTACAGCTGCTCCCTACTCCAATATGCTTTAAGGCCTATTCATTTTGAGCATGTTGCACCTGCTCCCTACTCCAACATACATCAGGGCCTATTCATTATGAGCATATTAGAATAGCATATAGTAGGTTGGAACAAATTGGAGCGGGTTGAAGTAGATTGGATTAGTAGTTAATAGGTTGAAGCAAGGGAAGCAGGTTGTACTGATTTGGAACATTCTGAGCATTGTGATTATCAATGACTACATTTTATGCAATAATATTTTATTTTTTTAATGCATAAAGTTTATGGAAAGGACAAGTTGAATATTATTGTAAGTATTATTGTGCAATTAACAATATTTTTATACATCTAAAAAAAGTATTAACTAGTTGCAACCAAGTGAACACATTTCGCTACACAAAAAGTTACATATAGTAGTGGTTGTCCATCAATGATCAAATCATATTGGGTATTACATTCCTACATTTCATTAATTGGTTGTTTATTTTGGTCATTGTACAACCAAATTTTGGGGATTATTGCAATATTTGTCAGACTCGATAAAGTTGTATCCCTTTTTCATGCATTTGGTTGAAGTAATATAACATATGTTATTGTTTCAACAGTGCTTGCATTGTTGCCTTTTTTTTTAATTTGCCGTTAATATATTTTTTAAAACATTATTCTTAAAAAATTATTATTTTTTACCTACATAGGTTGAAGTTAAATTGGCATTCTTGCGAAAAAGTTTATATTTTTTTCTAACAGCTTGGAACAACTTCGAGCGGGTTTAAATGGTTGGGAGAGTGTTCAATTAGGTTCGAGCAAGTTGGAGCATAGTGGAGCAGAATGGGACAGGTTGGAAGAGCGATTAGCAGGTTAAAGCATATTGGAGTTGGTAGCAGATGCAATATGTTACTCCCTCGATGGCATATTGGCAGTCAATTCCGGAGAATATGCAAAAATAATTATTAAATTTATTTATATTGTTGAAATGACTTTTTAACCAATAAAAACAATGTTAAGTTTCTTAGAAAAACAAACTTTGACAATAATATGAGACTAGAGAAGTAAGTATTTTTGACACCGAATATCGAATGGAGGGAGTATAATGAATGGGCCCTCAACTTGCTAACAACTATTTCAACCCACTTCAAATCACTCCAACCTACTCCAATATGTTCCCATGTACTCTTACGTGCTCTAAATTGCTTGAACAAAAATAGAAGGTAATAAAGTAATTTATAATTTTTATAAGGTAATTATAATTTGTTTAATTAATATTTTTTTAAAATCAATGTATAAATTTGTAATAAAGTAATATGTAATTTTTCTGATATAATTTTAATATAACTAACGTCAAGGATCCATGCAATGCATGGGATTTATATACGTGACTTTGCTTAGTTTAAATTGTGAGTTTATTATTCTTTGATTGAGAAATTTAATAATTATCATTATAGTAAATACATTAATAATTAATAAGATGTAAAACATAAATGTAATTGTTGTTATGATAATAATTGTTTGATATAGATAAATATTATTTAATATATTTGAAATTAGTGTTGTATAGATATAGCTTATAATTAATTAATACTACATAATAGCAATAGTGATTTTTTTATTAATAAACATAATTATTATTGTAAATATTAATGCCATGAGGTATTAGAATTATAGATACTTTTGAAAATCAATTTTTTTTATCACCATAGTCTTTGTTAAATTTGGGATTATCAGTTATTGCCAAATTTTGGGAATATTGGAAATCAAAATCTTTTATTATGCATACATTTTTAAAAAAATGGAAAAGAAAAAATGATAATGTTGGAGGTGCTATCAAAATGATATTTCAAGGCTTGTTCCAATAAGGGGATTAAAAAAGGGTCAATGCAGAAAGTGATACGTGCCAAATGGAGAAGAGAGTTTGTTTCATTTTAATATATTTTTATAGATTTGCTTTTAACATTTTATAATCTGACTTTACTTTTAACATTTTACTAGTTTGGACCCGTGCTTTGCATTGTGCATGTTAAAATAGACACTTTGAATATATATGTGTGTGTGTGTGTGTGTGTGTGTGTGTGTGTGTGTGTGTGTGTGT
>JACYFF010031952.1:29885518-29937366 GCA_017589665.1 Selenicereus undatus | reverse complement strand
TGTGTGTGTGTGTGTGTGTGTGTGTGTGTGTGTGTGTGTGTGTGTGTGTAATTAAAATAATAAAGAATGTCCATTGTGGACAAAGCTGATATTGTAATTTAGAAAAGATGACTCAAACTTATTGAAAAATATGAATAGATAGCAACTTCATACACAACCAGTGGAATTCAACAATTAAAAAAAAAAAAACCCGATGGTTATAAAAGATGCAATGTAAGTATGATAAATATTGTTGGTAGTCAAAACAAAACTAAAAATTATGCTAAATGCCTTGATATATGATACGTTAACTTGTGGCGCCAATGATAAAGAATCCACCTCCTCTTCTTGTATCTATTAAAAAAATTATATAATCCTTATATAACAAACATTAGAAAAATAAAAGTCAAAATTTAATTAATCTTATTTGAAAACCTCTTTAAGACATTAACACTGGATTCTTGGCTTTTACAAATTCCCCAAACAATAACACAAGCAGAATAAATACCAACAAAATCACTTGTGTAAGAGCCATTTTGAGTTTTTCCTTATGCTTTTACTTTCGTCCCCGGGAGGTGGATTTTACATCTATATATATAGCTCTGCAAAAATCGTGTAATTTACGGTAATAAATCTGATTTATACACTAACTGGATCCATCATGCGTCTACCATTTTTTTGTTGTTGTTGCCTATTTTACATTAGTCAATCCCTAAACTTTCTTTTTGAAACCTATTTGAGATTTTGACCTAGAATAGGATTTTTCATTTTCTTCCTAAAAATAGTAGAGATATGGAAAAATAATCTAATTACGCTAATACTTACTAAATTCAATTTGGTTTCACCATATCTCGATCTATTACTTTTTAAAAAGATATGATTAGCTTTTTGTTCTTAGTCGGTTAAACTAATTGCTGGAAAATTGGAGTGACACGTGAACTCACTTGTAGATTAACACAAACACAATATTTAATTTAAGGTATGAGAGAATTTAATGTATGTGTGGTAATACGAGAATAGACAAAATTATGAATGGTGTAATCAGGGACTTAGTTAAAATAGCTCTCATCAAAGATAAGATGAGAGAAATAAGACTCCGATAGTTTGGCCATGTGAAAAGGAGGAGTCTGGACGCTCTAGTGAGGAGATGTGAGAAGATCAACATCCTCGAAGGCAAAAGAGGGAGGGGCCGACCAAAGAAGAGTTTGGACGAGGTGATTAGACATGACTTGAAAGTTGTCGGTTTGACAGAGGACCTGACCCAGGATAGGAAGTTGTGGCGGGATAGGATCAAAATCTTAGATTGCAGAGAGTCGACCCCGTAGTTGTCTTTTAGTTGCAGTGGCAGTGTGCTGGTAGTGTTTTTTTTCATATATCGTGTTTGTTTGCATGTAGCACTTTCTTCTGGGAAGAGGCATCATTTGCGTACATCTGGTTGTTAAGGTATATTACCTTTATCTGATTTATTGTTCTTAAGTTACATAGCTCCAGCAACTTGTCTTTTTAATTTATCTTAGTCATTCCTACGATGTGTTCTTAATGTTCCCATAAAATGTTCTTACAAAATCTTTCTTCTTTAAAATATTTTCACAAAATCTTTTTTAGTAGGTCTCTTGGAAACAACCTCTCTACGGGTAAGAATACCGGTAAGGGTAAGGTTGCCTACAGCTGGATCTCCCCAGACCTCGAGAAAGTGAGACCCGCACTGGGAGATGTTGTTGTTGACTTGTTGTTGAATGTGCAGTGAGGTAACAACAAAATCTTTTAAATTCCTAAGATATGGAAACAATTTCAACATCTTAATGCAATATCTTTAGATTAAATACACACTTTATATGATTGCCAAAAGAAAAAAGAATATACACTTTACATATTTGTGCAGTACTGAGTACTCTTTGACGATATTCACACTTTACATAATTAAATATACCTCGTAATGTTTCTATAATTAATGTTTATATTTTCCTTGTTAATTATTTTCTCTTCCTTTTATCAGAATTGATTACTTTAATATGAACGATTGTGATTAAGAGTGAGAATTAATCTTATGAACCAAAAATTCTGATTTTTGACAATGCAGGAAAAATTCACGTCAGCACAACATTGCTTTTATATAATAGTATAGATAATATAACTTTACTATTTCATGTACGGCTGAGCAGGACCGGATATCTAGTCTATTTTCAAGGAAACGGTCTCGGTCCCGATTAGAACCGGTTCAAAAGATCTAGATTTAGTTTTGGTCCCAGTCCCGATTGAAACCGGGTCTAAGATTTTTGGAACTAGTCCTAGAACCAGTTGGGATTTGGTCCAGAACCAGGTACCTGGTTCTTAATTTTTTCCTATTTTCTTTTAGTTCATTTCATTTAAATTTTTGGGTTGTGGTTTTGACTTTGTGAGAGAACCAATACACCTAACATGCTAGCTAATCGATCCTTCAAAATCAAATTTAATAGAGTGAAAGCTAAACATTTACCAATACCATACATTAAAGTCCAATTAGTTAGCTAATAAATAACATTTAGTTTCATCCAAGCATAAAAAAAGATACCATTGTCTCATAGTATTATACATTAACAAAACAATTTAGCAATATCAATGTATAGTCGGAAGTTATGGCGGTATCGGAAGAACAGCACCTGATGTCAACGTGTATCCGGGTAACTCAAATATTTTTTTAAAAAAAATAAAAAACTGATTGGACCAGGTAACCTGGTAACGGGTTCGGTTCTAGTTTCAGGTTTTCAAGACCTGGCTCCAAACCCCGGTTGCAACCGGTTCCAGGATTTCGGAACCAATTCCGAACCCTATTCAACCAGATCTAGGAATAGACCAGCTGGGTCCTAACCGAATCCTAATCTGAAACTAGGTACCCGATTTTTTTGCTCAGTCCTAATTTCATGGATATATTCTGACATTCAAGAACATATATAAATTAGATAAATAATCATCAGGAGTGACCATAATGTTCCCACCGTTAACTACCCCTCTATTTATTCATATATGTTTTTAAAAAAATTATGGTTATTGTCTGATTTCAGATTAAAAATAATATTCACAACTACCACACTGTTGTAATGAAATGCATTTACATACTGCAAATGGTTCTCATAAGCCAACTTTCGGTAATACACTATAATGACATTCAATTCTTATGTTGCATAATTTTTGTGGATGTAGACTCAGTACTACAAAAAATTGAAAGTGATTTCACAAAAATATGATCGATAATCATAAAAGTTCAAAAAGGTTCCAAAACACTCAAACAAGCTCCTACTTGCTCCATTTGCTCCCAAATTGCTCCAACCTGCTCCACCCTACTAATCGCTAATCCAATCCACTCTAACCCGTTACTCCAAAATTCTCAAAATGAACAGGCCCTAAGATGGTTTAAATTTTAGAATTTTCAAATCCCATATTAGCAGGTACCTTTTTTATTGATGTTATCTTCTTAGGTTTGGGGTTTCACATGTAGTTCAATAATTTCATATTCTTAATTTCTCATAACGAGGTTTAGTAAGAAAATTTGCTTCCTAGGTGTGCTATTGTTATTCGGGTGCTGCAAAATATAGTAACTAAGAAACCACAAAAGAAAACACATAGTAACAAGCCCACATATAAGACACTAAGGCCCTATTCTTTTTGTGGTTTAATGAACCTAACCCACTCTTTCCCATACCCACCCCCCCCCTCCCTCCCCCCCCCCCCTCTTCCTACTCTTTCCCACACTTAAATAAAAATACCACTCTTTTCCACTCTCACCCACTCCTTCCCCCCCTTCCCACACTCCTTCATTCAACTCCTGAACTTTATTCAACTCCTTTCAACTCATGTCCACTCTCACTCACTCCTTCCCCCCTTTCCCATACTCACCCATCCCACACACATCATTTCCCACTGAAAAGAACAGGGCCTAAATGGGACTTCTTAGCGTGGAAGTAGACCTAAAATGAGTATGCCCTATTGATTTTGTGTAATGCTTATGTTATAGATATTTCCTCATGTGATATTTAAAAAATGAATGGTTCACCCAAACCTGGGACATGACCTTGTATATATAGTAAAATGTATTACAAGTAAATTTCATATACATCCTTATATATCCTCCACTACACCTCCTTATTCTGATATGGGGAACGGACGGACAGATTGATTCTATGCAACATAAACTTCTGAGATGAAAAGCCTTTGTTGAAGATGTCAACACTTTGTACCCTAGTAGGGATTTATCGAATGACCAAATCTCCATCAGCAATCCACTCCCGGACGAAATGATAGTCCACAATAATGTGCTTACTATGATCATGTTGCACAGGATTGGTAGACATTTATCTAGCACTAAGGTTGTCATAGTAAAGGCAAATTGGTGTAGAGAGAGTCACACCAAGGCCATATAAGAGTTTGAGAATGCATATGGTCTTAGGAACAGTATAACCAATCGCCCTGTACTCAACCTCAATGGACGACTTGGAAATGGTGGGCTGCTTCTTAGAGCACCAGGAAATAAGGTTTGGGCCAAGGAAGATATCTCGTACTAGGATAGTAGGGGTCCTTGCAACCAGCCCAGTCAGCATCAAAGTATGCGACAACTAGGGGAGGATGTTGGATGGAACCACAAACCATGCTCCAAAGTACCCCGTAAGTAATGAAAAATACCCTCGACAGCATGAAGTAGAGTAGTACGAGGAGCATGCATAAACTGGGAAACAACACGTATTGCATATGCAATGTCAGGTCCAATCATCGTTAAGTACTGTAAAGCTCCTACCACACTCTTGTACTAAGAAAGATCAGGAAGTAGCTCGCTATTTAAGAGGGATAAGTGTTTCAGGCAGCAGAGGGAGTTCTAATGGGTTTACAGGTCTGTAGCTAAAATTATGAAGAAGATTAAGAACATACTTCTGTTGAGTGAAGAAAATGCCCGAGGGGGAACGAGCCACCTGAATGCTGAGGATGTAATGAAGATCACCAAGTTACTTTAATTGTAAATTTCTCAAAAAGGAAATGAAGCTAAGCTTCGAAATTGCCTATTAGAACAATGTCATCAACATAGAGGAGAAGGACAAAAATGTGAGACTAAGTGCGAACAATAAATATGGAAGGATCAGCGTGCCTACACACAAAATCATGAGACAGTAAAAAGTTGCTGAAACGCTGAAACCAAGCGCCAGGCACTTATTTTAACCCATATATGGCCTTTTTTAATTTACAAACATACCTCTGAAATGCTAAGTGAGCAAACCCAAGAGGTTGTTTCATGTAAACTTCATCAGTTGGATTGGCACGTAAGAACACATTCTTGACATCTAACTAGCGGATCGGCCAATGAAAAGAAACAACTAATGATAGAAGAAGATGAATAGTAACTAGTTTGACAATAGGAGTGAATGTCTTACGGTAGTCAATACTTGGTTGTTAATGAAAGCCTAGGGGGCCACTAATTGTACTTTGTACCTCTCAATGCTACCATCCGATCGATATTTTATTTTGTAAACCTATTTACATCCAACAGTATTCTAGTCAGAAGGAGGTGATACTAATTCCCAAGTGTGATTGGCAAGAAGGGCATGATATTCCTTAGTCTTAGCCTCAACCCACTTAAAATGGTTTGAAGCCTTAGCGAATGAAGATGGTTTAACTTCAAAAATGGAAGAGACCAGAGATAGGAGTGTCTTGGGCTTAACAATACTAGATTTGGCCCACGTTTGCATTGGACGGTGATTTATGGGGCAGGAAGGATGGGCTACATCGAGTTGACCTGCAAGGGTCGTGGGGGAAGGAGAAGGTTGGAGGCTAGCATTCAGCCCAAAATCAGGCCCAGTAGAGCGGTTGGACTGAGCGAGCGAGGCAGTGGATCGTGACCTTGCGGAGGAAGT
Source organism: Selenicereus undatus (assembly GCA_017589665.1). Classification (NCBI taxonomy): domain Eukaryota; kingdom Viridiplantae; phylum Streptophyta; class Magnoliopsida; order Caryophyllales; family Cactaceae; genus Selenicereus; species Selenicereus undatus. The sequence goes on along the minus strand of JACYFF010031952.1, from coordinate 29,931,511 downwards.
GACCGAGGGGGCTGACACTGTGAGCTCGAAGGCAGCAAGATGCTGCACAATGGACCAGGTGACACAGCTGGGATGGGTTTGGGCCTAGCTAGTGGTGGACGGGAATAAGGGAACAACGAGCTAGCCAGAGAAAAGACAGGACTGGGCTATGGCTGCAGCTCAACAGGAGCCTAACGTAGTAGGCTAACGCGAGAAATGGGTCAAGGCTCAAGCGAAAAAGACACTGACCCAGACAAGGCCAATGGCACGGACTGTGACAAGGGAGACTCATGAAGAGAGAACTAACCCAATGAAGAAGCAAGGGCATTGGAGGTATGAGTGAGGGTAAGGACTTCATCGAGACTAAACTCAAAAGGTTTAGACAATTACGGAGCTTTGTCTACTAGCATGGGGAAAGGATAATGATTTTTTTTAAAACAAACATGACGACTGACATAAACACATTCTGAGACAGGATCAAGATAGCTATATCCTTTATAGTTAGCAGCATAACCCAAGAATACACATTGTAGAGATTGTGGTTTAAGTTTATTTGTAGAAGTGGCCATGAAATTGGGAAGGCAAGCACAACTAAAAGGTTAAGAAATGAGTAATTAGGCGCTCTTTGAAATAAGACTTCCAAAAGTGTTTTGCGTTGCAAAACAAAGGTCAGAAGTCTATTAATAGTGTAGACAGCCGCATTAGCAGCATCTAACCAAAAATAGGTAGGCATCAAAGCATCAATTAAAAATGTATGAGTTATTTCAGGTATGTGTCCATGTATGCATTCAACGACCCCATTATGTTGTTCCGCGTCAGGATAAGATTTATGAAAATAAATGCCATCATTTGTAAACAAGGACAACATAAGAGTGTTATCAAATTTCCGTACGCCATCATTTTAAAAAATTTTGATGTTACAGTTAAATAAGTTTTCAACTAAAGTTTTAAACTTAGTAAACAACTCATAGACTTCAGACTTACCTTTCATTAGATAAATCCATGTAAGGTGAGAATAATCATCAATAAAAGAAATATAATATTTAAAACCATGATGAGATAACACAAGAGATTGCCAAACATCATAGTAAAGTAACTGCAATGGAGAATTCGTTCTATGGTCAACAGAAGTAACTAGAAGTTTATGAGATTTAGCTCAGCGACAAGGCATACAAGCATTAGAGAAAACTGATTTTAGCTGAACAAAACTGTTTTTCCTTAAAAAGTGTAAAGTATGAGCTCCACAATGTCCTACCAGACGATACCAAATGTCATTATACTCTCTCAAAGCTACATTAGTAGGAATTGTGATATGTAGTGAAGGAACAGGAATAGTGTACACTGCACCCGAACTAGAAGTTTGCAGAAGAACATCGCCCATGGTGTTGTCATTACACCTGACAAAACTGACCCGAGACCTGAAACCCGAACCGAACGACCCAGACCCATACCCGACTCGACACCCGAAATATGCTCACCTGAAAGTGGACCCGAAACCTAATTGACGTGAACCGAACCATACCCGACCCGAAATTTTCTACGAAATTGTTTGTTTTGGCATGACAAGCGCATTTTACCAAAAATTGATTAACCCGAAATCGATCCGAACTGATCCATACCCGACCCAAACCGAAACGACCCGAAATCTCATTTAACCCGAACATGACCCGACTCGAACTTGACCCGACCGGCATCCGAACCGAATGACTCATTTGCCAGGTCTAGTTGTCATGGACATGAACATAGGAAGAGTTAAACACAACACTATAGTTGTTATCCCAACATAAATGTCTAGCGGAAACCAAGTTATGCTAAAGTTTACAAACATGAAAAACTATTTGAGGGTTAATGGGTAGTGATCAATATGAAGGACAGAAGTGCCAGTATGAGTAGTGGGAAGTAGTGTACCATCTCCAACTTTAATCATAACATTGCCATAATAAACGGACTTACAAATTAACTTACCATCATCAGATGTACTATGATAGGTCACAGCTGAGTTAGGGTAGCAAACATGTTCATCAACAGACACTGGATTGAAAGTAGCAGATGCTTGGAGCACTAACTGTGAACGAGGATCGGAGTATAGAAGTTCAGACAATTCCTTGCTGAATGGCGAGGGGCATGACAAATCTGATAGGCAACATTACGGTGAGAGCCCTGAGATCCCCTCAGATTGATTAGTTCTTGCAGATGAGTTATTAGTAATGGAAGCAGAGGTGCTATAAGTACTAAACTGTAAAGCAACTGCATTACATAAAACAGTGTCTGCTGGCACGCTCCTAGAAGTAGTTTGCTAAGACTGGGAAATCAGAGAGGAGGCATTTTTGTTGTTATTCCGATTGTTGTGACCACGACCACCTTTGTTACGATTATTATGATTCCGTTTTTTATTACCATTCCCTTTAGCACACCCTTGGCCTTAGGCATCATCAATGGAGGCAAGTTAATGAATAGGGAGTGTACGAACTTTCTCATAGTTAAGACGTTCATAAAACAATAGTATAGATCGTAAATCATCAAATGAGGTAGAACCGCGGATGTAAAACTTGTCGAGAGCTACAAATTTAACCACTATTTCGGCTATTAAATACTTTTTATAGCATAGGAAAGTAGAGATCGATCCACGAGGAAAGATTGTTTTAAAAAGGCTAGCTTAATCCTAAATAATTTTACTAATCCAATTTATTAAATCTAATCTTAATAATTCTAAAATAATTAAAATCTAATGGAAAAATCTGGAAAACACCCAATGATGCTCCTAAATATTTTGGATTATATTCTGAAAAGAAAACAGTAAAAAAAAGCTTTCCTAAATAATCTAGAAAAATAAAAACAGAATAGTAACTGAAATTCTAATTTAAAAATCAAAACAGCAAATAATAATCAGAAAATAAATATTAAAAATGTCAAACAGTAACCTAAAATATTATTATTCAGGTATATAAGCTTATAACTCCTCAATTTTATCCAATCAATTTTAGAAAAATCAAATCAGGAAATTTCCACAGAATATCAATGCAGAATATTAAATCTGAAATTAGAAATAAAATAATCTGCATAAATATAAATACGAAAATAATCAAACAAATTACCCTAATTCTAGGACACAATTTTATGGACTTAACAATACCTAATAATCATGAATTAACAATTAAAGTCGAAATTTTCAGAATTAATAACCTAAACACCTGCACATATCAATTTCACAAAATAATTCTGAAAAATTATCAAATAACTTCCAAAAATTAAGAAATTACATATGGGCAGACTAGGACACTCCATAAATTCTAGGAGCTGATAAAAAATTGAAAAATAACAAAAATAACTATTTTTAGTCTAATTTCTAACAAACCGGTAATTAAATACTAAAACTGAATATAAATCAATCTAAAATTATAACCACTCTAAAAACCAAAATCTAAACTATCTAAAATTACCTAGACACTACTAAAAGACTATACTTTGGGGGGGGGGCGATTGAAATTATATTGAAGCTAATAAAAATAGACAAAAAATTAACAAACTTATCAAATTAACTCTACGCAACAAATAATGATCAGAAGTTGTCAAATTTATGAAGGATACTTAGTATAATCTCAATCCACCATGCAAATGAATATTTATCATTAACACAAAAGTTAATTTCATTCATGAGTTAAACTGTAGAAGACACCCACCAGCGGTTCTTCCCCGTTTTTTCTTAGATTCTAGTTTAATTAGGTCAAGCCCTAATGTAAACCCTACTAATTTGATAATCTTTACACCAGCGCAAAACTTTAATCAAACTAGAGCATTATGTATTAGAAAAACATCATTTAACACTTTGTAACCAATTTACCAGCAAATCGATTTAACAAAGATCTAAAGCGATTACCTAATTAAAAGAGATGGGTTTGAGCCATCCATAATTAATTAGGGTGATACCCAAGCATAAAAGACTATAACTTTTACGTATTATATAGTCTTCTAAACTATCAATCGAAATCGTATTAAACTAACTAGCATGCATTCTAATTAATTTAATACGAATATCATAAACGATCAACGCTAATCGCTATAGAATCATGAATATGAATCAACTAGGCAATAAAGCATAAGACTTGTTTCAAAAGAGTAAATTTAGCATGGCTTCAAGAAGATTATACTAAGCAAAAAAAATTACTCACTCATATTAAAAGTAACATCACAATTAACGAAAGGATTCATGTTTAATAATTAACTATCAACACAAAAACAAATTAAAGTAAGAACAAAAAAAGGAAAAAAATATATAATAAAAGAGGCTACTTGGTGCCGTGGTGAATATGGTGTGCCGTGGCGTTTTGAAGGATTACGATGATGATAGAAGATGTTGATGATGACTACGGGGGAAGCGTAAGATGTGAGGAGGCAGAGGGGTGGCAAGCGAATGATGAGATGATGCGTGGGGATATGATGATGAGGGAGATGAAGTGTGGGAGGGAGCCGGTTTATGTTGAGGAAGAAGAGAAAGGGCCGTGAGAAGGTGATTATGGATGTGCCGTGAGTTGCGGCGGAGATTTATGGAGGTGTGGATGATTATGGTGATGGTGATGATGATATATATAGGGAGGAAAGGATGGGTGTGATTAGGGTTAGTAACTAGGGTTTCCTTCTTCCTTTCTTCTTTAAACTTCTTCTCCTTCAAGACTTCTAGCTCTTCTCTGATTCTCGAAATCCTGGCCCAGACAATATCTTTATAATTATTATTTTTGGACCGTCTTCTGCCTAAGCATGTAAAACTCGAGCGTCAACGACTCGTCTTCTCCTCTTTATTAAAACAATGCCTAACCTGAAAAATATTTGAAAATAACGCAAATTAGATGCAATAATGTGTAAAATATAATGAAAATAATTAATAAAACGATGCATGATTAATGGCTTAACAAATTCCCCCACACCTAGACTTTGGACATCCTCGTGCAAAGAAATCTTAGACTTGACCTAAAGTTGACATCCTTTCTTTTCTTATAAAATCATACATACTTATGATATTCATACTAGGTTTGGGCTTGCTTGAGAAAAACAGTGTTGTTGAATTAATTAGTTTTTCCTTCAATAAGTGAATACCTGCTAAACATACAACTATCCTTAGAGAGTTTATTTATCAATCTCACAACACTTCTATAATGATATAACAAGCTCAATAATTATCCATCTTTTTTTGATTATGCATACACCAATCAAGAGGTCAAAAAAGAATTTAAGATAAAAAAAATTTAGGCATGGTCTGACTATAGAGACAATTGAACTAGGTAGAATAACTTCATTAAATTGATCCTAAACTTGCCTTGTATTTATTTTCCTCTTCTTCTTCTGTTTTTTTTTTTTCTCAAACTCCACTTGCACACATATTCGAGACCCATATAGGGTTTTAGAATTTGAACACTCCCTGTCTCACACTCACCCGAATAGAAGTGTTAGAGCAAATAATTCATTCTCATCTTATTCTTTCTTTGACTGTTAGTTTTGGCGAGTCATTGATGGGCCCAAAAGGGGCATGACTCTCCCAATCATGGGCTACTCCATACATAAGGCTCACTTGAGACCTAAACTTAAAGGAAATAGGTGCCGAACCACCTATTCCTACCCATGTTGGTAATCTAATATTTTTTTAATTTTTTTTTTTGCATGAAAAATAGACAAGTAAAATAACAATTTTAGTAAGTTATTCAACTAATTAAATAATCTAGGAGACGGGTCAAGTCATTTTATTGCCTTTGAATTGGATATATTACTTGACTAAATAAGATGGATAGTCAAGAAAGTTACTCATTAAAAACATGTATGAGGATCAACTCAAACTTCTCTAAAGAATAACTATTATGCTTAGAAGTCTTCACTTACAAAAGAATAAGCTACAAAATAGCTAATAAAATAAAATTTTTCTAAACAAGCAAGCCTGGTATAAACTCATATCATGCACTATTTATAAGAAAAGAAAAGATTTTTTGTTTTTTTTTATTTTCTATTTTTTTTTTTCAAGAATAAAAACTGCAGGAATTAAATGTAGGATGCACTCCCCCACACTTAATTCATGCATTGTCCCTAATGCATGCAAAAAGAAAGAAATAATGAAAATAAAAGCAAAATTAAATGGGTACTTTCCTAAAAACGTTGGGTTGCCTCCCAACCAGCGCCTTTGTTTATAGTTGCTGGCTTGACTTCATGAAGCTCCTGGATCCTCTAGTTGGATCTCTTCTACTAAATCATCATAAATCTGGTAAGGCACTTTTCGAAACTCAGCATGATCAAGACTCTTAGTAAGCACAGTTAAAAATTCATCCTCGTTGGGCAAGTCATAAATATCTTGGGGCAACTCAGGAATAACATCAAGTGCATACACGTAATTCACATCAGCAAGGAATCTCATGACATCAAAAATATTAAATTTAATCACTTCACCATCAAATTCCATGGTTAATGTTCCTTCATGCACATCAATTTTAGTCCTAACTATTTTCAAAAATGGCCTGCCAAGCAAGATGGGAGTATCATGACATGCATCACCCATGTTCATCATATAAAAATCAGCAGGAAACACAAGTTCATTCACTTGGACTAAGACATCCTCTAACACTCCATCTGGGTAAATACTACTCCTATCAGCTAACTGAAGCACTACACCAGTTTTCTTTAACTTTCCTACGTGCAGTTTGTCATAAACAGACCGAGGCATAACATTAATAGAAGCACCAAAGTCAAGCATAGCCTTATCAAAATAAAGATTTCCTATCTTACAAGGAACAGAAAACACACATGGGTCTTTGCACTTAGGGGGAAGTTTTCTTTGAAAAACTGCAGATACGTTTTCCCCCACACTTACCTTTTCATTCCCTACTAACTTTCTTTTAGTAGTACATAATTCTTTCAAGAACTTAGCATAACGAGGCACATGTTTAATGGCATCAAGAAGAGGTATGTTGATGTGTACCTTCTTTAATGTCTCTAAGATATCTTGGTTAGCCTCATTCACCTTAGAAGTAGGGCTTCGAAATCTACTAAGAAAGGGTAGAATTGGCTTGTAAGGTTCTCTTTTCTTCTCTCCTGTAGCGGCCCAAACCTAATATTCATTTAAATTAGTTTGAATCATGTTAATCTCCAATTAAGCCAACTGGGCACCGCATTTCAATTCACCATTTCATGTACATGTATAGATGTATACATAATTGTGCGTTGCAGGTTGAAGTGACAATGTGGCCTCAAACCACACAATATTAAACTCCTTAATAATAATAATAATAATAATAATAATAATAATAATAATAATAATAATCCACATACAAAAAAAAACACACAAAACACCAAACCGACATAACTAAACTAAAATTAACACAAATTAAACCCAAAATCCCCCAAAACTCTAATCCTCTCTCTCCCTGCTTCCCAATACCACCTGGCCTGCCCTGTTCTCGCGTCAGTCACGACCCTCTTCCGACTGCCGACATTCGCCGCTGGCCACCATCAGCCGCTGACACCCTGGTCTACCCCGCCACCACACTCCCGCCCTTCGTTTTGCCCAAATGCCCTGTCCTCTGCCGCATGGTGTCGCCCCTGTTTCTCCCTCTGTTTTTGCCACCGTCATCGTCGAGCTTTAGCTCCGTCAGTCCCCGGTCGCCATCCACCGCCACCAGTCGCCAACACCACCATCCACTCCTCTCTGTTCTAGCCCCAAAGTCAAGTTGGAAAGGTGAAACCCTAAACCTAGCATAGTTGATTTACTGAGTTGTTGAGATTGAATTTATTTTTGAATTTATCGATTCAATTATGTAATCAGCATTGGTATTTATCTATTTGAGAAGTTTTGAAATTGTTATGGACATTGAGTTGGTTGTGATTTGGGAGGAAGTTGACAGAGAGTAGAAAGTGGGAAATTGAGGTCATGTTTACTTTTCCATTTGCTCGTGCTTGCGATAATTTATCGAACTTGTTAATCGAACTTGTTAATCTTAGTGAATTCATGGAATAGTTGATTTGGGTAATTTGAGATTATGCTTGGTTATATGATGTAAGTAATAGTTGACTTGGGTAATAGTTGATTTGGGTTTTAAGTCAAAGTACAATAGCGAATTAGTGAATAAAAAGTTGAGTAGGAATGCTATTAGCGAATAGAAATCACCTTGTTATAATTCATTGACTTCCAAATGAATTGTGATGCCTGATGACTAACTCGCATAAATTTTCTATATTTGGTTATTCGTTGTGAGTGTACGGACATTGAACTGTTGACGTTATCGGATTATCGCCTGTAATGCAAATTTGGCGAGACTTGGAATTGTTTGATGGAGTGTGAAATTATGGCTTGAATTGAATGTTTATGGGATTTATTTGCATAACTTGAGAGTGATTTATTATTGCGAAGGGTTGGTAGAGTGTTGTGGAGTTGGCTAGAGTTATGCAAGTCGATGTAATATGATTAGAGATAGGATATGCCTAAGATAAGACATGTTACAAGTTTGTGACTTTATGGGACTTTTTATCACTCGACGTTGTTTACTATTGTGTGTAAAGCAAGTTTTGAAGTTAAGAATCGTTGGGTCAGGTCGTAAATTTGTGGGTTGATGTAATAGTTGTGTTATTGAAATGGGGAGTGGTGATTAGCATGGATGGCTAGTCGAAGTTATAGCCTAGCTCCATATTGAGCATGATGGAAAGCAAAGTAGGATGCATGTTAGGTGCATGATCGCATACATTGTATAGAATGACTGCAGCCTAATTTCCTCTTGCATAACTGGTGAATGAATATTTGACAAGTGTTGGGGGTCATAAGCCTAGAAAGCATGATGGGTTGGAGTTTATACCCTAAATTGAGTCAACTCTTGCTTAGTTAATGATGTGCGCAATTAGTTACCAAGTTAGAGAGTATTGGTCAGTTATGTGATGCCATGGAAGTAATGGGTTAATGTTTTAAAGGGGGTGCGTTAATAAAGTACAAGCTTGAATGTGGTTGAGAGAAGGTGATCATTAAATAAAATTCTAAAATTTGGTGTTAGGGGGTTCGATGCTGGGGTGAAGTGCAAGTTTAGCCAGGATGTTGCAAATGACCCTATGATTGCAATTGAACAGACAAGCCTAAGGCATGTAAATTGTTTCGACTACTGATTTACTTAAGTATTAGCATTCCAAATTTCCCAATTTACTATTCTCAATAGCTTAATGTGATAAAAGTTTGGTGTTCTACTTGTCTTCGTCCTCAACTCAGGTAAAAATCCAAAGTAATAGATCTAAATAAATTCAAGGTGCTAACAAGATGAAACGAATATTAACGTGATAAGAATTTTGAATAATGAAATACAAGACTTGAATGATTATCAAGATCTAAAACAATAATAACAGTTTACAAGGACCTTGATGCGCATTGCGCAATGAAATCATGACAGTAATGAACTTATATCATTAACTTAAAACGCAATGGTGATAACCCTGTTAGTTATAAACACATAGCCAGCTATAAACAATCAATTAAGTTGAAAATTTTAATAAACTTCGTAATGTCGCACTAATTGAGGACAAATAAAATCTTTGAAGCAGGAATGAGGCTACTTCAGTCGCTTCAAGCTGCCAGCGCACGTGCTTCATTATAAAGGGGAGAGAATTTCAAAAAGACTAGGTACGTACATTGCCTGTGTTCTTAAAAAACTCACATGTTTATCAATGATGAAAAAAAAAATCAATGTAATGCTCCTTTAAGGAATCAGTTTACTCAATGTTTTGTCACATAAGCAAGTGGCCCCGTCAATGCTCAATCATCAGGGCTTACGCCCTTCAATTTACCCGTGCGACTGCAACTCAGGCTCTCCGATCGACCTGGGAGGTGTGCACCTATCTTAAGATCGCAGCAGACGTCAACAAGGGGTCCACTTTCAGATAATAATCAGCAAATCAATTTTATGTATACATTCTCTCTCTCCTGTTAGCAAATCAAAATGTTTTGAAATGTGGGCGCCCAACCATTTACATACAAAACGTATTTAACAGCGTAGGAATGTGCGTGCTGAGCTTCGGCTCATTATTCGAATGTTTTCATGTTTTCTGTTTTAGGTAAAGGATCAGTGCAGAGCCCTCTTTCTGATAAGCCAGAGGAAAACGAGAAATGAGCGATGACCATAGTTTACTGCATGTTAGCTAGCCGGTGCTCACAGTGATTTATAGGCTAGCCTCCCCAAAACCCCGCTGATTGTATATTATTTTGAAGGTTGTGTTAGCTGGTAACTGTTAGTCATACGCCGAGTTAACGAGTGTAATTACATGTCCTAAAGGATGCTAGTGGTTGAAAGTATGTTTAATTATGACATCTGTTCTAATGCATGTGGTTTTCAGTTAGCCTTGTTCCGTCAAGGAACGGCGGTAGCATCCCCAGTCACAGGACTTCCGCTGCAAATCACAAATCAGCAAGGGATTAAGTTAGAATAATCAAACATTAGCAACTGGGGGCGTTACATCTCCTATTTCCTTAGTAGTTTGATGAGAATCTGTATCTAACTCTGGTTCAGCCCCTTTGACTTCTAACTCAGGTTCTAATTCTCTACTCTTTCTAGGTTCCTTGAGCTCTTTCCCATTCCTAAGTGTTATGGCACTAACATTCTCCTTAGGGTTAGGGTAAGGATGAGATGGTAACCTATTTTGCATTTAAGCCTGCAAGTTGCTAACTATGATATCAGTTGCAGCCTGTCTCTCTTGAACTTGCTTAAGAGTTGTTTCCATACTCTGGAACCTATCATCCACCTTCTTAAGGACTTGTTCTAGTAAGAAGTTGGTCCTATCTTGACTAGAAGGTTGACGAGATATTTGGTCAAAACTAGGGGGAATTGGTTTGAGGGCCTTACCTAAGATTAGGGTGGTCTCACCATCCTTCATTATAGGTGTTAGAATAGGGATCATACCTCCTTTGATTTTGGTTAGAGTAAAGAGCATTAACATTACCTTCTTGCAGAGTATGACATGCATCAGTATGATGCCCCTCTAGACAACAAATACCACATATTACTGCTTTTTGAATACCCCCAGTAACAATCTTATTTAACATAGCAGTAATGTGAGATAACTGATTCTCTAGAGATGAACTAGAACCTATCTCATTTACCCTTTTAACTTGTGAGTCCCTAGCACCAAACTGCTGAGTGTTTTGGGCCATTAAATTAAATAGATTTCTAGCACCAGCTGGGGTTTTATTAACCAGAGGTCCCCCACTAGCAGCATCAACCATATTACGGTCCATAGGAAGTAAACCCTCATAAAAATATTGAATTAATAGTTATTCAGTTATTTGATGTTAGGGGCAACTTGCACTTAACTTATTAAATCTTGCCCAATACTCACAAAAGGTTTCCCCATTTATTTGTTTGATTCCACATATTTCTTTCCTAATAGATCCAATACGGGATGCAGGAAAAAACTTTTCTAGAAACGATTTATGCAATGCAGTCCATGTAGAAAAAGATCCAGCAGGCATATAATATAACCAGTTCTTAGCATTAACGAGCAATGAAAAGGGAAAGGCCCTTAGTCTAATTTGGTCCTCAAGAATTCCCTTAGGCGCCATAGTAGAGCAGGCAATAAGGAATTCACTAATGTGTCTATAGGGGTCATCTCCAGCCAATCCATGAAACTTAGGTAATAAATTAATAAATCCTGAGTTTATTGCAAAGGCTTATCTAAAACAGCATAAATAATGGACATTGGTTGGGTTTCTAAGTTAGGAGCAGCAAGTTCTCGAAGAGTAGACATACTTACCTCTTTAACCCTAAAACTTACTGGGTCAGGCTAACTCTCTTTGATTTCAGCTCTCAATGATTGATCCCTGACCTCCCCAATGTCCTTACCACTCCTTAATTTCATGCACCTCAAGAAGTCCTACAAATAAAATAGAATACTAAAGTTAAAATAAAGCAATGAAAGCAGTAAAATTAAATAGAAGTAAACTAGCAATTTAATTTTCTTTCTCCGGCAACGGCGCCAAAATTTGCAAAGCTTGTTGAGAGCTACAAATTTAACCACTACTTCGGTTATTAAATACTTTTTATAGCATAGGGAAGTAGGGATCGATCCACAAGGAAAGATTATTTTAAAAAGGCTAGCTTAATCCTAAATGATTTTACTAATCCAATTTATTAAATCTAATCTTAATAATTCTAAAATAATTAAAATCTAATGAAAAATCTAGAAAAACACCTAATGATGCTCCTAAATATTTTGGATTATATTCTGGAAAGAAAACAGTAAAAACAATTTCCTAAATAATCTAGAAAAATAAAAACAGGATAGTAATTGAAATTCTAATTTAAAAATCAAAACAGCAAATAATAATCAGAAAATAAATATTAAAAATATCAAACAGTAACCTAAAATATTATTCTTCAAGTATATAAGCTTATAACTCCTCAATTTTATCCAATTAATTTTAGAAAAATCAAATCAGGAAATTACCACAGAATATCAATGCAGAATATTAAATTTGAAATTAGAAATAAAATAATCTGCATAAATATAAATACGAAAATAATCAAACAAATTACCCTAATTCTAGGACACAATTGTCTGGACTTAACAATACCTAATAATCATGAATTAAAAATTAAAGTCGAAATTTTCAGAATTAATAACCTAAAAACCTGCACATATCATTTTCACAAAATAATTCTGAAAAATTATCAAATAACTTCCAAAAATTACGAAATTACATATGGGCAGACTAGGACACTCTATAAATTCTAGGAGCTAATAAAAAATTGAAAAATAACAAAAATAACTATTTTTAGTCTAATTTCTAACAAACCGGTAATTAAATACTAAAACTGAATATAAATCAATCTAAAATTATAACCACTCTAAAAACCAAAATCTAAACTATCTAAAATTACCTAGACACTACTAAAAGACTATACTTTTGGGGGGGATTGAAATTATATTGAAGCTAATAAAAATCGACAAAAAATTAAGAAACTTATCAAATTAACTCTACGCAACAAATAATGATCAGAAGTTGTCAAATTTATGAAGGATACTTAGTATAATCTCAATCCACCATGCAAATGAATATTTATCATTAACACAAAAGTTAATTTCATTCATGAGTTAAACTGTAGAAGACACCCACCAGCGGTTCTTCCCCGTTTTTTCTTAGATTCTAGTTTAATTAGGTTAAGCCCTAATGTAAACCCTACTAATTTGATAATCTTTACACCAGCGCAAAAATTTAATTAAACTAGAGCATTACGTATTAGAAAAACATCATTTAACACTTTGTAACCAATTTACCAGCAAATCGATTTAACAAAGATCTAAAGCGATTACCTAATTAAAAGAGATGGGTTTGAGCCATCCATGATTAATTAGGGTGATACCTAAGCATTAAAGACTATAACTTTTACGTATTATAGTCTTCTAAACTATCAATCGAAATCGTATTAAACTAACTAGCATGCATTCTAATTAATTTAATACGAATATCATAAACGATCAACGCTAATCGCTATAGAATCATGAATATAAATCAACTAGGCAATAAAGCATAAGACTTGTTTCAAAAGAGTAAATTTAGCATGGCTTCAAGAAGATTATACTAAGCAAAAAAAATTACTTACTCATATTAAAAGTAACATCACAATTAGCAAAAGGATTCATGTTTAATAATTAACTAACAACACAAAAACAAATTCAAGTAAGAACAAAAAAAAGGAAAAAAATATATAATGAAAGAGGCTACTTGGTGTCGTGGTGAATATGGTGTGCCGTGGCGTTTTGAAGGATTATGATGATGGTAGAAGATGTTGATGATGACTATGGGGGAAGCGTGAGATGTGAGGATGTAGAAGAGTGGCAAGCGAATGATGAGATGATGCGTGGGGATATGATGATGATGGAGATAAAGGAGAGGAGATGAAGTTTGGGAGGGAGCCGGTTTGCGTTGAGGAAGAAGAGAAAGGGCCGTGAGGAGGTGATTATGGATGTGCCGCGAGCTGCGGTGGAGATGTATGGAGGTGAGGATGATTATGGTGATGGTGATGATGATATATATAGGGAGGAAAGGAGGGGTGTGATTAGGGTTAGTAACTAGGGTTTCCTTCTTCCTTTCTTCCTTAAACTTCTTCTCCTTCAAGACTTCTAACTCTTCTCCAACTCTTGAAATCCTAGCCCAAACAATATCTTTATGATTATCATTTTTGGACCGTCTTCTACCCAAGCATGTAAAACCTGAGCCTCAATGACTCGTCTTCTCCTCTTTATTAAAATAATGCCTAACCAGAAAAATATATGAAAATAACATAAATTAGATGCAATAATGTGTAAAATATAATCAAAATAATTCATAAAACGATGCATGATTAATGGCTTAACAAGGGAACACGAAAAAAGTTGTCACAAATGAATCATAATCCTCAGACAAACTAGAAGTTGAAAGCTAAATGAATTCAAGAGTCGATATAAGACTTTAAATTGCAGCAAGAGAATCATCAATAGTCTTAATAGTCCTTAAATACAAATCCATGTTCTAATTAGCTTACAAACGAATATTAGGGAGCATTTGTTTGAGATGAAGTACGTGTACCAAACTAGCCAGATTAAATCGTGATTCTAGCTGTTGTTAGGCCTATAAGGAATGAGACAAATCATGAACGTTGCTTAGACTATCCTTAGAAATTATAGCAAATAACTAGGCAAGTACCAGCTGATCAACTTGAAGCCAATACACATAACCAAGATTCGAATGCGGGGTGTCGTGAACTGTATGAACATGAGACGCCAGTGGGGAGATGGAACCATTGAGCATCACGTGCAATTGATGCATGATGACGAAGCTAGTGAATTGAGTACACCATGAAAAAAATCATCAACCAATGCGAAAACCATAGTCACGTAAGTCATTAGATTCTCCATCCAAATAGTTGGGGGTAGCGATGGTAGACCCCCAAGGAAGCCCAGCAGTGGTATGGTGGTGGACACACCAGCCACCATGAACGACGCCAACAGAGTCAACGGTAGAGTCAGGGTCCAAGTAAAGTATGACAGTGGATGAGAGACTGCTAAGGAAGGTGGGGGCAATGGTGGAGCAGGAAACCCAAGCCCAAGAGGAGCCAAGTGGAGCGGTAATGATTGGCAAGGCAAGTGTGGAGTGATTGAAACCCACCGTGGTAGCCATGGAAACCCGTTAAGGGATGGCGGAACCCTGGTCCCGTGGGAGAGGATTCTTTTTTTTAGTCAGGAGCAGAGAGTTTGGAAGACTCTTTTTGCCTCTAATACCAAGTGAGATTTAGAGAATGAATGGCTCGCCCAAAGCTGGTAGCCTGGCCTTATATATATAGTAAAGTGCATGATAAGTAAGTTACGTATACATCCCTATACATCCTCCATTACCTCACAATACATGGTGAGCCTAATGTAGAGCTCATATAGCTCACATTTTCTAAGCTCCTAGCAAATTTTTCATCTTGACTGTTCTTTGAAGTAGACAACCTAGATTTAAAATGTAGGAATTGCTTAAATTTTTGTTGAAAGGAAATTTATATAGGGAGGTGATTGGGCCTTGTGCTTTGGCTTCCACATCTCCTTTAACCTATTAAAGCACACTGGATTGTCCAAAATAAGGGCTCAATGAATTATGCCTACTTACTCAATCACGGAATCACTCTTTATATACTAGGGTCTAGGACCATAGTTGAAATAGTTTTCCACAATAATGGTTGTTGAGTGGGTTAAAAAATTATAAAGTTATCAATTATTAGGACCCACTCAATGCTAGGAAAAATGCACTTTCAAAATTTAGCCCACATTTTGCATATTAATCACTATGATATTGCCTTCATGGAATATATTTTCATGCCCCTTGGTTTTTTTGTGGCAATTAATGGATAAATTGATTAATTAAAAGTCATACGACAGTTAAAAAAATATTGAATTCAAACAAATAGAGTCCTTAAATAATAGAATAAATCTCTTACTTAAGAAAACTAATTGCTATCACACACAATGTTTATCTTCCACTAAATCGTTGTTTCTTGATGCAACCTTTGGAAGGGAGATCCATAAGTCTAACATAGCTTTTTGTGAAAAACATTTACCTGTTATCATAAATCATATTCAAATAGTTGAGATCGATTGAAAACATGAAGTGGAGTCCTTCAACAATTTGATTCCAAATGTAATAAACATGAAATCGAAAAGGTAGGTAGTCCATCTAAAGAGAGGGAACATCAACTCGCACAAATGTTGACAAAATTTAACCTAAGAAAAGACACTACCACGAACGTAATAGTTGAAAAAATTATGTCTTACCGTTGGCAAAGTTATCGAATATAGTCCTTTCTAATTAACGAATTCTCGAGAGATAACATAGGAAGGGAGAGAGAAAGGAAACTAGGGTTTTCAAAGTTTCATTTGCTTCCCATTTTTCGTGCTACTGTTTGCTCCCCCTCCCCTTTCTTCCTTTTATTATCCAAAATCATATCCTTGGAATATACTGTGAAAAATAGTGCAATGTTTAAAGAATTATAATTCTTAACTCCAATAGTGTGTTTTTTTTAAAGAATTATGATTATTCATTACAACATATATTGCCATGGATTTGGTCATTATTTTCATTTTTAAGTTGCCCTATAACTTTCATTGCATTCTTTGTTGGGATTTGACTTGAAATTAAAATTAAAATCCCAATTTGACTTATGTCATGCTCTAATACATCTCACTATTACTTTGCATGCATAATATGTTTTAACGCCATTTTATAAATTAACAAGATAATATATGTTTTTGGAGGAAATAAAGTGAGTAAGAGAGAGAAAGAGAGAACTTGGACTTACAAATGGTGACGTGTCAATCCACGTAAAATAACATGTCCTTCTTCCCCCCACCTGCAAAAAGGGCAGCCTCGATTTTGACTAAGGAAGGCTCATTCAATGCTTAAGAGAAAATGAATTAGAAAAAGAGGAGATTAAAGGTAAAGAGAATTTAACAGTTTGTTAGAACTTGGAAATGTAATGGATGCGATGTTGTTCGAATCGAAAATGTGCTATTTTTAAGGTACTTTTACACCTATTTTATGCTCGTTTTAATCGTTTTTTTAAGATTTTTAACTGATTTTATTTTATTTTACAGATTTTTAATAAATGTGAAAAAAGGGGCCAAAAATGGTAGAAAATGGTGGAAATTATTGAGAATTGAAGAATTAGGCAAAATTGTCAAAAACCGATCCGAAATTCAACTGAACCGGGCCAAAAATTGCGATGAACCAGCCCAGTTAAAAACCAGACCGGTCCACCTTGAACCGGTTCACTTAAAGCCCCCCTCCCCTTCTTCCTCTCTCTCCTCGTGTCCTCTTCATTCCCCAAAGCCCTGAAACCCGAAACCCACACTTTCGTCCTCTCCATACCCATCCCGAGCTCCAGCTCTCTCTACCTTCCTCATCTCTCTCTTCCTTATCTCTTCTCTCTCCTCCAAAACCAGCCCACCGAAACCCAGAAACCCCAACCCACAGAAATCCCCAAACCAGAAACCGACTTCATCCTTTGCTTATCCTCATCCGAGAATCACGCTGCCACCATCCACGTACCCACCTTCGCTGACCCCATCTCTACCATCCACGACACCACCTAATCGAAGGGCTGAAGATCGCTTGGGCAGGGTATAAAGAGGAGGACAACACCATTGAAAAAGGAGGTTAGGTAATTTAGGGTAGGTAATTTAGGAGGTAATTTAGGCTAGGTAATTTTAGGGTTAGTTTGGTTTAATTCCGTTTTAGGTTTAGTCTGGTTTAATTTCATTTTTCTTGTTTTCGTATTCAAAATTAGGGTTAGTTTTCGATTTAGGTTTCGATTTTAGATTCAATTGCAGCCTTCGAATTCGTGTAATTAAGCTTTGATTTGGAATTTTCGTTCATGAATTGCAAGAGTTTTTAGGTTTTATGTGAGCAATTTCATTCGAATTTCCCCCTCCCCTGTTCTGTTCTGTTCCGATTTTTCTGGGTCTAGTGATGGCGGTACCGCCATTGATGTCGAGCACTGAGCTGCAAGCAAGGAGGCCTGAATCACTTCATTCATTTGCTTAAATTCCCCCTTCCCTTTGTTCGCAATCTACTCTTTCCCTGTTCATATTCTCTTGCTTTTTTTTTCCTTTTGTTTGAAGCTTTGTTTCCCTTTCCCTGTTCGATTTGTTATGCCACTGGTGAGGGGATTGTCGATCCAGCTCGTACTCCATTAGCAAATCTGAGGTTGTAACTCGTTGCTTGTTCTAGCATGGTGAAAGTTCCTACTGCTGCTCTGTTTTTAGTCTGCTTTCAATTTGTACTTTATGCAATGTTTTGGAAGAATTTACTGCTTTAACCTGGTTGGTTTGAATCTGCCTTAGGTTTGCTGATAATATTGAATAATGTTAGTTAGTTGCTTAGGGTTGAATCATGCTTTGATTTTGGTTGATTGACTATGTCTGGTTGGTGTAGTATTTTAGTTTTGGTAGCGATTTGGTTGTTCGATAGAATGCTAAAGTTTAGTTTATTTGAATTCATTTGGTTTGCACGCCTAGGTTTAGTTAAATGTTGAGTTGAATGCTTAGGGTGTTAGATTGGTTAAATAATATCATGTAGTTTAGTTAATTAGTTAAATCGTTTTGTTTTAAATGACCATAATTTCAACGTCGTCCCTATGGATCGATCCTCAAAGTGCTACAATGACAATCGTGTGCTTGAGGTTTTCTCTTTTCTTTAGTTTATTTTTCCACCCCCTCATAAACCACCAACAGATGTCTTGACTGGTGATGATTGCTTGCCATAAAGGTAATAGGTAGGGCTATTTTAACTTGGGAACAAGTTGGGGCTTAGGGGTAGATTGTTGATTCTTTGTTTTAGGGGTGGAATTATTATTTTGCCCCTACATTCTTCCAAATTCTCCCTACTAAGTCAATCCTTGACCTACGTTGACCTCGACTTCCCTAAGGAAGATGACACATATACGTCCCCACCTTTCTAGAAAGGTCCAAAGTACCTCAAACATGTGTCCCTTCGTATCGTAGTCGAGCATTCCCTGAAGGGATCATATGAGATGTGGATCAGTGTAATTCTATATGACAAATATGAGAGGATAAGAGTGAACAGCTTTGAAGATATTTCTCACTTCTTATTCCTTTTCCCTAATGAGCTCTATCATGGCTAAACATAACTTCCTTTTTCTTAGAAGTGAATATGAGGCTAGGTTCATCTTTTCGAGGCTTAATTTCTAAACATTATGTAAGGAGTCACCTCCAACTCTCCCTAGGCTTCTCCCAGTAAGTTGCCCTTTATTATATCCTCACTTTTCAAACACCTAAGTGAAGATTTATGCTTACGATGTTGGAATTCTTGGGATCGTTCAATGCGTCATCTATGCCTCAATCCTTCACGAAGTGGTCCACTTTGGGATTGCCACATCCTTTTGTACCTAGGACTTGTAGAAGCATTAGAGGAATTTCTTTAGAAAAGCTTTGAGATTTGTCACCCTGATAAGCTAATTTGATGCCATAACAATAAGGCTAGGGCTCATGCACCTACTGATGATAATGACATTGAGAGTTCAGTTTCATCAACATTTGCCCTTCCATAGGAGCTTTGCCCAAGGAGGAAATTAATGTATCAGAGCCCCATCAAGTTTGAATTAGTTCCATCGCTTTTTTAAAAAAAGAACTACACATGGACAAGAGTGGAGTCTTGCTTATGCAGAAGAGAGGATCCTTGCCTAAAGACAAGAGATGAGCCTTGCTTAAAGTGAAGAGATTGGAGATCCAACTCGAACTCTTAACTTTGGCCTTAATGAAATGATCGTTATAGCTTGCTTGATTGTTATAGCTTCATAGTGTGTTATGATAGTTCAGTAGACTATTTGCCAGGATAGATGTGAGCAACCTTAGTTTGATTTGGGCCCTTTATAATATTGTTACAATTTATTTTCAAATTGTACCTGAACTCCTTGGAATTAATGAAATTCTCATTTTAATTTCAATTGTCTTGCACTGCACTTCTTCTTAATTGTCTTGTTGCACTAGTATTTCCTTTGCATATACTTTGACCCTAAGATTTCTTTTTTGCTCAATTGAACGGTATACTAAGTAGACGAGAGGCTTCTCCATCTCGATGTCAATCGGGAAAACTAATTAGGAAATAGGTAAACCACAGACGGGATTAAAAACTAAGAGGCAAGCAGAAAGGGTGTACCCCCCAGTTATAGAACCAAGTTGAAAGACAAGCAAAAGAGGGGCATCTTGCTAACTTAGTGCCATATGGAACATTCGAGCAAGAGATAGGCCTCTTCCATAGCTCAACATTGAGAGAAGAACCTAGTGGAAAGTGGCACCCTCCCTAGCTTAGCGTCCTACAAAATGTTCAAGTGGGAGAGGGGCCTCGAGTAGAGAATCAAGTGGAGAAAAGGAGTCCTCTCTAGCTTGGCGGAGTACAGAATGTTCGAGTGGAAAAGGGGTCGCCTCCTCTGCTTGGCATTGTAAGGAACTTTCAAGCGGAAAAGGGGCTCAGCACTGAGTAGAGAACTAAGCTGAGTTGGGGCATCCTTCTTGACTTGCTGACATGAGAATTTCTGAGCAAGAGAGGTCCTCTTGTCGAGTCAGCACTGCGTAGAGAACTGAGCGGATTAGGGCCATCCTCCTTGACTCAACGCCTTTGAACGACAAAGCGAGAGAGGGGCTAAGCCTAGCCAACACTATATAGAATATCCAAATAGGAGATGTATTTTCCCCAATCGAGCAAACGATAAGCTGAGCGAGGAGCTTACCTAAGCCTCTCGATGAAAGAGATGATCAAGCAATTTCCTTTCTCTTAGGTTGTTTTACTTCCATTCATCTTGAGGCCGAATAACTAGAGGCTGAACATCTTATGGCCATTCACCTAACAGCCAAACTGATCACAACCGACCATTTTGCAACCATACTGATAGAGGCCAAAACATCTATGACTGCATGGCTCATGGCAATCAATACCTAACCAATCATGATAGGATCATTAATTCATATTTAAGGATGAAAGTTTGGCGGCCTTGCATGGCCATTCATGGTTGAGTGATTCATTAGTCAAGCATGACATAGTCTCTTGAGACTCTTTAGTTCTAAGAGCTAATGAAGTAAAACCTCTCACATGCGTTTGTCGCCGAATTACTTCAGGTTCGAATGCAACATCGATCTTTGAGGCCAAATGTTTTTTAACATCGAGCACCATGGTTATTGATGGTCGAACGCCTTATGAATGAGCATGGAAAGGCCCTTGGTGGTCATTCAAAACTGAGAGCCTTATGAATGAATTAGGCAAGTTTCTCGTGGCTACTTATAGCAAATCAAAAGGGAAGATAGTCAGGGAATGGTCAAGCCCAATTCTGATGCACTGCTCCCTTTACCACACTTCTTATTAGACTTCACCTTAGATATGTTGCCCTCCTTTTGCGCCTTTAGGCGTTGGGAAGTACAAATTATTTCTACTTCATGCTCTTTTCACTAGGCAATGGTGTAACTTGAAACTTGTCATTTTTCTCATAAGTACACCAACTTTGTTTAAACATACGTTGAGTGCATGGCCCTTTGTGAACTTAGACTTTAGTTTGAATTTTGATGCACCTTAGCCCCTTGGGCAAGAAAAGAGTACTATGTATAAACTACTAAATAAATTGGAGGCTTCCCAACTCTTAAGAGCTAAAAGCTCTAGCCTTGCACTTAATCATTAATGATTCTAAAGGTTGCTTGGCATCCTGGAAGTTTTGGGGTGTAACCTTTTATACACTATGTAGATGTGTTCATTATCCAGTCCTTAGCTCCTAGGGGCTAAAAGCATAGCAGTGTGGGGAACCAAGTTTATCCTAAATTGTTTTCATCCCTTTTCTAAGTGATTGCACTGAATTGTCAAGCCAAGTTTAGCCCCTATTCTTCAGTTTGTACGGTGAATTTGGTTGCCAGCCTAATCACACTAACATCCCTTGAGCTTGTCTTGGCCTTCATAAATATGTTGAGATGATACATCTTAACACCAGATATGCTTGTTAATTTACCCATCGCTTGTAATGGCATGTGGTTGAACCAAATTTCATGCTCAATTAGCCCCATTTACTTAAGGAGGGAGGTTGAGTTCAGTTGCAAGACCGATTGTCCTATCGTCCCATCGCTTGTCTCGGCATTTGTAGGAATGTTGAGATGGCACATTTCAACACTGGGCATGTTCACCGGTTTAGTCAACCTTTGCATTAGTATGTGGTTTGAATGAACTTTTGCACTCTGTTTACCCCCTTTCTTAAGAACGTAGGGCAAGTTTGGTTCCAAGGCCGGTTGCCTAATCAGTGCTCCCTTCACTAATCATCGCATTCCTAGGAAAGTTGAGATCCATCCTAACTTGGGATATCTGACAAACTTAGCTGATTTGTGCATCATCCCATTCTTGACACCAATGGACTTTGTCATTAAGTTTTCTCGGCCCTTTCATCGAGTTTGAAGCTTCTATTTCTCCCTCATTTAGAAGAGGATTTTCATGAGAAAAAAATCTACAAAAGTAAAATTTCACAAAGTCTAGAAACTTTTCTTACTTATTGCCCCTAAAGCCTAACGACAAATCATCAACAAAAGAACAAGAGTGCTAATCGCTTAATTAATATTTGTGAATGATAAACTCAGGGGCCAGTCGAACATAGAGCGGATACATGATAGGCAAACAAGCCTTGCTTAAGATTACCTATTACTAAGACTCTTACTTGTGGAGAAAATATGTAATACCCCCTTAATTTATTAGTGTGCCAAGTCCTAAAGATGATATAGCCTTTAAGTGTAATAAGTGAGGATGTTCTTGAGTGCACATCTTTTAGTAATCATGTATAGACATTTCCAACTAGGAGTTAGCTTCCCTTAAATTGCCCCTTTTCATGTAGCCTCTACTTTTCTTAAGACCAAGTCCTCATTCTTTAGAGCTCATTCCTTGATCTTGCAGTTATAGAACTATGTCATCTTTAGCTTTGTGATTTCTTTACAGAGGTAGACATCGTCTTTCATAATAATGAGTGGATTGAGTGCCTCCCTTAGGGTTTCATTGTTTAGTTTTTCCTAGAAGATGGTTAACATGTGAGTATAAATGGCAACTTCGATCGGAAGTACAACTTTAAATCCACAAACAAGAATGAATGGAGTTTCACTAGTGGCGCTGTCTTTAATCATCCTAACATACCATAGTATACCCGAGAGCTCATCCGTCCAAAGTCCCTTATAATCATTCAACTTCTTTTTTAGTCCATTGGGAATTTTCTTGTTGGTGTATTTGATTTGACCATTTGATTGGGGTCAAGCAATAGTGTTGAACCTTGTTTAAAAACTATACTAAACACAATAATAACCTTGTTAGTATCGAATTGGTGACCATTGTCAAACATCATAGCCTA
Organism: Selenicereus undatus; assembly: GCA_017589665.1. Lineage (NCBI taxonomy): Eukaryota > Viridiplantae > Streptophyta > Magnoliopsida > Caryophyllales > Cactaceae > Selenicereus > Selenicereus undatus. The sequence goes on along the minus strand of JACYFF010031952.1, from coordinate 29,908,136 downwards.
AGGGGCTCTAAACCTTGTGATGATATTTCGTCAAATGAACTTCAGAAACTCCCTTTAGATGATCGAAGAGACAACTTTTGCCACCACCTATTTGGTGAAGTAATCCATGGCAACAAAGAGAAACTGTTGCTGCCTTGCTGCCTCTAGGAAAGGTCCAAGTATGTTCATGTCCCACTTTGCAAAAGACAACGACAAGTGCATCATGGTCAAGGGAGTAGATGGTTACTAAGATATAGGGGTGAACTTTTGGTATTTGTCATTTTTCTTACCATCTCCCTAGCATTAGAGCGGATTGTTGGCTAATAATAGCCTGTTCTTGTGTCTTTGTAGTTAGACTTCATCCTCCAATGTGCAACCCACATTCTCCTTCATTTGTTTTTTCAAGGATTTTCCTCTTTTCAGCCGTAGTGGAGAGCACTGCCTATTGTAACTTGTTTTCCTAGATTCTTTGGTTGGGAGGTTTCTGCTAGATGATTTCAAGTTGACATAGTTGCATTCTCATGTCATCTTTTGATCCCTATAAAGCCATCGTGCCTTACCACCATCCAACTTAAATTACATTATTAGGAGGAAAGGTGTAACTACTGCTTTGATAACATTAAAAATTTGTCAACCCAATGCTGGCCGTGAAAGCATATACAACTATGAAGTTTCTGTCCAGGAGTTTTTTTTTTCCATCCCACTCAGACTAGTAACTTCTTGCTTTCAAGCCGGCATGTTTCCTAGCTGCAAAACCTATGATGAATACCCCTAACACTACTACCTCATATTTCAACTTCTTGAGGGAGTTAGTGAATATCTATTGCTTCCAGTATCAACCAAGATTTATTTTAACGCCTCCAATTACTAACTGTCTTATTAGTCCTAATAAACTAATCGTTTGTCGTTAATGTAGCAGAAGGCCTCTGATCGAAAGCATTATCACCATCCAAAGAGAATAAGGCTAGACGAACTAAAAGCTAACCATTTCTCATCTCTACCAAATGTATTACATGATGTAATCTAAAGATGATTGCTCATCCACTAAAATAAGTGTGAGATACAAATCATGGCATTCCTTCTTTAAAATAAGGCAAATGACATAACATGCCCATTATGTATACATGTAGACAAACCAAGCTACTTTGAAAATCACTATTAGCTCTTCTACACCATGTTGATAGTCTATGCCTCATTCATATTGCCAAACGTTAGAACTTTACCATTGCCCTACCTAAAAACATAAAAACGCCAAATATTTGAAGAATAAGCTGAAATCTAAGACGTTTAGCCCTTGTAACACCCCCAACCCCTAGGGTTATGAGCGTTAACACTTTCTTAACTCCTACTTAAATTCTAGGGTGAAATGGGTAGAGTTTTGCCTAAAAACTGACTATTTTTCAGGCTTAAAGCCTTACATTAAATCCATGCAATCAACAAAAGCGTAAAGAACTCTAAAATAAGCTCAACGGCTACATACCGGAGCCCATAACTCAACAAACCACTCACTATGAGTACACCAAACAATATAGTTCAATAATAATTAAGGAAGTAAAAGATACAACTCAACGGATCACACACTCGGAGTACTTGGTTTACATCCTAAAATATACCCAACTTCAGCTAAAAAGACAACTGACTAATAAGATGGTTGGCTCACATGGCCATGCAAATCGACTTATTAATAATATGCATTACATGAACTAGGGTACTTTATCACGTACAATTACAATTCTAGGATACATCATTTTACATCGTTAAACGCGTAAAACCACTTCCATATGTGCACACATGGTACCTTATTAAGCAAGAGTAAACTCTAATTCGGCAGCATAATTGAATCAACTTCTACCTATCACACAGAAAACCTTGGAAAAGGGGAAAGAGTAATGGGATGAGCAACCACACGCTCAGTAAGTATTCCCTGACTCCTTAAAACCAAAACAGTTGCAGACAATAATACCAATAATAGTCACATATCACGCATTTATACATTACTACCATATTAGGCAATCATAGTCCCTAATGAAAGATTACCACTCATAATCTTCATAATAGCCACTCGAACTCATTTTTAGGCCCCTAATGACCAAACTTCCCTACTAACAAGCATTTCGGCGTATTAACGAGTAAGCAATAAGGATTGAGTAAGATGCTTGTAAAGCTTGTCGAGAGCTACAAATTTAACCACTACCTCGGTTATTAAATACTTTTTATAGCGTATGGAAGTAGGGATCGATCCACGAGGAAAGATTGTTTTAAAAAGGCTAGCTTAATCCTAAATGATTTTACTAATCCAATTTATTAAAGCTAATCTTAATAGTTCTAAAATAATTAAAATCTAATGAATAAAAATCTGGAAAAACACCCAATGATGCCCCTAAATATTTTGGATTATATTCTGGAAATAAAACAGTAAAAAGATTCCCTAAATAATTTAGAAAAATAAAAACAAAATAGTAACTGAAATTCTAATTAAAAATCAATAACAACAAATAATAGTCAGAAAATAAATGTTAAAAAATTCAAACAGCAACTTAAAATACTATTATTCAGGTCTATAATCTTATAAATTCTAAATTGTATCTAATTAATTTCAAAAAAATCAAATCAGAAAATTAGCACAGAATATCAAGCAGAATAATAAATCTGAAATTAGAAATAAAATAATCTGCATAAATATAAATACGAAAATAATCAATAAAGCTGCCCTAATTCTAGGACACAACTTTCTGGACTTAACAATACCTAATAATTGTGAATTAAAATTAAAAATCAAAATTTTCAGAATTAATAACCTAAAAACCTGCACTTATCAATTTCACAAAATAATTCTGAAAAATTATCAAATAATTTCAAACAATTACGAAATTGAATATGAGCAAACTAGGACACTATATAAACCCTAAGAATTAATAAAAATCAAAAAATAACAAAAATAATTGTTTTTAGTCTAAGTTCTAACAAACCGATAATTAAATACTAAAACTGAATATAAATCAATCTAAAATTATCACCACTGTAAAAATCAAAAATCTAAGTTATCTAAAATTACCTAGACACTCCTAAAAGACTTATATTTCTAGGGGGGTTGATTGAAATTATATTGAAGCTAATAAAAATAGAACAAAAATTAACAAACTAATCAAATTAACTTTAAGCAACAAATAATGAACAAAGGTTATCAAATTTATGAAGGATACTTAGTATAACCTCAATCCACCATACAAATTAATATTTATCATTGACACACAAGTTAATTTAATTTATAAGTTAACCTATAGAAGATATCCACCAGTGGTTCTTCCCCATTTTTCCTTAGATTCTAGTGTACTTAGGTCCAGCCCTAATATAAACCCTACTAATTTAATAATCTTTACACTAGCGCAAAAATTTAACCAAACTAGAGCATTAGAATTGGAAAAACATCATTTAACACTTTGTAACCAATTTACCAGCAAATCGATTTAACAAAAATCTAAAGCGATTACCTAATTAAATGAGATAGGTTTGAGTCATCCATGATTAATTAGGGTGATACCTAAGCATAAAAGACTACAACTTTTACGTATTATGGTCTTCTAAACTATCAATCAAAATTGTATTAAACTAACTAGCATGTATTCTAATTAATTTAACACGAATATCATAAAGGATAAATGCTAATCACTATAGAATCATGAATATGAATCAACTAGACAATAAAACATAAGACTTATTTCAAAATAGTAAATTTAGCATGGCTTCAAGAAGATTATACTAAGCATAAAAAAATTACTCACTCATATTAAAAGTAACATCATAATAATTAACCAAATAATTCATGGTTAGTAATGTAAAGAATTTAAACTAATTAAACAAAGTAAAAATATCTAATAAAACAAATAAATTTGACAAAATAACAGGCGTGGGGCGGAGGGGTTGATCACGATGATGATGATGATGATAAGTATGGTGAAGGAGAGAAGAGGATGTGAGGGTGGTGTGATATGGTGTGGCCGATGAAGATTATGGTGAGTTTGAGGAATAAGTTGATAGTTGATGAAGAAAGGTTGATGATGATGCGTGAGGATGGGATGTGCCGTGGGTTATTATTTTATGATGAGGAAGAAGGGAGCGTGAGGAGGTGTGGCTTATTGATGAGATGAGCAGGCGTAAAGGTGGGATGTGGTGGTGAGTGATGATGATGGTGATGCTCTATATATTATGATCTCTAAGAGAGGGGCAGCCATGGAGTTTAATGATGGTGGAGATGAGGGGTGTTAGGATTAGGTGTGATATGGCATTAGGCTTAGTGACTAGGGTTTTTTCTTTCTTCTTCCTTAGACTTCTTCTTCCTCAAGACTTCTTCTTTTTACCAACTCTTGAAACCCTAACTCAATTAAATAATTATCAAAATAATATTTTTCATATTTATTATTTTTGGACCGTCTTTATAGCCAAGTGTGTAAAATCCGAGCTTCTACGTCATCTCTTCTCCTCTTTATTAAATTAATACTAACCCTGAAAAATATATCAAACAAAACAAATTAAACGAAATAATATATATAATATACTCGAAATAATTATAAAAATAATGCATGATTTTTGACTTAACAAATTCCCCCACACTTAAACTTTGGACGTCCTCGTGCAAAGAAATCTTAGACTTGACCTAAAAACTTACCCTCTTTCTTTCTTGTAAAGACATGCATAACTATGATGTTCATACTAGGCCTTGGCTTACTTTAGAAAAACAGTGTTACTGAATTAATTAGTTTTTCCTTCAATAAGTGAATACCTGCTAAGCATCCAACTATCCTTAGAAAGTTAATTCATCAACCTCACAACACTTCTATAATGATATAACAAGATCAAAAATTGTCCATCTCTTTTTGATTATGCATACACCAATCAAGAGGTCAAAAAAGAATTTAAGATAGAAAAATTTAGGTATGGTCTGGCTATAGAGACAATTGAACTAGGTAGAATGACTTCATTAAATTGATCATAAACTTGCCTTGTATTTATTTTCCTCTTCTTTTTCTGTTCAAACTCTACTTGCGCCCATATTCGAGGCCCATATAGGGTCTTAGAAATTAAACACTCCCTGTCTCACACTCACCCGAATAGAGGTGCTGGAGTAAATAATTTATTATCATCATTACTTTTATTTATTTTAATGGCTCACTAGTATGGGAAGCAAGCTTTCCAGTGGCAGTATTGCCTCAAAGGGTAGCACCCAGTAGCGCATGCCTCAAAGGAGTACTTGTCATTCCCAACTTTGACTCTATGAAAAATAGACAAGTAAAATCACAATTTTAATGAATTATTCAACTAATTCAATAGTCTAGGAGATGGGCTAGGTCATTTTATTGCCTCTGAATCGGATATATTACATGACTAAATAAGATAGATAATCAAGAGAGTTACTCATTAAAAAAATGTATGAGGATCAACTCAAACTTCTCTAAAAGATAACTATCATGCTTAGAAGTCTTCACTTATAAAAGAATAAACTACAAAATAGCTAATAAAACAAAAAAAAATTCTAAACAAACAAGCCTAGCGTAAACTCATATCATGCATTATTTATATGAAAAGAATTTTTTTGTTTTTTTTCGATTTTCTACTTTTTTTTCAAGAATAAATACTGCGAGAATTAAATGCAGAATGCACCCCCCACACTTAATTCATGCATTGTCTCTAATGCATGCAAAAAGAAAGAAATAATGAAAATAAAACCAAAATTAAATGGGTACTTTCCTAAAAACGTTGGGTTGCCTCCCAACCAGCGCCTTTGTTTATAGTCGTTGGCTCGACTTCATGAAGCTCCTGGATCCTCTAGCTGGATCTCTTCCAGTAACTCATCATTAATTTGGTAAGGAACTTTTTGAAACTCAGCATGATCAAGACTCTTAGTAAGCACAGTCAAAAATTCATCCTCATTGAATAAGTCATACATATCTTGGGGCAATTCAGCAATAACATCAAGTGCATACACGTAACTTACATTAGCAGGGAATCTCATGGCATCAAAAATGTTAAATTTAATCACTTCACCATCAAATTCCATGGTTAATGTTCCTTCATCCACATCAATTTTAGTCCTAGCTGTTTTCAAAAATGGCCTGCCCAGCAAGATGGGAATATCATGGCATGCATTGCCCATGTTCAGCACATAAAAATCAGCAGGAAATACAAGTTCATTCACTTGGACTAAGACGTCCTCTAACACTCTATCTGGGTAAATACTGCTTCTATCAGCTAACTGAAGTACTACACCAGTTTTATTTAACTTTCCTAAGTTCAGTTTGTCATAAATAGAACTAGGCATAACATTAATGGAAGCACCCAAGTCTAGCATAGCCTTATCAAAGTAAAGATTTCCTATTTTGCAAGGACCAGAAAACACACCAGGGTTTTGACACTTAGGGGGAAGTTTTCTTTGAAAAACAGCAGACACATTTTCCCCCACACTTACCTTTTCATTCCCTACTAATTTTCTTTTAGTAGTACATAATTCTTTCAAGAATTTAGCATAACGAGGCACCTGTTTAATGGCATCAAGGAGAGGTATGTTGATCTCTACCTTCCTTAATGTCTCTAAGATCTCTTGGTTAGCCTTATCCACCTTAGAAGTAGGGTTTCTAAATCTACTAGGAAATGGTGGAATTGGCTTATAAGGTTCTCTTTTCTTCTCTCCTATTTCCTTAGTAGTTTGATTAGAATCCGTGTCTAACCCTAGTTTAGTCCCCTTAACCTCTAACTCAGGCTCAAGCTCTCTACTCTTCCTAGGCTCTTGTAACTCTTTTCCACTCCTAAGTGTTATGGCACTAACATTCTCCTTATGGTTAGGGTAAGGCTAAGATGGTAACCTATTTTGCGAGAGGATGGGATGTGCCGTGGGTTATTATTTTATGATGAGGAAGAAGGGAGCTTGAGGAGGTGTGGCTGAGTGATGAGATGAGCAGGCATGAAGGCGGGATGTGCTTGTGAGTGATGATGATGGTGATGCTCTATACATGATGATCTCCAAGAGAGGGGCAGCCGTGGGGTTTAATGATGGTGGAGATGAGGGGTGTTAGGGTTAGGTGTGATATGGGCTTAGGCTTAGTGACTAGGGTTTTTTCTTTCTTCTTCCTTAGACTTCGTTTTCCTCAAGACTTCTTCTTTTCACCAACTCTTGAAACCCTCGCCCAATTAAATAATTATGAAAATAATATTTTCCATAATTATTATTTTTGGACCGTCTTTATAGCCAAGTGTGTAAAACCCGAGCTTCTACGTCATCTCTTCTCCTCTTTATTAAATTAATACTAACCCTGAAAAATATATAAAACAAAACAAATTAAACGAAATAATATATATAATATACTCGAAATAATTATAAAAATAATACATGATTTTTGACTTAACAATGCTTTCAAACGCAGTTTTGAAAACGTAGTTACTCATGATATGTTCCAAGAATAGTGTATAAATCACGCTAACTTTTTCAAGGCTTATAATTCTTTCTAAAAGTTTTGAAATACTCATTTTGGTAAGAGGGACTTGGCAAGAAACTTTCTTTCACAGGATATGCACATTTGAAAGCTTAAATGTTCGATGCATTACAAGTATATGACCATACTTCATTTGAAATTTCATTTAAACTACATTTGGAATCTCATTCATAAGATATGCACAGGAAGCCTTCTTGCTTTTTCTTGAAGACACTTTACTTAGCCTCTTGAGGGTCTTATTCTTTAAAAAGAAATCTCCTTCGTATTGGTCCTCTAACGACCCTTACAAGCGTTTCAAATCTCATTCGAAACTAGCCTCTTAATGGCTCTTAAAATCTTTTATTTCTGAAATATTTAAAATGGTGAAATGCCAATTGCTTTTCTTATTTATTTGGAAAATACTCTTAGCATAAGGTCATCATAATGTGTTCGCTAGGGGAGATCTACACTCGCCCTAAGTGAGATCATCACTCACAACTCACGTTATTCCCGAGGTATACGTATTATAACATTTGGCAAAAACGCGTCTCAGCAGAATAACTCTAACTTCGATATTGTCCTCTATGGGGACAACAGCACACTCCTTATCTTGCGTCTAGCTCCCCCTTAAGGTTTTATTACACGTCACTCATCATCAATCATTACCTTTAAGGGAACAGCTCACGCCTGTTCTTGCATCCAGTTCCCAACGTGACCTTTGGGGGAGCAACTCACGCCTTATCTTGCGTCCAGTTCCAAACATGACCTTTGAGGGAACAGCTCACGCCTTATCTTGTGTCCAGTTCCCAACATTACCTTTGGGGGAACAGCTCGCGCCTTATCTTGCGCCTAGTTCCCACCCTCAAGGTTTGGCCAATTGCCTAGCACTATCTTAGCCTGTAAAATCTTATTAAGCCCTCATAGGTTATAAAAAGAACTCACTATCACACACATTAAGTTTCACCTCAAGCAAATGACAAATAAGTTCTCTTTAATAGTTGCTTACTTTATTAAAATCATGCTTATCGAGCAAAATAGCCCATAATCCTACCAAGGTTTATGGTTCTTTTCATTTTCAACATCAAAAGCTTCTTAAAATCATAATGAGTTTACTAACTCGTAATTTAAAACTGATTTGAACTTAAGACACTTAGCTAGTATTTAATTCAAACTAAGGTTCGTAATGAAATCCTTAGTTGCCATTTTTTAGCTCGTTTCAATCCCTTTTTAAAACTCAAAGAAGGATGTGTAAACAAACTAAAGTCGTAAAACGTTTTCAGACTTGTTACTAGTTTGCTTTTTAGCTTCCTAAACCTATCAACTATTCAATTTAGTCACTCACTGATTAGTTCGACGATTTAGGATCATTTTAGGCTACAAATATCTTAACAAATTAATAGGCAACTAGTGGACATTTACAAAGATTTGAAATTAAGGAAACACAAATCTTTAACGAGCCTTTTAAAGATTTCTAAACTTCACAAACCATTCACATAGCATCACTTAAACAACATCAAGAGGGAAGGGGTTCACAAGTAGCACATTCAAACACTTCATAACTCAACTTGGCAGAAACTGTTCAATAAGCCACAAATGGCCTCGCAATCCACACGATTGTGGTGAATCACAACCTAGGCTCTCTCGTCACACAACACTGACCACAAAGAACCCCAAAAGCACTCATTAGTTTAACCTCAAGCTATCCAACTACCAACTTGGTTTCAATCTCGCAACCATAGCATGTCATCATAAAAGTCGTAAAGAAATGTATAATAGCTGTGTATGAATTTACCGAACAACCAGCACCCATCCAGTGACACCCTACGGCATATACATGCATACATACATACATACATACATACATACATACATATATATATATATAAATATATATATATATGTATATATATATGTATGTATATATATATGTATTTATATATAAGTGTGTGTGTGTGTGTGTGTGTGTGTGTGTGTGTGTGAGTGTCTGTGTGTGTGTGTGTGTGTGTGTGTGTGTACACACACATATACATAGAACATTAGCTTAAATAAGGCCCTAAGCAGACCAGAATGAACTAACAAAGCACGAAACTATTCTTGCATTCATAATTCTCAATTAGGAAGTAAGCCTGCCGAATTCATGTCATTTTCAAAGCATAAACTAACCAACTTAACATACATCGGTTTAAGCATTGTTTACTCACATAATACCCAATTTGCTAAACATGAAACAACAAATTTTGTCAAATTACAGGGCATACTTTCTGCCCAACTAAGGAGGTTATTATGACCCAATTTAAGTAGTATTCCAGGCATAAAGTCAGTTCAATTCTGAGTAATTTTCGGACAGCCTATATATGCATAAGTTAAGCCTGAATTTTGTCGAACTAAACATGCATAAACAGGTATGAAAATCAGTTAAATTTTGGGCCACATCCAAATAGCCTGAGCATGCATTTCCTAAGCCTGAATTCAATTAAACAGAACATGCACAATCACTCCCCACAATTTCAGTTAGTCTAAGTAACCTTAAACTAATCTGCATTGCAACTTAAGGGCTAAAACGTTTTCGGAATTACTAATACTTCAGGGGGCGAGAAACACCCACCCTCGATTCCAAGCTAGAGGTTCGTTCGAGGGTCACTGGGCTCGACTTGAGTGCTAGAAAAGCCTGATTCCTTGACCCTTGTCCACTGACGCACGAACAGACCTAATCCACGCCTAACCCATGCAAAAATAGACCCCAATTTGACCCAAACTCTCATTCACTAACTTGAACTTGTGGTGGGTGCTTGAGGCAGTGAATTACTCCCTATTTATAAAGGATTCGAAGCAACTAGAAGCTATATTGTATGGCAATGCTTCGGCTCACGTTTGGGGCTTCAAATCAGAACCCAATTCAATGAAATCGTGCTGGGTCATTTCTAATTTTGCACAAATTTTGTACCCAAGGTTTGTTAGTTGTTAGGAAAGGTGAAATATGAGGAACTAGGTGCAGAGTAAAGCGAAATTGAGAGGTTTTTGGAGCTTCCATGGCTGTGGGTATGGAAGGGCAGAGCATGAGGAAGAAGGAAAAGAGAAAGAGCGGTGAACTTGGGGGGGCTCGCGACAGGAGGAAGAAGAAAAGGGCCAGCTGCAATTACAAAAATACCCCTCCCTTCTCTCTCCTTTTTTTTTTGTTCAAGCTTGCTCGCTAGTTAACACCGCTAGTCTGATTTCGTACTTCATACTCTAAACCCAAATCGATAATATGATCTCTCGTCGATTAATCATTCCCTAATATATGAAGGTTCGATTTAAAAAAACCTCAAAACTAATTCTAAAGTTAACAATCTAGCCATACTCAGGTTCCTACTCGATTTAGTACCTGTTAAAAACCCTTCTTAATGCTAATTTAAAATCATCGAAGAACTTTCAAAACTAATAATAATAATAACAATACTAATAATAATAATAATAATAATAATAATAATAACAACAACAACAACAACAACAACAACAACAACAACAATAATAAAAATAATAATAATAATAATAATAGTATTCTTTTAATAAAATTATTGTTCACGTAAGCATATCAGTAACAATTAACTTATATAGTTAATGAAAATAAGATTTTATAACGTAAAAAGGCACTACAATCAGCTTAACAAAAAATAAAGAATGCGGGTGTTACATTCTTCCCCCTTAAAAGAATTTCGTCCTTGAAATTCCAAAACTCAGTTCGGTCATACCTAGGATGTGCACACACGTGATACGATCTACACAACTTGCACTAAAATTCAAAATCTCATTTACAATCAATTAAAACCGAAAAGGGGCATATGGTATCCAGTCTCCTCCTTGCCAATCCTCTTCGAGTGACTACTCACTCTATTTACGCACCGAAGGCAATCGCATAGAAGAGGGACAATTGAGTTGGCATGGAAAAGCATATTAAACTTGTTTTAAAAAGGAACATAGATTTTCAATAATCTAGACTCAATGCACATAGTAAACAACAACTCTATGTACATGCATCGTTATAAATTGAAATCTAAAGAAAGGACAATTGGGCAGTGATACCTCAAGGTCATATACAAGCAGTCTCATTTTAAAATAGGAATTCAGTCACTTTTAGGATCAAACCAGTTAACCTGGGGACACCTATAACACATTATGGTAACAAGGACATCATATAGCACCACGTAGCATCACTTAAGCACCATGGCATCGTATAGAATCAGCAATTTAGCATTCTCAAGCCTAGGAATCATAAGCAACATGAAACCATCTAATATGCATATGGCAAGCAATCTACAAAACAAAAGCATATGCAACTGACACTCCTATGGTCATACATCAATTTCAACTAACTTTAAGGCCTTTTATTCATGGCAACTTAGACAGGACATGTTAAAGCATATGAGTAGGGTTAACTTAATCAGGTTCACTAAAAAACATAAGGATATTAAATCAATATGAGGTTAAATCAATTAACTAGTAAGCTACCACATCACACTAACGTAGCATAGGCATCGTAATGCGTTATATTGACATCGATGGAGCTTAAAGTAGCACTCAAAATCACATTGATATCACGTAGGGTCAACAACAGAGCACTGAAGATCAAGAATCACGAATAGCATGAACTAGCACAACATATCGATAGGTACAACTCGAGAAGAAAATGCTAAGGCAAGAATGTAAGTTGATAGTTTTGATGGTGGGAAGACTTTCCCTAAAGTCCCTACTTGGAACTGATCGCCTCCTAGGTCATAGATTCATATGAGTGAAGGGTTGTGCTCATAGACGAGTCCTAGGGCCTGTGGGTCATAGGCCCACCACGCTTCCGTTGCGCTACCCTAGTCAATATAGAATACAAGGGCAATATGTGAATGCAAGTTCCTATGTTGGCTGTATCGTACTTTAAATACGTGCGTATGCAGTTATTCAGCTATAACATGGAATCATAGAATTCACGGATTGCAAATAACGAGTCAGAGGTCATGTCGTGCAATGAATTACAAAACATAAATCATCTAGATAATCAAGTCACATCAAGCAACGATTGCATCTTGGCATGCAAGTATTAGATACATCTAGTTACACATAGAAACTTATGTTCAAGGAATGGCTTGAACTTCATTGTAAAGCAAATGCAAGTCTTTAGACGCAACAGTAAGGCCTAACTATGGAATTAGAAAGGTCTTTTATGCAAAAGAAAAACCTTAACTCACTATTTATGATGGATCTTAACTCTCGAAGTTTCTAGGTTTTAAAAAGGAGAATAGCTTAACTGCTTCTAGCTCTTTCTCTACCAACCTTTGAGTACGTCTGCTCAGTCTATTATTGGGCCCGAGGAGCAAATTGTATTTTAGGGGCAAAAATGAGCTTAAAGTTAACACTTTTCTAATAATTTGAATTCAAACCAAATGTACTTCAAACTTTTGGTTAAAATCACCAGCATGCATATATGCAAATAATCATTGTTTGAGCCAACACTTAGCTCATTCATGAGAATACAAGTCATTCGGCTTATACTCTTAGCAAATGGTTCATTCATTCAACCAATGAGCTCACTCAAGCCGAACATAACTAGCTAAACACACCAACATTCACAGAAAACCCACATTTTCACACAAAAGCATGCATAAATCACATTATCATGAACGCATTCCTATCTAACCATATGAATGCAAAACTCAGGTCACGGCCTATGATCGTAGGACCTTTCTCTGATACCATCTTGTAACCACCCCACCCCCTCAGGTTAAGAGCGTTAACGCTTTCTTAACTCCTACTTAAATTCTAGGGCGTAAAGCACAGAGTTTCGCCTAAAAACTAACCATTTCCTAGGCTTAAAGCCTTACATTAAATCCCTACAATCAACGGAAGCATAAAGAACTCTAAAATAAGCTCAACAGCTATACGCCGAAGTCCGTAACTCAACGAGCTACTCGCTCGGAGTACACCAAACAATATAGTTCAATAATAAAGAAGGAAATAAAATATACAATTCAACAGATCACACATTCAAAGTACTGGGGTTTACATCCCCAAAAATACCCAACTTCAGCTAAAAAGACAACCGACTAACAAGATGGTTGGCTCATATGGCCATACAGAGCGACTTATTAATAATTTGCATTACATGAAATAGAGTACTTTATCACGTACAATTACAATTATTGGATACATCATTTTACATCGTTAAAAACGTAAAACCACTTCCATATCTGCACACATGGGACCTTATTAAGCAAGGGTAAACTCCAATTCGGCAACATAAGTGAATCAACTTCTACCTGTCACATAAGAAACCAGGGAAAAGGGGAAAGAGCAATGGGATGAGCAACCACACGCTCAGTGAGTATTCCCTGACTCCTTAAAACCAAAACAGTTGCAGACAATAATACCAATAATAGTCACATATCACGCATTTATACATTACTACCATATTAGGCAATCATAGTCCCTAATGAAAGATTACCACTCATAATCTTCATACTAGGCCCCTAATGACCAAACTACCCTACTAACAAGCACTTCGGCGTATAAACAAGTAAGCAATAAGGATAGACTAAGATGCTTTCAAATGTAGTTTTGAAAAAATAGTGACTCATGATATGTTCCAAGAATAGAGTATAAATCATGCTAACTTTTGCAAGGCTTATAATTCTTTCTAAAAGTTTTTGAAATACTCATTTTGGTAAGAGAGACTTGGAAAGGAACTTTCTTTCACAGGATATGCACATTTGAAAGCTTAAATGTTTGATGCATTACAAGGATATAACCATACTTCATTTGAAATTTCATTGAAACTACATTTGGAATCTCATTCATAAGATATGCACCGGAAGCTTTCTTGCTTTTTCTTGAAAACACTTTACTTAACCTCTTGAGGCTCATATTCTTTAAAAAGCAATCTCCTTCGTATTGGTCCTCTAATGACCCTTATAAGCGTTTCAAATCTCATTCAAAACTGGCCTCATAATGGCTCTTAAAATCTTTTGTTTCTGAAATACTTAAAATGGTGAAATGCCACTGCTTTTCTTATTTATTTTGTAAATACTCTTAGCATAAGGTCATCATAATGTGCTGGCTACAGGAGATCTACACTCGCCCTAAGTGAGATCATCACCCACAACTCACGTTATTCCCGAGGTATACGTATTATAACATTTGGCCAAAATGCGTCTCAGCAGAGTAACTCCAACTTCGATATTGTCCTCTATGGGGGCACAGAGGACAATAGCGCACTCCTTATCTTGCGTCTAGTTCCCCCTTAAGGTTTTATTACGCGTCACTCATCATCAATCATTACCTTTGAGGGAACAACTAACGTCTTTTCTTGCATCCAGTTCCGAACGTGACCTTTGGGGGAACAACTCACGCCTTATCTTGCGTCCAGTTCCCAACATGACCTTGGGGGGAACAGCTCACGCCTTATCTTGTGTCTAGTTCCTAACATTACCTTTGGGAGAACAGCTCGCGCCTTATCTTGCATCCAGTTCCCACCCTCAAGGTTTGGCCAATTGCCTAGCACTATCTTAGCCTGTAAAATCTTATTAAGCCCTCATAGGTTATAAAAAGAAGTCACTATCACACACATTAAGTTTCACCTCAAGCAAATGACAAATAAGTTCTCTTTAATAGTTGCTTACTTTATTAAAATCATGCTTATCGAGCAAAATAGCCAATAATCCTACCAATGGTTTATGGTTCTTTTCATTTTCAACATCAAAAGCTTCTTAAAATCATAATGAGTTTATTAACTCATAATTTAAAACTCATTTGAAACTTAAGACACTTAGCTAGTATTTAATTCAAACTAAGGTTCATAATGAAATCCTCAGTTGCCATTTTTCAGCTCGTTTCAATCCCTTTTTAAAACTCAAAGAAGGATGTGTAAACAAACTAAAGTCATAAAACATTTTCAAACTTGTTACTAGTTTGCTTTTTAACTTCCTAGACCTATCAACTATTCAATTTAGTCACTCACTGATTAGTTCGACGATTTAGGATCATTTTAGGGTACAAACATTTTAACAAATTAATAGGCAACTAGTGAACATTTGGAAACATTTGAAATTAAGGAAACACAAATCTTTAACGACCCTATTAAAGATTCCTAAAGTTCACAAACCATTCACATAGCATCACTTAAACAACATCAAGAGGGAACGAGTTCACAAGTAGCACATTCAAACACTTCATAACTCAACTTCGCAGAAACTGTTCAATAAGCCACAAATGGCCTCGCAATGCACATGATTGCGGTCAATCACAACCTGGGCTTAGTCATCACACAACACTGACCACAAAGAACCCCAAAAGCACTCATTAGTTCAACCTCAAGCTATCCAACTACCAACTTGTTTTCAATCTCGTAACCATAGCATGACATCATAAAAGTCATAAAGAAATGTATAATAGTAGTGTATGAACTTACCGAACAACCAGCACCCATCCAGCGACACCCTACGGTATATACAAACATACAAACATACATACATATATATATATATATATATACACACACACACACACACACACACACATAGAACATTAGCTTAAATAAGGCCCTCAGCGGACCAGAATGAACTAACAAAGCACAAAACTATTCTTGCATTCATAATTCACTATTTGGAAGTAAGCATGCCGAATTCATGTCATTTTCAAAGCATAAACTAACCAATTTAACATACATCGATTTAAGCATTGTTTACTCACGTAATACCCAATTTGCTGAACATAAAACCACAAATTCTCTCAAACTACTGGGCATACCTTTTGCCTAACTAAGGAGGTTATTCTGACCTAGTTTAAGTAGTATTCCAGGCATAAAGTCAGTTCAATTCTGAGTAACTTTCAGACAGACTATATATGTATAAGTAGACCTGGCAAAACTGACCCGAGACTCGAAACCCGAACCGAATGACCCGGACCCATGCCCGAGCCAACACCCGAAGTATGCTCACCCGAAAGTGGACCCGAAACCCGAATTGACCCGACCCGAACCATACCCGACCCTAAATTTTCAACAAAGTTGCTTGTTTTGGTATGACGAGCGTATTTAACCAAAAATTAGTTGACCTGAAATCGACCCGACCCGAACCATACCCGACCCAAACCGAAACTACCCGAAATGTCACTTAACCCGAATATGACCCAACCCGAACTTAAAGCAACCCGTACCCAAACCGAATGACTCATTTGCCAGGTCTATGCATAAGGTAATCCTGAACTTCGTCGAACTAAACATGCATAAACAGGCATGAAAATCAGTTCAATTATGGGCCACATCCAGACGGCCTAAGCATGCATTTCCTAAGCCTGAATTCAATTAAACAAAACATGCACAATCACTCCCCACAATTTTAGTTAGTCTAAATAACCTTAAACTAATCTGCATCATAACTTGATGGTTAAAACGATTTCGAAATTACTAATACTTTAGGGGGCGAGAAACACCCACCTCGATTCCAAGTTAGAGGTTCGTTCAAGGGCCGCTGGGCTCAACTTGAGTGTTGGAAAAGCCTGATTCCCTTACCCTTGCTCATTGACGCACGAATAGACCCAATCCACGCCTAACCCACACAAAAACGGACCCCAATTCGATCCAAACTCTCATCCACTAACTTGAACTCGTGGTCGGTGCTTGAGGCCGCGAATTACTCCCAATTTATAAAGGATTTAAAGCAACTATAAGCTATATTGCATGGCAAAGCTTCGGCTCGCGTTTGGGGCTTTGAATCGCAGCCCAATTCAACGAAATCGTGCTGGGTTGTTTCTAATTTTGCCCAGATTTCGTACCTAAGATTTGTTAGTTGTTAGGAAAGGTGAAATCGGAGGAACTAGGTGCTGAGTGAGTCGAAATCGATAGGTTTTGCGAGCTTCCATGGCTGTGGGTATGGAGGGGTAGTGCATGAGGAAGAAGGAGAAGAGAGAGAGAGGTGAACTTGGCAGCGGGGGCTCGTGACAGGAGGAAGAAGAAAAGGGCCAGGTGCAATTACAAAAATACCGCTCTCTTCGCACTCCTTTTTTTTTTGTTCAAGCTTGCTGGCTAGTTAGCACCGCTAATCTAATTTCGTACTTCATACTCTAAACCTAAATCGATAATACGATCTCTCGTTGATTAATCATTCCCTAATATATGAAGGTTCGATTTAATAAAACCTCGAAACTAATTCTAAGGTTAACAATCTAACCATACTCGGGTTCCTACTCGATTTAGTACCCGTTAATGACCCTTCTTAACACCTATTTAGAATCATCGAAGAACTTTCAAAACTAATAATAATAATAATAATAATAATAATAATAATAATAATAATAATAATAATAATAATAATAATAATAATAATAGCAACAATAGTATTCTTTTAATAAAGTTATCGTTCACGTAAGCATATCAGTAATAATTAACTTATATAGTTAATAAAAATTCGATTTTATAACGTAAAAAGACACTACAATTAGCTTAACAAAAAATAACGAATGCGAGTGTTACATTCTTCCCCCCTTAAAAGAATTTCGTCCTCGAAATTCCAAAACTCAGTTCGGTCATACCTAGGATGTGCACACACGTGATACGATCTACACAACTTGCACTAAAATTCAAAATCTTGTTTAAAATCAATTGAAACTGAAGAAGGGCATATGGTATTTAGTCTCCTCCTCGCCAATCCTCTTTGAGTGACTAATCACTCTATTTAGACGTCGAAGGCAATCGCATAGAAAATGGGCAATTGAGTTGGATTGGAAAAGCATATTAAGCTTGTTTTAAAAAGGAACATAGATTTTCAATTATCTAGACTTAATCCGATAGCAAACAACAACTCTATGTACGTGCATTGTTATGAATTGAAATCTAAAGGTATGACAATTTGGCAGTGATACCTCAAGGTCATATATCAGCAGTCTCATTTTAAAACATGAATTCAATCACTTCTAGGATCAAAACAGTTAACCTAAGGACACCTATAACACATTATGATAACAAGGACATCACATAGCACCACGTAGCATCACTTAAGCACCATGCCATCACATAGAATCAGCAATTCAGCATTCTCAAGCCTAGGAATCATAAGCAACATGAAACCATCTAATATGCATATGGCAATCAATCTACAAAAGAGAAGCATATGCAACTGACATTCCTATGGTCATACTATGGGTGTTCATGGTTCAGGTATTCAACCCAAAAGAGCTTTCAGTTCGGGTACCCAAAATTTCGGGTCGGACGGATGGTGAACCGTATCTGAACAGAAAATTAAAGTGTACCCAATTTCAGGTACCCAATAATTTCGGTTCGGGTTTTTGGTTACCCAATTACCCAATTTTTATAAACCTTCTTTTTTTGGCAAACAATTATGTTGCATTTTACCCAAACTTTTTTGGTCTCCTTTTTTTGATAATTATTATAACTTTCATAAAAGGTAAACTCCTTGTTTATGCCCTAAACCACAAGCATACATAATTACCCATTCTAGATTATGCCCTAAAACCAAAATACCATACAACATCACGTAATAATCAAATTTTAGTTACTTTCCACCACCAAAAGACCGTTAATATCATACCTTAGCATCATACCATTCTCACCATCCAAATGATTAAAAGTCAAGCAATGCAACACATCAAAGTAATTACCTCTTTAGGGATTCGGGAAGGTTTGAAGGGAGAGGAAATAAATTACAAACAAAGTCCTTGGGAAAGGGGCAATAAATTACATTCATAAAACAAGTTCGCAAAGCAGATAAAACATTAGGAAATCCTTGAGGCAAATTTCTCTTGGCTCATAAGTCATCCGCCATAGTCTCATCAATAGCAATAGTTGGGTGCTCCTTGTTGAAGGTGTTCATATCTACAATTTAAATACAACAAGTTTGAGTAAGACATAGAATTATAAAATAACTAACTAAACAATGGCTAAAAGTTATCTTAAATGAACTTAAAAGAAAACTAACCTTCAAATACTTCCAAGTCAAGCAAGTTCTCTTCTATGACAAGAGGCTCATGAGAAGTGCGTAGCCAATCTTGTGCACATATAAGAGCTTCTACCATTTTAGGAGTTAATGAAGTGCAGAAAGAGTCAAGTACACGTCCACCAGTGCTCAAGGCGGACTCGGAAACGACCGTAGAAACGGGAATGGCAAGCACATCTCTAGCCATCTTAGCAAGAATAGGGTACCTCTTTTTTTATCTTTCCACCACATTAAGAGATCAAAAGATGGTTCACTAAAAGATTCATATGCATCACCTAAATACTTATCCAACCCACTTTTTTCTTCATAACTTTCCAAATTTCCACTTTCCATTCTCAACCTTTGACTCATTATTTCTCCAAAATTTATTACTTCTTCATTGTCAATTCCCGTTGATTTTGTGAACCTGTCACCAACACTACAAGAAGAAGAAGCACCATGATCCACTTTCTTTGGTTTAGGTTGCGAAGAACCATAGAAATCAGCCAAGTCACACAAAGCCACTCTAATTTTTGAACTCAACAAGGCGGCATTTTTAGAATCATATGAATATTTAACAAACCATTCAACATATTTCATCTTGTACCTTGGATCAAGAGCCACGGCAATGAACAATAAAACATTAATGTTGTTAACATTAGACCAATACTTATCACGTTTCAACTTCATTTTCTCAGCCATGTTTCTAATCCTATCAACCTCATGAGTAAGAAAAGAAGATATGGTCCACCCTACACCATATATCTCAGGAACATAGGAACTGCCGGTCACATAGTGTGACCCCGACAATTTTAATGCGGCATCATAGAAGATTTTAAGAAATGGCAAAAAACTACCAATTTTCTTCCAATCCTCCTCAGTAGGTACACCACCCGACTTTTTAAGCTTTTTAATGCAAGCAACATCTTTAAAATGCAAATTTTGAAATGTCTTCTTAAACATTACAGCAGTTTTAAGCATCAAGAAGGTGGAATTCCACCTTGTTTCAACATCCAAGCAAACATGACTCTTAGTTTGTATCATTTCCTCTTCCACATTCTTTAAACTTTTGAAGCCTAGAAGGAGAAGACCTCATATACTTCACGGCACCACGAATCTTCACAATGGACACATCAAGATCTTTTAAACCATCTTTGACTATCAAATTCAAGATATGAGCAGCACATCTCATATGCAAATAATAGCACCCAAGACACTATCATTCCAATGGTTGATTCTTCTTCAAAGATATTGAATAGCAAGGTCATTAGAGCTAGCATTATCAACAGTTATGGTCATCACAATCTTGATACCCCAACTAATCAAGCATTTTTCAACATCCCTACCAATAAGTTGCCCACTATGACCGGCAATAGGACAAAAGTTAATGATTATCTTATGCAAGGTCCAATTGTCATCAATAAAATGGGTTGTAAGACACATGTAGCTCAAATTTTGACCAAATGTCCAAGTATTTGTGGTGAGACAAACTCTTGATGTCATGTTACCAAAAAACTCAAGTAATTTTTTCCTTTCATCAATGTAAATAAGATAGCAATCTCTAGTTGTTGTAGGACGCGATGGAGGTAAGAACTTAGGATTCAATACCTTGCAAAAATAACGAAAGCCTTCACATTCAACGTAACTAAAGGGTATCTCATCCACAATAAGCATCCAGGCAAGAGCTTTTCTACAAAGTTCTTGGTTGAATTCCCAACAAGATAATTCAGACAAAGTCTCAGTTGTACCATCTTCAGAAGTGCTAGTCTTACTATGAAAATCTAGCAACTTTTGTTTAATATCCATATTTCCAGGATATTTCTTGCATCTCTTAGTATGATTTAGCATAGCACTTGTCCCATTTTTAGTCGCACAAGTAATAGGGTTTTGGCAATACTTACATTTGGCAACGGTTGGATTGGGAGTCTCATCATAATGATCCCAAATTTTAGATCTTTCCTTTCACTTGCCAGATTGAGGTCCACCTAAGTTGGTTGGAGGAGGTGGAGGCCTCCTTTGGTTGCCCTTTTCCTTGTTTGTGGCCATCTTAGATGCTTGTTTCTTGACTTTCTTCACCTTCCCATGCCTCTCCAAGTCTACTTCCACATCATTTTTATCTCCATTATCTCCAAATGACTCTGTTACATCCATGAATTCATTGAACGGGGTCATCATTATTGCTTGCCATTTAAACCTAATCATGAACAATTGAACATAAGCCAATAAGCAATATAATTAATATAGCTTGCCATTTAAACCTAATCATGAACGAAGTCACATCTATAAGATATAGAAACACTTAAACAACCCCCCAGAAAAGCAAAAAATGTAGCATTATGTCACCTTAAATGTGCATCTGTAAAGGACTCAAGCTATAGCCCATTTAATAGCAAATAAAACAAGAAATTCTAGTTATGCTCGTGATTGCAGTACCAAAACTAACTTATACACCTCAACATGTTGGACTCTATCTAAGTAAAACAAGTCACTGAAATCTCACTTCCTCAAGCACGAAGAATTAACCTTTATATTTCACATATAATATGAAATCATTCCCACTTCTTCTCCTTTCTTAACAAGCAATTCGAAGTGAAGTCATAGCTACATACACTACAGCCAATGGCAAAAGAACATGGCCACTAGATGAAGAAAGGATATGTAATAAAATCTATTTTCTATGCTGAATAAATGAACAAAACTAGTCACTAGGCAAAATATTTGTGTCTTCATAGTTCATATGTAAAAAATTAAAATTTGACTAACAAAACTCGAACTTGGTCCTTGGTGGCCGACTAGTCGTCCGTCGACCCGTTGACGGTCGAGAGGAAGAGAGAGCCAGAGAGAGAGCTGAGAGCCTGAGACTGAGAGATACAGACGAGACTCAAGAATGGCTGGCGAACACTAGCTGAGAGAGAGGAGTGAGGCCGAGGCGCTAACTGTGACTGACCTGACTCGCTGGTGAATGGTGATCCACTCCTCATCATCGTCGACTCGTCGAGATGCTGGAGGCTGGAGGCTCATGCAGGGAGCAGTCGCCAGTCGACTCGTCGTCGTCGAGCTCCGAGCAGCAGCAGAGGCCGGTGATTGGTGAGGCTGGTGAGTAGTAAGCAGTGGAATGAAATTGGAGTTTCTTCTTTGCTTGAGAGTTGTCTGAGTTCTCAGGGCTTCGAGATAAAGAGACAGATAGTTTGAGGCAAAGTCGTAAACTTGCACAGCCAAGCCAAT
>JACYFF010031952.1:29862228-29885418 GCA_017589665.1 Selenicereus undatus | reverse complement strand
TATATATATATATATATATATATATATATATATATATATATATGTATGTATGTATATATATATATCGGGTTTTCGGGTACCCGAAGTTGTAAAATGGCCGACCCGTACCCGAACCAAATATCCGAAAAAATTATTGGTTCGGGCACCCGAACCAATGTTTTTCAATTTTTCGGTTCGGATACCCGAATTTTCGGGTCGGGTATCGGATTTTTTGTTCGGGTTTTTGGTTTTGGATATTTTTGAACACCCCTAGGTCATCCATCAATTTCAACAAACTTTTAGGCCTTTTATTCATGGCAACTTAGACAGGACATGCAAAATTGTATGAAGGGGGTTAACTTAATCAGGTTCACTCAAAGACATGAGGATATTAAATCAATCTGAGGTTAAATCAATTAACTAGTATGCTACCACAGCACACTAACGTAGCATAAGCATCGCAATACGTTATATTGACATCGATGGAAATTGAAGTAGCACTCAAAATCACATTGATATCACGTAGGGTCAACAACAGAGCACTGAAGATCAAGAATCACGAATAGCATGAACTAGCATAACATATCAATAGGTACAACTTGAGAAGAAAATGCTAAGGCAAGAATGTAAGTTGATAGTTTTGATGGTGGGGAGACTTTCCCTAACGTCCCTACTTGGAACTGATCACCTCCTAGGTCATAGATTCATATGAGTGAAGGGTTGTGCTCATAGATGAGTCCAGGGACCTGTGGGTCATGGGCCCACCATGCATCCGTTGTGCTACCCTAGTCAATATAGAATACAAGGGCAATATGTGAATGCAAGTTCCTATGGTCACTATACCATACTTTAAATATGTGCGTATGCAGTTATTTAGCTATAACATGGAATCATAGAATTCATGAAATGCAAATAATGAGTTAGAGGTCATGTTGTGATATGAATTACAAAACTTAAATCGTCTAGATAATCAAGTCACATCAAGCAACGATTGCATCTTGGCATCCAGGTATTAGATACATCTAGTTACACATAGAAACCTATGTTCAAGGAACGGCTCGAACTTCATTGTAAAGCAAATGCAAGTCTTCAGATGCAACAGTAAGGCCTAACTATGGAATTAGAAAGGTCTTTTATGTGAAAGAAAAACCTAAACTCACTATTTACGATGGATCTTAAGTCTCGAAGTTTTTAGGTTTCAAAATGGAGAATAGCTTAACTGCTTCTAGCTCTTTCCCTACCAACCTTTGAGTACGTCTGCTCAGTCTATTATTGGGCCCGAGGAGCAAATCGTATTTTAGGGGCAAAAATGAGCTTAAAGTTAATACTTTTCTAATCATTTGAATTCAAACCAAATCTACTTCAAACTTTTGATTAAAATCACCAACGTGCATATATGCAAACAATCATTGTTTGAGCCAACACTCAGCTCATTCATGAGAATACTAGTCATTCGACTTATACTCTTAGCGAATGGTTCATTCGTTCAATCAATGAGCTCACTCAAGCCGCACATAACCAGCTAAACACACCAACATTCACACAGAACCCACATTTTCACACAAAAGCAAGTATAAATCACATCATCATGAACGCATTCCTATCTAACCATATGAATGCAAGACTCGGGTCACGGCCTATGTTCGTAGGACTTTACTCTGATACCATCTTGTAACACCCCCACCCCTTCGAGTTAAGAGCATTAACACTTTCTTAACTCCTACTTAAATTCTAGGGCGTAAAGGACAGAGTTTCGCCTAAAAACTAACCATTTCTCAGGCTTAAGCCTTACATTAAATCCCTGCAATGAACGGAAGCTTAAAGAACTCTAAAATAACCTCAACAGCTACACACCGGAGTCCATAACTCAACAAGCTACTCGCTCGGAGTACACCAAATAATATAGTTCAATAATAAAGAAGGAAATAAAAGATACAACTCAACAGATCACACATTCGGAGTACTGGGGTTTACATCCCAAAATATACCCAACTTCAGCTAAAAAGACAACTAACTAATAAGATGGTTGGCTCACATGGCTATACAGAGCGACTTATTAATAATATGCATTACATGAACTAAAGTACTTTATCACGTACAATTACAATTCTAGGATACATCATTTTACATCGTTAAACACGTAAAACCACCTCCATATGTGCACACTTGAGACCTTATTAAGCAAGGGTAAACTCCAATTCGGCAGCATAAATGAATCAACTTCTACCTGTCACACGGAAAACATGGGAAAAAGGGAAAGAGTAATGGGATGAGCAACCACACACTCAATGAGTATTCCCTGACTCCTTAAAACTAAAACCGTTGCAGGCAATAACACCAATAATAGTCACATATCACGCATTTATACATTATTATCATATTAGGCAATCATAGCCCCCAATAAAAGATTACCACCCATAATCTTCATACTAGCCACTCGAACTCATTCCTAGGACCTTAACAACCAAACTTCCCTACTAAAAAGCACTTCGGCGCATAAACGAGTAAGCAATAAGGATTGAGTAAGATGCTTTCAAACGCAGTTTTGAAAACGCAGTGACTCATGATATGTTCCAAGAATAGTGTATAAATCACGCTAAATTTTTCAAGGCTTATAATTCTTTCTAAAAGTTTTTGAAACACTCATTTTGGTAAGAGAGACTTGGCAAGAAACTTTCTTTCACAAGATATGCACATTTGAAAGCCTAAATGTTCGATGCATTACAAGGATATAACCATACTTCATTTGAAATTTCATTTAAACTACATTTGGAATCTCATTCATAAGATATACACAGGAAGCTTTCTTTCTTTTTCTTAAAAACACTTTACTTAGCCTCTTGAGACTCATATTGTTTAAAAAGAAATATCCTTCATATTGGTCCTCTAATGAACCTTATAAGCTTTTCGAATCTCATTTGAAACTGGCCTCTTAATGCCCCTTAAAATCTTTTTTTTCTGAAATACTCAAAATGGCAAAATGCCAACCACTTTTCTTATTTATTAGGAAAATACTCTTAGCATAAGATCATCATAATGTGTTTTCTAGGGGAGATCTACACTCGCCCTAAGTGAGATCATCAGTCACAACTCACGTTATCCCCACGGTATGCGTATTATAACATTTGGCCAAAACTCGTCTTAACAGAGTAACTCTAACTTCGATATTTTCCTCTATGGGGGCAACAGCTGACGCCTTATCTTGCGTCTAGTCCCCTTTCAAGGTTTTTTACGCGTCACACATCATCAATCATTCCCTTTAGGGGAGCAGCTCACGCTTTATCCTGCCTCTAGTTCCCAACGTGACCTTCGGGGGAACAGCCCACACCTTATCTTGCGTCTAGTTCCCAACATTACCTTTGGGGAAACAGCTCATGCCTTATCTTGTGTCCAGTTCCCACCTTCAAGGTCTGGCCAATTGCCTCGCACTGTCTTAGCCTTTAAAATCTTATTAAGCCCTCATTATTTATGAAAAGAAGTCATTGTCACACACATTAAGTTTCACCTCAAGTGAATCACAAATCAGTTCTCTTTAATAGTTGCTTACTTTATTAAAATCATGCTTGTCAAGCAAAATAGCCCATAACCTTGATAATGGTTTATGGTTCTTTTCATTTTCAACATAAAAAGCTTCTTAAAATCATAATGAGTTTACTTGCTTGTAATTTTACACTCATTCGAAACTTGAGGTACTTAGATAGTATTTTATCCAAACTAGGGTTCGTAATAAAATCCTCAGTTGCCATTTTTCAGCTCTTTTCAATCCTTTTTAAAACTCAAAGAAGGATGCATAAAAAAACTAAAGTCGTAAAACGTCTTCAAACTTGTTACTAGTTTTCCCTTTAGCTTCCTAGACCTATCGACTATTTAGTTGAGTCACTCGTTGATTAGTTCGATAATTTAGGATCTTTTTTGGCTACAAACATCTTAAAAAATTAATAGGCAACTAGTGAACATTTAGAAACATTTGAAAGTAAGGAAACACACTTTTAATGAACCTTTTAAAGATTTCTAAAGTTCACAAACCATTCACATAGCATCACATAAATAACATCAAGAGGGAAGGGGTTCACAAATAGCACATTCAAACAATTCACAACTCAACTTGGCAAAAACTATTCAATAAGCCACACATGGCCTCGCAATCCACACGATTGCGGTCAATCACAACCCAGGCTCCCTCCTCACACAACACCGACCACAAAGAACCTCAAAAACACTCATTAGTTCAACCTCAAGCCATCCAACTACCAACTTGGCTTCAATTTTGTACCATAGCATGTCATCATAAAAGTCATAAAGAAATGTATAATAGCCGCGTATGAACTTACCGAGTAAGCACCACCTATCCAGCGACACATTACAGCATATATATCTATATCTATATCTATATCTACATCTATATATATATATATATATATATATATATATATATATATATATATACATATATATATATAAATACATAGAACATTAGCTTAAATAAGGCCCTCAGCGAACCAAAACGAACTAACAAAGCACGAAACTATTCTTGCATTCATAATTCACAATTAGGATGTAAGCATGTCGAATTCAGGTCATTTTCGAAGCATAAACTAACCAACTTAACATGCATCAGTTTAAGCATTATTTACTCACGTAATACCCAATTTGCTAAACATGAAACCACAAATTCTCTGAAATTACAGGGCATACTTTCTGCCCAACTAAGGAGGTTATTCTGACCTAATTTAAGTAGTATTCCAGGCATAAAGTCAGTTCAATTCTGAGTAATTTTGGGACAGCCTATCTATGCATAAGCTAAGTCTGAATTTCGTCAAACTAAACATGCATAAACAGGCATGAAAATCAGTTCAATTCTGGGCCACATCCGGACAGCCTAAGCCTGCATTTTCTAAGCCTGAATTCAATTAAACAAAACATGCGTAATCACTCCCCATAATTTCAGTTAGTGTAACTAACCTTAAACTAACATGCATCACAACTTGAGGGCTAAAACGTTTTCTAAATTACTAATATTTTAGGAGGCGAGAAACACCCACCTCAATTCCAAGCTAGAGGTTCATTCGAGGGCTGTTAGGCTCGGCTTGAGTACTGGAAAAGCCTGATTCCTTGACCCTTGCTCACTGGCGCATGAGCAGACCCAATCCACGCCTAACCCATGCAAAAACGAACCCTAATTCAACCGAAATCATGCTGAATTGTTTCTGATTTTGCCCAGAATTCGCACCAAAGGTTTGTTAGTTGTTAGGAAAGGTGAAATCCGAGGAACTAGGTGCTGAGTGAGGCGAAATCGAGAGGTTTTTGGAGCTTCCATAGCTGTGGGTATGGAGGGGCAGTGCGTGAGGAAGAAGGAGAAGAGAGAGAGAGGTGAACTCGGGAAGGTCACGATCAGAGGAAGAAGAAAAGGGCCATGCGCAGTTAAAAAAATACCCCTCCCTTCTCTCTCCTTTTTTTTTTGGTTCCAGCTTGCTTGCTATTTAACACCACTAATCTGATTTCGTGCTTCATACTCTAAACTCAAATTGATAATACGATCACTCGTCGATTAATCGTTCCCAAATATATCAAAGTTCGATTTAATAAAATGTCGAAACTAATTCTAAGGTTAACAATCTAACCATACTCGGGTTCCTACTTAATTTAGTACCCGTTAATAACCCTTCTTAATGCTTATTTAAAATCATTGAAGAACTTTCTGAACTAATAACAATAATAATAATAGCAACAATAGTATTCTTTTAATAAAATTATCGTTCATGTAAGCACATCAGTAACAATTTAACTTATATAGTTAATAAAAATACAATTTTATAACGTAAAAAGGCACTACAATCAGCTTAATGAAAAATGAAGAATGCAAGTGTTACACCCCTATATTGTGAAGAATAAAAATCATTTTTTAGTGAGCTCGCAGAATTTAATTCATTTTATTTTGAAATTAGAAGGGGAGAGAAAAATAAGTACAACTATCTTGCCATTATTATCTCGAAGCGGAACCCAAATTGGTTAGCTCATACTAAAGGGATAATATCCATGGAAAATGCAATTATTGAGTAAGGTGTACACGTCCTAAGCAGGTCAGGAAGATCAAGTTAAAGCCGCACGAGTGAAATTGGTTGGCGAAGGCCCTAGTACTTGATAATTATTGGGTCCACTTACTTAAATGACAAAACACTACTTGAAAATGATTTATTATTTATGCATATTAAATGAAAGTTGATGTTTACCAAAGCATGGTGAGTTTTTGAAAGGTGCAAGTAATAAACATATCTCAATTTGAAGCTGCTTACCCCTATAACGTAACTAATGCATGGCCGAAACATTCGATGAAAATGGTCTGATTGTCTGTGGCAATATACTTCTTTTTTATTAATCACCTTAGGTGTTTCTTAATGCATACTTTTAGTTCAGATAAGTGCACACATGTAGTTGAACCCAATGAAAAATACTCTTTTTTTCTCAATTCTTTACTATTTGTTTATTGATCCATCCGTATTAATGGATTTGTTCTCATTTGATGTTCATTATTTTACCCAAGTACTTGTAAAACCCCAATTTAAAATTCTTCAAGTCTGTAGTATTTTTGATAAGGGATTCCAACTTATATTTAGGTACATCATGAATTCTTTTGTAGCATTAATATTAATTTTATTGTTATTATTGTTGTCATTGTTGTTGTTGTGGTTGTTGTTGTTGTTGCCATTATTATTAGCATCATTATCATCATCGTCGTTGTCATTGTCGTCATCATTATTGATCTTGTTATTGTTGTTATTATCATCCCTTTAGTGTCTTCTCTTTTTCCTTCTTTTCTTGCATCACAAATACTCACACCTTTTTAATTTAGCAATTTATTGATAGAATTATTACATTAAATAAGTGGAATAAGTGCATACAGTCTTTCTTTGATATAATTTGATAATTGTCATAAAAATTTGAATTAAAAATGTTCATGTACTTGAGAAACCAAGTAAATTTTACTTATAATCTATTTAAACTTATAGTGAATCCATTCACTTTTTAGCATCTTAGAGCATCCATATCGCCAAACAAGTGATACTTATTCTTATGATAGAGGGTGTGGTGTTCTATAGTGGGAAAATGGCCCTCAAAAAGTATTCATAAATCTTAATGGTAAAATAGTTTTCAAGAGGAGCATTATCTTAAATTTTGCATAGACCATATTAGGAATTATTCACCTTTTGCACCAGCAAAGTATAGTGCATGAATTTTCTGAACCCACAATTTTTACATTGAATTTTCAGAACCATTTAACTATTGTGCAATAAATTTCTAGGGGATAAGTCATTATTGAACTTTCTATATAGTTCCCAATACTTTTCAACTGTGCAAACTTTACCCATTCCTTAAAAACTTACTTTTGAAAATTTTAATTTTGTGCATATGATAATCTTCTCGTATGTACTACTTGAAGCCTTCTTTAATATGTTATTAGAGCCATATGACTAAAAATAATTAAGAGAATGAAGCTAATTAATAGTTAATTAAGCTATTTACTGTGTCTAATCTTTTATTTGTCATCTACTTGTTCCACTCCTAATTATTTACATATTGTGCACTTACCAGAAGAAACCACTTCAGTAGCACTGCAACTAAACTATATCACTAATATAGTTTTAGAATTAAAAATCAAATCAGCAAAAATTAAGACTGAAGTTAAGGAAATAAAAAACAATTGTCTATAATCCACCTTTCTTTAATTAATGAGATTGGACATAATGGAAAATATGATCTAAGCATTAGTACTCCATTTTAGCATAAATATCCTTTTCAAAACCTAAAAAGCGAAAATTCATTTCCTTTGCATGATATAAAAATCCAAAAAGAACTAGGAGAAAAATCAATCGAAAAATCAACTGAAAAATCATCTAAAAAAGAAGAGAAAGAAGAAGAAGAAGATAGAGTATAAGTAGTATAATCTTGAGGAATTACTGAAAGTGTTTGATAAAGAACAAAACTTAGAAGAATTAAACAAAATATGGGCGCAATAGCTAAAAAAACAAGACGTATTACCTACAACAACAACAATAACAACAACAACTCCCAGTGTGGGTCCCGCTTTCGCGGGGTCTGGGAAGATCCAGATGTAGCCAGCCTTACCTCTACCGGCATCTCTGCGCGTAGAGAGGCTAAATCCTAAAGACCCGTAAAACAAGATTTTGTGAAAACATTTTATAGAAGAATGGTTTTTTGGAAACATTTCATAGAAAAAAACTAAGGATACGCAACAAGGAATGAACTAAGAGATAAAAATAACTTAGGTGGCTGTAACTATGAAAATAAAGATACAACATAAGTACAACATAGCCGAGGAGAGACAAACAAAGTGCAGTTAGAAGAAGAAATATATCAACAGATGAGCCTTATTAAACTAGAGGATCTTAACGACATTCCTTTGGAAGAAATTAGGAGGAGATTAAATAAAAAATATAGTAAATTAATACTTGATGATGGAATCAATGAGATTGGAGATGAACTCAATATAGATGAAATTGAGTCCAATCTAGTTAACAATGTTGTTCCTAAACCTGAAAATTTTGATGAACCTTCTAGAAGAAATACCCATTTTATGACCCCTAGATACATTCCCGCAAGACATACAATCAATTTTTCTTTGGATTTATCCAAAGAAAAACCATGTCATTCGAAAAGATTGACCTTACCCAAATCAGCCAAATAGTATACATTTTAAACATCGATGGAGCTCGTAATAGGGAGGGAATATTTCAGCACTGGAAAAGGGGTATGAATAATGTCTTGAACTTGAATACCACATGATCTACTAGAAATTTTCTAAACTATATCAAACATAGTTTTTCTGGTGTTGTAGCTGACTGGTATGCCTTATTAAATGAGGAAGGTAAAAATGTATTAAGAATTATGGAAATACTAGCTACAATGCTCAAAAAATTATGTAAGAAAATCAAATTTGAATTTATCGGAGCTAAGCTTGATTTTGAAGAAAAAGTTAGAGAATGGCACAGAAAGATTAATCACATAGAGTCATGAGATATGAGATATCTGAAAATTTATATTGCTGAATTTAGTCAATATTATTACAAAATTAGGTATAATGAAACCAATCTTGATATGTTTTATGACAAATTACAATATCCTATCAACTATATAATTAAATGAAAAACACATCACATGGCTTGAGAAAGCAGATGTCATTGATACCCTTAATACAAGAATTTCTTATCTAAGAAAATAGGTCAATGATTAGTGTCTTGATCTCCAAAAACAAAAGAAAATGAAGAAATGGTTTCTAGCCTGTTAGGACAATCTTCACCAATGGGAAAAGGAACTTAAGAAAAGAAGTTTTATAAGAAAAAGAGCTTTAACAAGTAAAAGGAAGAGAAATATAAAATAAAGTATCATAACAAACCAAGCCTAAAAAACAAAGATTTTTCACAAATGCCACTTATTGTCCTACCGGGAAAAACAACTATAAGTGTTGGGGGCATGCGAAGAACTAGGTCATTATACAAATGAATGTACAAATAGGGAGAACAACAAGCTTATAGAAACTTTGGGTGGTCTAGATTGTCTTGAGCTTAGCGAGGAAGAAGCAGTGTAGATCTATCCCTGAAAAGCAACAAGGGAATTGTTGAGATTATATTAGAGGATGAATATGGAGAAAGTGATTATGAAAAAACTAGTTACATGATGAAAAGTAGTTCAATTAGTCTTAACGATCTTCAAGGAGAAGAATTTATTGTAGATAATAAGAACAAAGATGTCAAAAGAGATTGGGTCCTTCCTATAATTCAGAAAGACATGATTTATAAAAAATCCAACTTTCAATTAAAGAGTAAGCATATGTGTGAAATAATGGAAGGAGATTTAGAAATAAAAGACTGTGAGTACGAAGTGGAAGAAGTCAATTTCATTAATTGGGAAAATATTCTTAATAGAAAGTATAGGTACATCCATGCTGGAAGTGTCCAAGTGCAAATTGCTCCTTTATAGTATTGTAAAAACGATATTGATCTGTATGCTTTACTTTGTGATATCAAGTGTATCAAACTTAATAATAAAAATTATCACAGGGACTAAGATTGATTTGTGTAACAGATCATAAGGATTCAATTGCCGACCTGGATATTATGTAAGCCTAAAAGATGAATTTGTAAAAAAATTTCTATCACTTAAGATAAAAACTTTTGGGATGGACATGAAAAGATGAGGGTACACACTAAAGCTATTTTGGAAAACAATATACAAACTATATAATACTATAGATCCAAATACTAAGATAATAATGATAAAGGTAGAAAAATTTAAAAGTCCTACTCAAATGTAAAAAAATTTAAAGGATAACATCCAATTTGCTAGAGACAAAAATTGACAGATCTTGGGTGTCTAGCTTTGTCAATCTAACAAAAATTAATAAAATAAAAATTGATGGGAATGATAAAATTACCATTTAACCCTAATTATTAAGAAGTATGAGCCCAACATCAGAATAGGGAGAAGTATCTTCAACTACTAAAGAAGAGCTCAAAAAAGATGATATAACTAGTATGACCAGTGAAATGATTAAAATGGGTTTTGAACCTACAAGACACCGTGTAGATCGAAGTGTGAATCTAGATAGAAAAGTCATTAGGGATAAAGTAAGAATTGTTACTGAGTCAATATATGAGGATAAATTAGTCAAAAAAAATGACCATAAAAATATGCCATGAAGTCACCAATACAAATCTAATGGCATCTATATCT
Organism: Selenicereus undatus; assembly: GCA_017589665.1. Classification (NCBI taxonomy): domain Eukaryota; kingdom Viridiplantae; phylum Streptophyta; class Magnoliopsida; order Caryophyllales; family Cactaceae; genus Selenicereus; species Selenicereus undatus. The sequence continues at coordinate 29,874,690 of JACYFF010031952.1, read as the reverse complement.
CAATAAAATATATGCTTAGGGGGATATAATAGATATGAATTGTATGCCTACATCAATAGTGGTAGTTCTATCTGTTTTGGAAAAAAAAATCATTATTTTCATACATATATGGAAAAATGTCAGGAACCATTTACAAGTAAGGATAGCTAATAATAGCATAATGAGCCACATTGAAGCCATAGAAGGATTAACCATAGGAATAAGAAGAGTCTGATGCATTATACCAATTTTATGAGCTGTTGATTAACCCTCTCATAATATGATCATTGGAAATAATATTCAGATGCTATATTCTGCATGCACACAGACCTTAAATCAAATAATCACAATAAATGGTTAATTAGTCCCTCTTGATAAATTAAATAAAGCTTACACTCATCAAAAGATTGAGTTTATATGCAGTTGGCATGGTGAGAAGATAATACCTGCACAATGAGAGATAAAACTAACAATCTCACTACTTGCGTTTATGCAAAGAACTTCACTCTGATAACCCACCTAAATTTTGGGATAAAGATAAGACATTTGCAAAAATCACTTTGTTAAATCACAATATTACCATCTGAGTCAAACAAAAGGTGTATAGAGACCAAGATGTCCAAGAATTTGATAAGCAAATCAAGGAACTCTTGGATAAAGGGTTAATCAAGAATAGTAAGAGTCCCACACCAATCCACTTTTATGGTAAGAAATCATGTTAAAGAGAGAGGGGAAAAGCTAGAATGGTAATCAATTACAAATAGATCATTGATAATAACGTTTTTTATGGTTATTATATTTCCAACAAAACAGTTCCTCTCAATAGAATACAAGGAGCCTCTTGATTCTCAAAAATGGATTACAAAGCAAATATTAGCAAATAAATATGGACGAAGAAAGCATTCCTTTAACTAATTTTAGTGCCCCCTCAAGGGCATTATGAGTAGACAGTAATGTCATTTGGTATTAAAAATACACCCCAAATATTTCAACGAAGACTAGATAACATCTTTGAAGATCTTAATCACAGCTGAGTACTTTACATTGATGATATCCTTGTATTTTCCAAGACCACATAACAACACAAAGATGATGTCCTAGCTGACATCCAAAGATACATTGATCATGGTATTATTCTTGGTAAGAACAAGTGCATTTATGCTAGCTGAGTAAGAAATAAAGTTTTAGGTCTAGAAATAAAAGTTGGACAAATCATCCTACAAAAGCATGTTCTAGAACAAATAGAAAATTTTCCTGAAAAGATTGAAGATAGGAAACCATTAAAAAGTTTCTTAGTTGTCTTACCTATGCTTTAGACTTCATCAAAGATCTACCTAAATTGAGAAAACCATTACAACATAAACTCAAAGAAGAAGTTGGACATGGGCCCCTAGCAATTCAAAGGTTTTTCAAAACCTCAAAAAGATGTGTAAAGTCCTTCATGCTCTTAATTTGCCTAATGAATGAGATGATTTAATTATTAAGATAAATGACGATAATTAACACTGGAGTGCAGTACTCAAAATCAAAGAACAATAAAAACTCTGTAAATATTGTAGTGGGAGTTTTTTTAATAAAGCAAAATGCAACTATCTCGCGATAGAAAAAAAAATCCTTGCAGGCATGAGGGGAATTGAAAAATTCTTATCTTGTTAGCTACAAAACCTTTCTTATTCAAACAGATTGTGAATGAATACTTGGTTTTGTGAAAAAGAATTTATCAACATGCAAGCGCAAGGGCGACTCCTGCATTGGTCATTATGGCTTAACCAGTTCTCTTTCTCTATTGAACATATATAAGGATCGAAGAATTCTCTGTCAGATAGTTTAACTTGTGAGCTTACCAGTGGTGATTATCAAAGCAGAACTCATATCAAAAAAGGAGAAAATCCAAAATGAAATGCCATTACTACTATAATAAGTTTATCTTTCTAGTAGAATTCTTATGGATATTTTGGAATTCCATATAAAAAGTAGATCGGGCTTTGGTCTACTATCTTCTGCATATCTAGTTGTACAAAGATTCAGCCTTTTAGAGCTACGAATAAATTACCTAAGGTGTTCTTATGATATTCAAGAAAAAATAAGTTCCCATGTTCAAGAAAAATGGCTCAATGACTGGTATGCAACCTACATCAATCACTATCATAATTATTCATATGATATTTGGGAGTCATGGAGTACCACAATCTTCGTTCATGATAGATCTGGAGTTGGTGGAGTAAGGTTCCCAACAAATTCAATCTCTATAGATGACCCCATCATGAAAGCATGTGAATATGAAATGGTAGCTTACCACATGGAAATCCCATAATCAAATTTCCCATTCTTCTCAAGACTAACTAAGTTTCAGCGGTGCATGTTCAAAAGGATTTATTGGATCCTCACTTCTCTTGATGGTCAAATGAAAATTCCACACAATAGAAGTCTATATGTCGAGGTATATTGCACCAATAATTGAATATGAAAATGGGAAAGCCAAACCAGCCCATTATCTTGTTCAATTGGCTGATTTAGACGATCCTAATGATCAACAATAAGAATGGTTTCCAGAACAATAAGAAGTGGTTAGAGATCCTGTTTTAGCAAGAGTCATCGGTTTTTACAATATTTATCATCAAATGTGGGCACTAATTAAACAAGTAAAAACACTAATGCATTACGCGAATACTACTTTCATTTATCATAATGACTTCAGCAAATACAGGAAAGTAGCAGGAGTTACTTCAGAAGGTGTCTTTGATTATATCTTTGATGTTTGAGGTGGAATACTCTTATTAGAAAAAGGAAAGAAATATCTTCATAAATTATTTGAAAAATGGGATCCAGCGCATCTTCAACTTGATGAATATTTGATGATTATCTAGATAGTGATGGACTGAAAGACATTATTAGAGATGAAGGCATATAGAATCTCAATATTGATGACTAGTCTTGTCAACATCAAGGGCTCTCAAAAGTTATTGCAACATTATTGTATTTTATCAAGTGTCGAGTCAGTAAAATAATGCAATCTACTGTAGGCATGTGACGATAGTTGTAGTCATGTGAAAATATCAGTGTATACTGTAGTCATTAGGACATCCAATGTAGTCCATCTCCTCTATAAAAGGAGAAGTAGAGTGCTGAGAAGGGACACAACCATTAGGACTTTCCATATTGTCCTGTTATAGAAGAGGTAAGAAAGTAATTTGAGTGATCGAAAAATTTCATTGACAAAAGTTGGCCTCAACTATGTCGTGCTACATAAATATGTTGGATTTGACCTCCTTTTTTGTTTTTTTTTTAATTTTACTTGCTTTTACAATAATTTGATCCACAAAAGAAATTTTCGTTGTATGCATATGGTAGGCTTGGGATATAACCAGGAAACAAATTTTACTAAGTAATATTAATAACTTTAACAACATAGGCAACATTAATTCTTTATCGTCTATAAAAACCTGACTCTTTTGTAAATTTATCATTTTCTTCACATAAAAACTATGTTCTTCACCAACTTCTTATTGAAAGCTTGAGCATTACATCTTCATATAAGAAATAATATTTGTAAGTAGACCTGTCAATTCGGACGGGCGGATAAAATACGGGTCGGATGTGTTTCGGGTTCGGGTAGAATACGGGTCGGGTGTATTTCGGGTTCGGGTAGAATACGGGTCGAGTGTATTTCGGTTTTGCGGGTTTCGGATCAACCCAACGGATCGAGAACGCCACATTTCCTGCTATTTTCTTAGGCAAATAAAATTGACTCTAGATGCTCAAATTATCCTACCGCATATTAAATTTTCCTTTTTCCCATGAGGATAACCTATTGTATGTTTTGTAGACTTAAATTAATTCAAAATTTTAAAATATAGACAAAAATTAGCTACTTGTAAGTTTATAAGTCCAAAAGATAATGATTAGTGACTACTATATTGTGTAAATGCATATGTCCTCAATATAGTAATACACTAATACAAAATACTTATTGTAAACTTTAAACAAAGTACAAAATTTACTTACTAATTCACCCTTAGAACATAAGTAAGGTCATGAAGAAGTAAGTACATCATCAATCGAGAACCATACACTAAATTGTCTTACCAACACGGCAACACACAACACCATAGTCAAGCGACTCAAATCATCTTACAACATGATATAGAGTACAAAGTCTAGAGTCTTAAACAATCAAACCATAGTTCAAACTTCAAACATACACTCAAAGCATGCTTCTATATCAAATTCCTAGCATTAATAAACTAATTAATGTTAGAATCGCCGAATTCCACTTGATCTCCCGATTCCAACTCTACCCCTTCTTCATCTTCATCTTCTTCTACTTCTTCTTCATCGACATTCAATGTGACTTTAGAAAATTGAGCACAAATACCATTGAGTTCTTGATCATCCTGATCTACATCGACAAATAGGTGTAAGAAAAATTAACATACTTATTAGTAATCATAAGACAAAACATGCATATAAAGTTTTGGACAACAAAAATTTTGTAAAACTTACCACCATCCATCTTAAATCCAAATACCCAACTACGTGTGGTAACCAATGCCTCTGCATTTTCGGGTTTAAGAGAAGCTCTCCATTTAGTTAGGATTCTACCTCCCTTACTAAAGCATGATTCAGAAGCCACAGTAATAATAGGAATGCTCAAAATGTCTCTAGCCATGTTACTTAAGGAGGGAAATCGATTTTGGTTCACCTTCCACCAACTTAAAATATCTAAGTCGATAGTGTGATCCAATCTATGCTCATCCAAATACGTATCCAATTCTGAAATTCTGCCATGAGATACCACAACACTATCAAAATCTGCAAATCCCTACATAAGTCAAAAACACATATTAATACGTACGAACAAATAAGATAACTTTTGTTTATAAAGAACACATAGACAATATAAATCAAATTAAGAGAACATACCACTAAGTCATCCTTTCCTCTCCTTGCACCACTCACATTTGCTTGGGGTTTATCTTTGACATACTCACCAAAAAGCTTGTACAATTGATCTTTCACAATTTTGGACTTCAACTCGGAAGTTTCAGGGTCAAGTGTTTGAAAACAATACATAATAAGCTGAAACTTATATCGAGGATTCAAAATGGCAGCAAACAAGAGAATCATACTATAATTGTCACAATAATCCTTAAATTTTTCCCCTCATTTTTGTTGCCATACTCCTAAGAACAACATCCTCACAAAAACTCTACGAATATAAGAGATTTTCAATTTTCCACACGTTTTTTAGATACAAGTTTACCATAGGGTACTTTGTAGCAGATATAATAGTAGTTATTTCATCAAATGGTTGAAGAAGATCACAAATCTTCTCAATCCTAGACCACTCTTCATCTGTGGGAAGATCAGAAAAAGTAGAAGTAGACCTCTTCATCCACCTCATACTTGCAAAAGCAGCTCGATAAGGCAATGCTCTATCTAACATCTTGTAGGTGGAGTTCCACCTAGTTGGACAATCCAACCATAAACCTCTTGCACAATCAATGCCAAGACCCAAAGCAATTTTCTCAAATTTTAATTTCCTACCTTAAGAACTAGTCACATATTTCACTAAGTCTTTCACCTTAATTATCCCAACATCAATTAATTTCAAGCCCTCCTTAACAATCAAATTCAACACATGTGCACCACATCGAATACGAAAAAATTCACCACCACAAGGCAATCGAGCATGCACATTCAAAGTATCACGCAACAAGTCTTGCATATTATCATTTGCTCTAGCATTGTCCAATGTGATGGTGAACACTTTCTTATGAATTTTCCACTCCTTTAAAGGATCATGGAGTTTGTCATGCAAAGCACTCGCATTATGAGGAGGGGGCAAATGCACAAAGTTTAGAATCTTAGAATGTAACTTTCAATTGTCATCAATGTAATGAGCTGTCAATGAGAGAAAACTATGGCCCACACATGAAGTCCACAAGTTAGAAGTGACACAAATTCTACTTGTAAGTAGATCCAATGATTCCTTAAGCCTTTGCTTTTCACGTTTGTGAATCTTTATGCAATGACTTCTGGCTATATTTCTAGATATTGGAACACAATTCTCATTCAAATAAATATGAATTGTTCGGTTTCCCTCATGCTCGGCAAATGTAAAGGTGTACCCATGCTTAATTATGGCTTGTGCAACCAATTCCTTATGCTCATATCGATTGAACTTTCTAACCAATTTTCCATCTTTAGCCATCATCATTTGACCCACATCAACACTTACACGTGCACTACAAGTTTCATTATGACGCCTAAAGTTAGATGTACCATTGTTAGAATCCGCATCAATAGGTCCTCCATTACAATACTTACAATAAGCGCGATCTTTGGCATCAGGAAAGTGCTTGCCTTCTTTTATGTTGTAATGCTTCCACACACTAGAGGTCCACCGCCTTTTCTTTGTTAAAGGAGAATCATCATCTAACTCAACTGTAAATGGCGTACAAGGGGTAGAGCTCCCTACAAAAATTAAAGAAAGATATAAGTTATTAAAATGAAAAGAAAAATATAAGTTACTAACATGAAAACAAATTGTTACAAGTTAGAATAGAAATATAGTTAGGTGGGAGTTGAGTTCACTAATAATATTTTGAGGTCAAAACCAAAGCTTGAAATTTATATCTAGTTATCTACATTACTAAATACATTATCATATATACTAATTTTCTTCATCACTGAACTTGGCTACTTGCTACTCTTTACTTACATAAATATTAATTATATTAGATAATCAATTTACAATTACCACCAAAGTTCTGTTCATGTTCTTTTGAGATTTACAATTTACAATCTCAAATACAACTATGTCAACTATACAAGAAGTCCTTGTATTTGTCAATCAATATTGGTCTTTAATCTTTATGCCTTTTAATCTACCAAGACAAACTGAATGATTACACAAAAAGCATTACACAAAGCAATAAGCATTATGATTTATATTCAGCTTTACAAACAGAGCCTATCAGTAAAACATAGCACTTAACTACTTAAGCATCAATTCCTTACACAAACAGTCACAGAGCATAGAAGCCCTTTTATTTGCAATTCAAAATAGGAAGACAAACTAAATGCGTCAACATAGTTGAGGTCCTTGAGGATGAATTACATTCAACTTTACAAATATAAATGGGAGCCTCAAATCTTTTGTTAATGGGAGCACAGTCGCAAAGCAGCCAGAGCTTGAAGACAAACAGAGGCACGCTCGCAAAGAAGCTCGAAAAGTCGACATACCTTATGGATGAGTGGTAGCACGGGCGTTGCTATTTCGAACCAGAGGAGATGGAGATGGGAAAGCTGAAGCACCGGACCCAGAACCTCTTATTCCACGACCACGGGACCCACGCTGCATTGCCATGGATGGAAAGGGAAAGCTGAAATGGAGCTGAGGAGATTGTTGCTTCGTGACCGATGCTGCGACAAGTCGGTAACAATGGAGTTGAAGGCCTTTAGAGATGGAGAGGGACGTGAAACATTTTAGCTGAAGAGTAACTCGATTCAGATTTCAGAGTTAGGGTTTTGAACTTTTGCTTGCGTCGCGAGAGAGCTGAGAGCCTTCTGTTGGTCTGCTGCCCTTCGTGTTTTCGTTTCTCACCAAGGAAGCCCAATATGGCAGGCCCATGCGACAAACCAAATCAATCCCCAATTCCCATTTTATTCACTGTTGACCCGACGGGTCAACCCCGACTCCACCCACTAGGACCCGAATTTTTTTGGGTTTTTCGGGTTCGGTTAATTTTGGGTTTCGGGTCAAAAAATCGTGTTCACGACCCTAAATTTTCGAGTGGGTTCGGGTCGGATTTTCGGGTCGGGTCAAAAATTGACAGGTCTATTTGTAAGTGTTCACTTAGATATTTGTGATTGATATCTTTTTTAGTAATATGGTATTTAATTTCAATTATTTTAAATAGCATGTTGTATATTTTTTTGGCAAATATATGCAATTGTTATTTATGTTAGGTAATCTTATTATTATTTTTTTAAATGTTGTTTTAAGTATATCTTATTTTTGTATATGTTAGGAAATGGATTTAAATAATTTTTTGACTTGGGAGGAAAATTTTGAAAATTCCCAAAGATTTCAAAGAGCACAAAACATCCAAAATCCACTGAACACCAAGGTTTTTCCAACATTGAAGATGCCTCAAATTTCAAAATTTTGGAAAGGGAGCCCATGCTCCAAATTTTCAAATGTTTTGACACATCCAAACTCTTAAAAATACCCAACGCCCATCACATTTTGTACCAGACTCCTCATTTAACTCATGTTATCGACCAATCGAGCCACATTATCCAAATATACAAAACGAGAAATATTCTAGTAATTTCTCATCAGAATATCCAAACCCTCCATATACACAAAACCATGGTTATCCATGTAAATTGCATCTAGAAATGATGCAATGTTATATAAGCCAATTCCCATAAGAAAAGTGAAATGCGAGTTTAGAATCAAGAGGTTCGAGAAACCAGCTCCCCAATGTTAAATTTCAATCGTCATCCTTAATTCCCTGAGAATTTTACCCAACCTAGATTGGACAACGTAGGAGAGGGTAATCACGAAAATGTCCAAGAAACACAAATGTTGGGAACCAACTGATGGCTTGGGATAACAAGGAAAATGACAACCTCATCCCCGCATGGCTATTCATTAGTAAGGATGTTGTTGCTGATGTTGACCAAAAGGCTAGCTCATTTTGTAAGATGACCGAAGCATTTTGTGATGCTAATAATGGTGAACTCCCCCAAAAAACATTGAATCAATTAAGATGTTATTGGGGCAAGTTAATTTCTTTAATCTCATCTCTATCTATGAGCTATGCAAGAGCTAAACGAGAGGGGCCTAAAGGGACAAATGATGCTGACGTAATGGAGCTGGCTTTGAAATATTATGAGGAGAATATGAGAAAAAATTTCACCAACTTTCTTACTTGGGAGAAGTTGTGTCAGACCCAAATAGAGTCCCCTGATGCAAACATCAAGTTCAAGTTCGTAGAGGACTAAAATTAATGAAGGCGGAGGATATTCATCTTCATCCAACCCTGAGACACCTATAAGTGTCGACATTAGTGAGAAGACATCCACTTGTCGTATTGGCCAACAAACTATAAAGAAGAAAGGTAAAGAGAAAGTTAGAATGAAAGATGATGATAAGTTACTAAAAGAGCTTCAATCTTACAACAAACAATAAAATGATATATTTGAAGCAATACAATCACACACAAAGGTGAAAGAACAAAATATGAAGATGAAATCTGTCATGGAATTTGTCAAACTTGGTCCTTATTCCACGAGTGAGGGATAACGAGCTACATATGAGAAACCTAAGAGAGAACTTTATCATTTTTTTAAAAGATAAGTATTAAAGTATACTTATTCTTTTCTTCAAGGAGATGGTTGTACTTTTCAATATTTACTACTGCATTTTCTTTGGCAATATTATTGGAATTTAATTTGTGTTATTAATTACGATGTACACTACTAGAAAGTGAATTTTTAACGACCACTTTTTACCGACCAAACATAAATATTATCGTTAAATATTATTAATAACGAAAAAAGTTTTTTTTTGTTTAATTTCTCCAAAAAAAAATCATCATTAGACAACAGAGAAAAAGGTATGTCGTTATTTTTTTTACAATGTTCGTCATTATTGGTAATAGGAGAGAATGTACATAATTTAAGGAAGAAAATTGAAAATGAAAATTGAAAGTTTAACTACAATTTCTCTCCTACTTTAAGATTATTAGAGGAAAAATTTAGATTCATATTAATTACTAATTACTAATAATCTACCAAAAATTTACTATACAAACAAAGGGTGTGTTTGGTAGGGGGGAAATCATTTTTCCAAAAAATCATTTTCTATGAAAATGATTTTCCCCAGGAAAATGATTTTCCACTTACATTTTCAGCTGTTTGGTAAAATGGAAAATCATTTTCTTTCCACTTCATTTTTTGCTATTTGATACAATGAACCCTCCGTCCTCACTTCATTTCTTTTTACCATCAACCTCTTTCCCTACTCACTAATCTGACTCGACCCAGCCAACGGATTCTGTTTCTCTCTCCTCTTCAAAATCAAACCCAAAACATCAATAAAAAATATACCCAGTAACAAACCCAGCAAAAGAGAAAGTCAACATTAATGAATCTCAATTTTTTCACTATTCCCAGGGATTACCCAGTTGACTTTAAGGGATATTAAATCCAAATTAAAGAAAATGATGAACGAGGAGACGATGAGTGTCCCAAATTGCGAAGTTCTTCAAAATGGCAACTGTAACAAGATCAAAGAACTCAAGAAATAATTACAGAGATTAATGATGGAAATCATCGATGAATATGATGAACATGAAGAAGATGGGAAGAATGAGAGACAAAATGAGAATGAAAATAGAGTGATTCTAGGCACAATTAAAAGAAAATAGAACAACAGACAAAATTGGGCAACGGAAATTGAGCTTGGAAAATCATTTTCCCTACTTTTTCAAGGGAAAACAATTTCCTTCAAATGGAGTAAAATGATTTTCCCCTGAAAATGATTTTTTCTTTCTTGTTTTACCAAACGGCGTAAAATAGAAAAATAATTTTTCAGAAAAATAATTTTTTTTCCTACCAAATACACCCAAAATGTTGGTAAAAAGATTAAAATCAAATTGAAGCCCCAAGCACTTGGAACATGCCTGCAACGTGCGTGCGTACTTACCTAAAAGCATGCCCTGGAAATTGACTTAATTTAAAGCTCATCAGCGGCCATCATCAGATCAAAACGTACTCCTCCTCGCTTGTTCTCCCAAAATAGCACGCAATTAGCTTCAACCTTCCTCTGACGCAGCGAAACCCTAGCACCATCGAATAGTCTCCATTCCAAATTCCGTTCAGGAATCTCCTCTTCATTGCATCAGGTGCATTCACAATTCTCTTCTTCTTACCCTTAATTTGCAATTCTAGCTGATAATGTTGAGTAACTCATTGAGGTGTCCGCAATCCTGTTTCTTCCCAACGCAATGTGTAATCGAATTTCTTGCGTTTTTTTGTGGAAAATTCACAGTAATTCCACCAAGGTTCCCACTATCTAAAGCCTTTGGGCGAAAATTGGGGGTAATTTCGCAACTCCAAGTAACTCTTCAATCTGTCTCTGCCTCTCTCTCTCTCACTTGTTTTCAACGTGTGTAAGTGTTTAGATTTTTGGAGCCTGTGGTAGTGAATCTGTTCATCTTCTTCTCTCACAGCACTCTCTCAACCTAAGTTCAAATCCTTGACTATGCTGGTTGCTGTCTACACCCTTATCTCAGTGGGTCACAATTCTGTCAGGTGAGTCTTCACACACACTCTCTCTCTCTCTCTCCTCTGCTCCCTATTAGAAGAGTGCCAATGATGATGATTTGTGAGTCTACTTTAGAGTCTATTATTGAACATTGTTTAGGAAAAGTGACCTTATTTTTCTCTATATGATTTGTGAGTCTGCTGTAGACAACACTGGGTAAATGTGGAAGTGATTCTGTTTAAATGGTGGAGATATGTTAACTGTAGTTGCAGCTTAATGGAGCTATGAAAATCATAGATAGAAAGAAAAACATTTTCAGGTTGTCTCAAGGGGAATATGTGGCGGTGGAGATTGAACCTCGAGAGTGTATACTTGCAGTGTCCTCTTATAACATCAGTAAGTCTTCGTTTCAAATGATCAGAAAAAGAATCCTAAGATGGTTTATTTAATATGCTATTCCTTCTTAAATTTGGGTATATGGCAATAGTTTCGAGTCATTTCTTGTGGTTGTTGTGGTTCCTGAGAGAAGTTGTTGAAGATTGGGCTGCTGAGAATAATGAGACTGGAGACTTGAAAACCCTCTGCAACAATGCCAAGGTGAGGAAGTACTTCCTAGACGAGCTCAATGGCACTGGTCAGAAACACAAAGTATGTCACTGAACCTGGTTCTGTTTTTCAGCAAATAATTGAAGCTCATCTTTGAGTGTGGAATATGGATTCTTACACGATGTCACTTGGAACAGGTTTGAGGTTTTGAGTTGCTAAGAGCAGTTTTTTTGGAGCCTGTTCCTTTTGATTTTGGGACAGATCTGAATCACTCCAACCTTTAAATTGAAGAGGCCACAATTGCTGAAATACTACCAAGGTTTAATGTCTTGCACTCACATTCAAAACTGAAAGATGTTCTTTTTGTCTGATGCTTGCCTTCATATGGTTTATGACACAAATGCAGGAATGCATTGATGAGATGTACACCGAAGCAAAGGGTGTAATGCAAAATGGATGCAAGTAATGCTTGCCGCCAAGAAGTTCAGTACTTTATTTGAAGATGCACAACATCCCCAAAAAAACTAAATAGCAACAGAGGAAGTGTATTAAGCTATCATGACAAACCTGCCAATGCATGCTTTCAAGTTCTCAGTGTTCTGTTCTGTTGTAGGTTTGTATGTGCATAAGATTGTCCTGTCTTTTTGGCCCAA
>JACYFF010031952.1:29846974-29861828 GCA_017589665.1 Selenicereus undatus | reverse complement strand
TTTGTGTGTGTGTGTGTGTGTGTGTGTGTGTGTGTGTGTGTTATTGTAGACAAAGTTAATATATAATTTAGAAAAGAAAACTGATCAAATTCTCCGTCATACACAAAAATAATTTGATGAAATCGATTGTATTTATACTATTATCAACTAAAATAATACAGCTGAAGTGATTAGTTTATTGAAAAATATCTAAGTGATTAAGACCTTTAGATAAAATAATGTGATAGTTACTAATTATTACTTAAGCTATTTTTATTAGTACTAATACATAGCAAATTTATTTTGATTTAAGTATACTAACATTGATTAGTAAATGCATTGATAGGGTCCATTCTTCAAATAGGGCCCCTTTAAGCGAAGGAGATAAAATTGATTGCCGTAAATGACTTTGTATTATATATATAATAGTAAATATTATTTGTAAATAATTAGTTACCTGCTGTGCTTATTAATCAATGTATTTTTATAGTGAAAGGTTTTAAAATAGGCATTATTACTATATAATCAATTAAAGATAAAATAAAAAAGGTTAAAAAAAGACTTATAATTGTGAAAGTATATAAATTTAGAGATAGTTCACTGCTCATATAGTATGGATGGACCAAGATTGGAAAATGCACAATCAACTTTAAAAAATGATTAGTTTGTAGATCCACTCTTAAAATAATGCAGATTTTATTTTAGCATATAATATTTTGATAAGTTTACAGTTATTTAAATGTGCTTTGATAAAATAAATTTTACTGTCAAATAAGAGGGACCACAACCTTGCTAATATAATACTTGTATTATTTTAAGAGGAATTATTTTTTTTTGGTTAGTTTGAAGTGATTGGAAACAAACATTAAAGCGTATAAAATATTGTCTTAATGAGTTTACTATTCCTAATTTAAGAATACTATATTATTTTTACTGTATAATCAATGTTTCATACGATTATCTTAATGACTTTAGTGTACAATACTTAAGTGATTAATAGGGTGCCTTTTAGATAGAATAAATGTATTTGCATCCAAATTGATAAATGCAACTAACTATTTGATACCTGTAATAATAAATTTGTATTTACTATTATATAGATTTTGATAACAATAGTGAAATAAATTTGCATTATCCAAACTACTGTATCGTCTTTTCAAGCACAGGGAAGCTAAAAGTGTAGAAAAATGAATTAACCCTAAAAATAATATAAAATTAAAAGTTGGTTTAAAAATTTCTAATTTTTTCTTTCTCACATTGTTGTGGGCAATCTGTACTTAGAGCAGAATTAATGATATGAAAGTGTATCTATGGGATCAATGAAGATGTCATCATTATTGTATTTTCATCCCTATAAATTACAAAAATATAAAAAGAAAACGAAGTGCAAGAATAAACATCCTAGTAAGAAGATGAAAGAGGGGGATCAAGATGAATTTTTCTAAGTCGACCTAGATTAATGCAGACCTATTTCTTACCGCATATTGATCCTTAAAAATTGAAGAAAATTAAATCAAAGCACAATGGACAACGAATAAAAAGAAAATAATATAATTGGAAACAAAGTCATACTTCAAGAATATCAATATTGCAGACCTCAATCAATACTTGCTTGGACAGTAAATTTGTCGGCTTAAAGACACAGTAATAATGGTCTGAATAATATTGCTAAAATATTGCATATATTATTTTAAGATGAATAAATTTGTTGATAAGTTTGCAATGATTGGAAACAAAAATTAAAGTGTACAAAATATTATCTTAATAAGTTTATGATTCCTGATTTAAGAATACTATATTGCTAAGATAAATGTAAGAACAAACGACTAGTTAAGAAACTAAACTAATGCCTATATTATTTTAAGAGGAATACTTTTTTGGTAATTATATTTTAAGAATACTATATTTAAGAATGAAATGATTCTCATTCTTATTCTTATTTCTTTTAATGTTTCTATAATTAATGTTTATATTTTCTTGTTAATTATTTTTCTCTTCCTTTCATCAGAATTGATTAATTTAATACGAACGGATGTGATTAAGAGTGAGAGTTAATCTTATGGCCCAAAAGTTCTGATTTTTAACAATGCAAGAAAAACCACGTCATCACAACATTGCTTTTATATAATAGTATAGATTTCCTTGAGCTATTTAATCCATTTTGCCATTATAGTGATTATACGGTTGAAACTAGCTCCACATACTTATTAACGACACAAATAATTGGTTGTTATTATCAGGTGTTTGCGATTTTCATCGACAAAATATTTTGTCATTAGTCTTTATTGAAACAATAATGACTAACCAAAGTTGTCGTTACTGATAACATTATAAATTTTTTATTTCTAATTTCATAAATAAACGATGAATAATATGGTTGTTATTTTTATTTTTTTCGTTGTTAATTAGTTAACTAATAACGACAATATCTCTTTTCATTATCATTGGAATAACGACGAAAATTTTCCTGTCGCTATTAAAATTATTAACGATGGGACCAATAATGACGGACGATGACCAACATATTTTTTATCGTTAAAGCCTTTAACGATGGAAAATTATGCTTTTAACGACCAACTTTTTCATCGTTAGAAGCCTCTTTTCTAGTAGTGGTAGTGTTTTCAACTTTCTAAAGAAACCAATCGCTGAATTGATAAGATTAGCAGAGATTTTTTTTGGAAAAAATCCAACAAAACACAAAGATCTACCTATGGTATCTTGGGGTAAGGTATGCCAACCCAAGAAGGCTGGGGGCCTTGGATTAAGGAAAATGGAAGTAGTTAATAATACCTTTGTTAGCAAATTAACCTGGGAATTGTTCCACAGTCAAAGTCTTTGGGTGGAACAAATGCAAGGAAAATATCCAGTTGATGACAATTTTTTTCCCACCAAGCCAAAGAAATCGGATTCTTGGGCATAGAAATGCATATTTAAGAATCGACAGCAATTGCGAAAAGGAATTCGATAGAAAATGAGTAATGGAACAAATATTAATTTTTTGTTAGAGAATTGGTGTGCGAATGATAGTTTAATAATTTGCTTAATGTTACAAATCACTCTCTTATTGATACCTATCTAAGAGTATCACATTTCATCAGTGGAAATAAAGAATGGGATGTTACGAGGCTTCAGCCACTAGTAGAACCCCTTCAACTACGGTTAATTCTCACAATACCTATCCTTTTTAATTCAATCCCTGACTCAGTATGTTGGGGACTGACAGATAATGATGAATTCACTACTAAATCAGCAACTTGGGCCACATGGACTGAATTCTAAAAATTCATTAGTGTGGCAGTACAATTGAATATGGATACTTAACAGCATGCCAAAGTTAAAAATCTTTCTATGGCAACTTTATCATGAATCACTTCCTACGAAAGGAACCGTGTTTAGAAGAGGTATGAATATTGATCCTTTCTGTTGTTTCTGTCAACTTGAGTTTGAGGATGCAAATAATCTATTACTGCATTGTCAAACTACTTAGGAGTGTTGGAGATTCACAGTCTCCCATAACTGGATAGATTCTAGCTCTGTATCTAGCCAACAGAATAGTATTTTACAAAGGCTATCGATTGCTAGAACTACTACCTCCATAGTTAAAATAGCAGAATAGTTGTGCTACTCTGAAGTATATGGAAAACAAGAAATAGCATGTTGCTTCGCAACAAAACATCCACTTTAGGAAGCACAATAATAAGAGCTCAAAAAGGTAGCACCGAATGGTGTGTTAGACATAAACTTATACAATCATTTCATCCACCAAGCCCACATTAGTCAACATTTAACCGCAAGAAAACTCATTGGGCAGCATGGCAAAGACCACAAGGCCAGGTTCATCAAAGTTAACTTTGATGGATCCAAAAATTCACAAGGAGCAGTAGAAGGCTTCATTCTTTTATAATTGTGAAGGGCGATTTCTTCAAGCATCAGCATTCTACTTAGGATCAGCATCCGTTTTGGCAACAGAAGCAATAGCTATAAGAAATGGCAATAAAGTAGCAATACATGGAGGATTTACTGACATCCATATTGAGAGAGATAATAAAATCTTCATTCAAGCAATTGAAGGTTGCATTCAAGCACCCTGGGAGATCCAAGTTTTGATACAAGATATTACACGTACATACAACTTTGTAACAACGTTCTTATTACTCATACTTTTAGATAAGGGAATTGTGCAGCTGATTGATTAGGGAAAGCATGGTCTGTCATTTCATTCCACAGTTTTATGGAACGAGGTTCTGTATAGGGACCTTCTTCGTATCCTCTATGAGGATAATCTAGGTAGAGCCCTCTGAGAGAAGGGTTACTTAGATTGTATTCTTATCTTTCTTACCCCAAAAAATGTTTTGCTTGATATATATCTTAAGTTTTTTCTACACTAGAAGAACAAAAAGGTAAAGAAATTCAAAGAACAAACGAATTCACTTTAATGAGTTAATACGACGTCACCTACATCAATATAACATTACAGGTTTACAACATACATCAACATACAACAAAAACAAAAGCAAGAAACTTACAACATGACAAAGTCACATACAACAAAATAACATCACAATATATCTCAACCTACAATAAATGCAAAAGCAATCACGCTACAACAACAACATAGCCACAAGATAACATTACAACATACCTCAACCAACGGCAAATACAAAAGCCAACAAATTACAATATAACATGGTCACATACAACAAAATAACATACGAACACAAGTAGATTCAAGTAGTTTGACACTTGCTACTCGTATGCAATATCTCAGGTTCGAGTCTTGCAAATTGAGAAAAATTCTGCTGGGAAAGCTCTTCCCCTTTATAGGAACAAAAATAGCTCAATCTGATAAAACAGAGGCACAAAGAAAAAAAAAACATACAACAAAATAACATTGCACCTTAATTCAACCTAAAACAAACACTTTGAGATTTATCTAGCATGGCTCAGTCACATTTACTCATATGTGCGCAATCAAGTCATATAGCAATTCAGAATGCATTTCGATATGGCGGAGGTGAAAAGTAGTTGGCGATAAACTTGAAAGGATGCAATAGGATCAAGTTTGCAAAATGAAATGATCATTTTGCTCAAGATACAGATGAAGATATGTATCTCTTTCATCATCCACAATCATATCGCGTATAATGATATAAGTTGTCATAATTTTGGAAGGTGCACCTTTAGCCCATAAACAAGCTGGATTCTAGACAATTGCAAAATGAACTTGAAATACTCTGAATGCTCATTGTACATTTTCCCTAACATTTTCTTAATGTTGGACAAACAATTATGCTTTTCTTCTTGCGATCGTTGTAATTTCTTCAAGAATGTAGGCCACTTTGGATATATACCATCTGCTAGATAGTATCCCATATCATATTGATGTTCTCCCACCTGAAATTATATAGATGGAGCTAATCCGTGAAGAAGATCATCAAATACTGGAGATTGGTTTACCACATTGATGTCATCTGTCGCACCTTCTAAGCTATAAAAAATGCACGTCATATCCATAAGGAATAACTTATCTTTTACACTGTCAGGGTTAAGGCAAATAATTTTCCCAACCCACAATTATTGATAAATATTTTTCTAGTCATCCAACTTTGGGTAAATAATTTTTGGAACCAAATGTGACCATAACATTTTAATTTACGCCAAGTACCCTAAGTTTTTACATTTGTATATCTTACTCCAATCCTTAAAAACTTACTTTTTGAAAATTTAAATTTTATTCATGTGATGTTCTTTTCATGAACACTACTTGAAAGCCTCTACAAATAGGTATCAGAGTCATGTGATGAAAAATAGCTAAGTTGATTAATAATTAACTACAAGTGTGGCAAAGCTCTAGCCTTGTATTTGGACAACTCATCACTAGCCTAGAAGCTTTATTTTTGTCTCATATGCTTAAATTATTATTTAAATGTTATTTGCTAGAGTGGGTGCTTGAATCATGTTGGTCCTCATTAACTCCATAGGTGTTTCATTTCTATTGACTTATTTTTATAACATGGGGAAGGAGAACCTTATTTTTGTGGTTATGAATTAGCCTCCTTATATCCAATTAGAGATAGAATTGCTTTGAGAATTAATGAATGAAAGCTAGAATGAATTTCTATTCCCCAAAGAAATATGTCTCTTTATTTCAACGACTTGTGTATTCGGAAGGTGATGGAGTCAATCCCTTAAATTAGTTCTTGGTACTTTGCTTTAGAGAATTAATTTGGGGATTATTAAGCTATGTGGTGGCTTGACCCTTTATCTTAGTCATATACCTTTTTATTGGCTTTTCTTCCACATTCACAAAAATTTCATTAGTTTTCTTTTTGTTACTCCCTCAAGGTTTAGCTTGGTTCAAGGGCTTGTTATTTTTGGTGTTGATTAATGCTTGTTGATGGTTGATCACTATTGTGATTAAGGATCCCCATTACACATTACTTAAATTCCATAGTCAATGAAAAATACATTACACTTGAAAATGAAAAGTCAATGATACCCTTAGAACAATAATTTCTTATTTAAGAAAATGGGTTAATGATTAATGTCTTGATATCCAAAAACAAAAGAAAATGAAAAAGCAATTTCGAACTTGTTGGGATACTGCCCATTAACGAGGAAGTTTTGAAAAAAGAAGAGAGAAAATTTTATAAGAAGAAGAATTTTAACGAGCAGTGAGGAGAAAAATACATGACAAAGTATTGTAACAAAAGTCCCAAAACCGAAGACCTTTTCAGAAAAATTGCTTATTGTTCTGCAGGAAAAAAATAGTTATAAATTTTATCAATGTAGAGAAGTACGACATTATGTAAATGGCTGCAGAAATATGAAGAACAACAAGTTTATGGAAAGTTCAGGTAGCTTAGACTACTTTAAGTTTAGCAAAGAAGAAGCACTAGACCTTGCTTTAAAATATAACAAGCAAGTAGTTGGTAGTAATAAAAGATGAATACGAAGAGAGCGAGTATCAAGAAACTAGTTATATGATAGAAAGCAATTCAATTAGTCTCGAAGAACTACATGAAACCAGGTCCTCCCAATAATCCAAAAGGACCGCAATTATAAAAGAATCATCTAACAATTAAAGAGTATGTATATGAAATGATGGAAGGAGATGCAAAAATAAAAGACTAGGAGAAGTAAATCTCATTAACTAAGAAAATATCTAAAAGCATTACAAGAATAGAAAGTATAAGCATATCCATATTAAAAGTGTCCAAGTACACATTAGACCATTATAGTATTATCATAAAGATATCGATCTTTATGCTTTTCTATGTGATATTAGATATAATAAATTTTAAGAATCAAATTATCAAAGGGAGAAGACCGATTTATGTAATGCTTCAAAAGGATTCAATTGCTGACCTAGACATTATATAAGTCTAAAAGATGAGTTTCCTAAAACCTTCCCGTCACTTAAGATAAAAATATTTGGGATGGATATGAAGAGATGAGGCTATCCACTGAGGATAATTTGAAACATAATCTAAAAACTAGGCAAGTATTATATATCTCAAGACTAAGTTAACGATGATAGAGGCAGAAAATTTTTGGAAGTCTTACTCCGATGTAAAAAAATTCAATGGGCAAAATCCAAACTGCATGAAATAAAAATTGATAGATCTTGGATAACTATTTTTGCCAATCCTACAAAAAGCAATTAAAAAAAGTAATAAAAAATTGATGAGGATAGAAAAATAACCATTGAAGCCGAACTATTAAGAACTATGAATATAAGATTAGAATGGAGAGAAGGATTCTCATTTGCTAAAAAAGAGGCTAACCAAGACAATACAATTAGTATCACTAGCGAAACAAGTAGAATGAGTTTTGAATCAGGAAAACAAAGTGTAGATTGTAATAAGAGTTTGGTTAGAAAAATCATTGGGTATAAGAGGAAAACTAAAGTAAGCCGATTTATGAGGATGAATTAGTAAAAAATATTACTATGGAGATACGTTATGAAGTCATGAATACTAACCTCGTTAGCATCCGTATCCCAACAAACATATACTTAGAGGGACATAATAAATATAAATTACGTGGTTATATAGATAGTGGTTGTTCTGTCTGTTTTTAAAAAGAACTTTATTTTGTAATTCATGTGGAAAAAAGAAATAATTCTTTACAACTGAGAACAGTTTATAATAGTTATACAATAACTTAAGAGGAGTCAAATGCATTACACCTGTCCTATAGGTTACTGATCAAACATATCATGAAATGATTTGTGCAAACAAGGCTATATTCTCCACGCACACAGACCACAAGCCTAATCATATTTACTACAAATGGTCACTCTATTCCCATTAATAAATTAAGTAACGCACAAACTCGTCACAGATTGAGTTTACACATATATACCAGATATGGTAGGAAGACAATCCTTGCACAACATGAAGTAGCCATGTGAGGAATTTCTGTAACAGTGTGTATAATGTAGCCATTAGTGCATTCTATGTACTCTACATTCTCTATAAAAAAAAGAAGTTGAGTATCGTAAAGGGACATAGTCATCCAAGTATATTTAAGTTGAAGAGAAGTGATGATTCTCCATTTCTCTAAGAGCAAGCATCTCTAATGATCTTAGTAACTTAAGTTTCTTTTTAATTTTTCTATTGTAATATTTTCACTTTCAAGCTTTCAATAAAAGAAGAATCCGGAAGGAACGTTATTCAATTGAATCTTATGTCTTAAATATTGTAATTTTTTTATTAAAGTTCAGTTATCCTTTGAAAAATATAAAAACTTTATTAGAAATTACGGTTGGAGATAGGAAATGAAATAGATCATTGGTATGGTTGAGATTAACAATATCTATAAATAGGAAGCTAGAGAAAAGCCAGGACCTGATGTCGACTAAGTTCAGATAATGGTCAAAACTCTCTAATTAAGTTCATTAATTTTACGAAAGCATAGTGAGCCTATAATCATGAAAAATATAATATTTTCGATATAAATAGTAGATTATGATAACTAGTACTAATAAAGTTACTATAAGAGGCAAAAACCACAAAATTAATCTTATCTCTTTAGAAATCCCAGAAAAACAAAATTAAATATTGCACCCCATTTCAGGTAGGGAAGGAGGCATAATCTAGGGTTAGATCAAGCTAAAACCTCCTAATTAGCACTGGCCCATGCCTAGGTGTTTTCACCTTCTCGCACACCCTACGGATTAGCACCTCTGGCACTTGTTTAACTGCATATCTCAATTGTTCGGCAATGATGAATTGCTGACTAGCAGGATATATACTCTAGATAATTCTCTTCCAAATTTCGATCAAACACAAAGTCATTGTGTTGTTTTGGTGAGTTTTCATCTAAGTTATCTTTTACCCTTGTTAGACATAGTCTATTTTCATAGAAATTGAGGTGAGTGAGACAGGGAGAGCTCGGACTTATGGATCATAACATGTTAGCTCATGCAAGATGATGATGCGTCTTCCTTCGCTCAACCTACATGAAAATTCAACCTCATGTTTGACCTGAGCAAGCCATCTTCGATGGCCAAGTCAGTAAGAGAGAGAGAGAATTGGAAAAGGAGGAGATTAAAGGCAGAGAGAATCTAACACATTTTAGGAAATGTAATGGATGTTATGGCATGAATAGTGATGAAGTTTTTGGCTCTAATAGGACCTCAGTTATGTTATTACAAGCCAATAAGGACCTAGACATTTGATAAATGTCTGTTATGGACTTCATTTTCTTTTCGAGCATAAACATACAAAATATAACCCCGAAAAATTAAGATTAACAAAAAAAGGGAAGGATAGAAAGAACAACACAAAGTAGGACTTGTAGACAAGAAAGCTCTTTGTAAGAAGGGAAAAGTCAATATACCAATAACAACTCCCAGTGTGGGTCCTGCTTCAGCAGGGTCTGATGAGATCCAAATGTAAGTAGTCTTACCTTTGTACGTAGGTATCATTATCTATAAAGAGGTCAATTCTAATAAACACACAAAAGATTGAGAAAACATTTGGAGCTTAAAAATCTATTGATATAGAATGAAGGCTAAACAAACAACAAAAACTAACAAGCTATAAAGTATATATATAATAGAGATAAATGCGGTACCACAAACAACATTAAGTTATATAATAACCAATATCACCAAAAGGAAAATTACTAGCATATACAAGTACTAGAAACACATGATAAGTAATATCCATAACCATGCCCTAACCGCTTGTCCCTTGGGATTCAGGAAGGGAAAGTATCATGCTACCTAAAGTCTACAGCCTCAATCCTAAACCTCAACTACCTCTTATCTTGAGTCATAACCTCCATTAATCCTAAAGTCCTCAAATCGTGTCTAATTACTTTGTTCCAACTCTTCCTAGCTCTAATCTCGACCCATTCTACACTTTAGAAGAACAATCCTTTCACATCTCCTCATAGGTGCATCCATACTCCTTATCTTTATATGATCAAACCTTTTAAGTCTAGCCTCTAATATGTTATCCTCTATGGATGTCACTTCTAGTTTATCACTAATAACTTCATTTCTAATCTTATCCAATCTCATGTGAGCATATATTCAATGAAGCATCCTCATCTCCACAATGCTTAACCTCTAAACTTGATATTTCTTGATAGGCCAACACTCCGCTCTATGTCATAATGTTCTTTTAACAATTTATATGGTAAACCATCTCCTTCAATCTTAACGGGATCTTCTTGTCATACACTTGTGAGGCATTCTTCCATTTTTACCATCCTACCTTTATTCATTGGTTAATTTCCACATCAATATCCTTTTGTCTTGAATGATAGAGCCCATATATCTTAACTTCTCAACCCTTGATATAGCCACAGCCTCCCAATGGTCACCTCGTCCTTAATACTAACCCTCTTCGTCACCAGATCGACATTGTAAGTATTTAGTCTTTGAGTTACTCAATCTAAAACCTGTAGCCTTTAGGGTATCTCTCCACCACTCCAACTTGTCGTTCACCCCCTTCTTAGTCGCACCAACAAGAACTATGCCATCAACAAATAGCATACACCATGGTACCTCTTTATGAATCCATTGAGTGAACTCATTTATAATCATAGTAGAAAGAAAAGGGTTTAGTATTGACCCTTGATGAACTACAATGTCTATGAGGAAGACATTTAAGGAGCATGTCAATCAGGTGACGAATTGAGGCTTAATTCCATTGACAAGCCTCAATTCCCTTTCTTTTGATCTCTCGTGGGGCGGGAAATAAATATTTTCTACGGGAATTTAAGGAACATATCAGGATTCACAAACTTCAATTCGTAGCCTTATTGGAAACCCATATAAGTGGAGAAAGAATTGAAGAGGTTTGTCGGCGAAGTGGTTACGACCGTTGGTACCATAATGAAGCTCGTAGGTTTTAAGGGGGTATATGGATATTATGGGATTCCCAAGACATTGATATTGATATCATTCAGTCATAAGAGCAATTTATTCACAATGTGGGTGACCAATGGATGACAAATGCATTGGATATTTACAGCTGCCAATGTGAGTCCCTATCAACAAGACAGGGAGGCATTTTGGGCGGACATCTAGCAGTTTGGTGCTAGTGTACAACATCCTTGGCTACTCATGGGGGATTTTAATGATACTATTAGTCTGGAAGAAAGAAATCATGGAGGCATCGAAATGCTTAAGCATTGTGATGGGTTCAAGCACTAGATAGAAAATAACGGGTTGATTGACTTGGGCTTCTCAGGGTATAAATTCACCTGGATTATAGGCAAAAATGAGTCCACTCAAAATGTGCACGACTTGACAAGTTTCTTTGTAATGTGGAGTGACGAACTCAATTTCAAGAGGAAGCGGTGCAGCATCTCCTCCAAAACTACTCTGACCATTTACTGCTCCTGGTGAGCACAATAGGCATTGCCCAAATATCTTGCAGACCAAAACCATTTCATTTTCAGGTGGCATGGACTACCCATGAAGCCTTCGAGAGCCCCTTATGGGAGAATTGGCATGATAATACTGCAACTGTTCATGCGTTGCAATTGTTATCGAGCGCCTTGAACACAGGGAACAGGGAGGTGTTTGGTAACTTGTTCAGGAGGAAACGGACACTCTGGGTGCGTATTCAGGGCATCTAATGAAATTTAAACGAGGGGTGTCATCGCTATTTGGTGAAATTGAGGCAAACCTCAAAGGGCAATTGAGGTAGACCAAATTGAAACTTTCTGGATGCAGAAATCTAGGGTGGAGGCCATTCGGGATGGAGTCAGGAGCACTCGTTACTTCCAATAAGTCATTTAAGTAGCAACACCATGTTACCTCTTCGGCTTTTTCGTCTCTTATGTGGGTTTCCAATAAGGCTACGAATTGAAGCTTGTGAGTCCTGATGTTGTGATCATGCAAGAGATCATCCACTCCATGCGATCTAAGAAAGCGAAGACAGGATGGATGGCTATTAAAATTGACATGGAAAAGGCATATCATAGACTCAAATGGGACTTTATAGAAGAAACATTAGAGGATATGCAATTACCCCACTGCTTATTCAGGTTATAATCCGCAGCGTGACAACTTGCTCCATAAATGTATTATGGAATCGTGAACCCACAAAGAAATTTTGCCCAACGAGAGGTATTCGACAGGGCGATCCATTATCACCTTACCTTTTTATGGCATGCATGGAAAGGTTATCTCAATTAATCGAAATGGAAGTCACACAGGGAAGGTGGCGTCCATTCTCGACAAGTCGGAATGGACTAAGGATTCTGAGCCTCCTCTTTACTGATGATGTGGTTTTTTTCGCAGAAGCCTCGGACGAGTTCTATAGAGCCTCGCGACAGAAGGTAAGTGGTGTGAAATCCAATATATTTTTCTCTGCTAATACAGACCATCGAATAATTGAGAATATCTGTAATGTGCTGGAAATGCCGAGTACAGAGGACTTGGGGTGATATTTAGGAGTTCCTACACTGTACAGGAAGGTGAATCATAATACATATCAAGTTGTGATTGAAAGGATCGATAAGCGCCTTGAGGGTTCGAAAAGCAAATGTTTCTCACTAAAAAGACAACTAATGCTTATTCGGTCGACGATTTGTGCCATTGCGGCATACATAATGCAAACGGCTCACCTACCTAGATCAATGTGTGACAAGGTGGATAAAAAAATACGAGATTTTTATGGGAGGGACAAATTTGGAAAGAAAAATCCACCTCGCTCCATAGGCGCTTGCAACATGCCACAAGAAGGTGGGGGGCTTGATGTACCGCCAATAAGGGCCCTTAATGTAGCCTATTTGATGAAACTAGGGTGGAGGATGGTGATGGAGCCCAATAAGGTATGGGCTAGGGTTTTATCTTTTAAATATTGTGGAGGAAGGGAACTCCTCCACCCATAAGCGCCTACCCCCTCCACCCCCTTGTTGCGGCACTTCAATATGTAGAGAAGAATAGTGGAGCACTTGCGACTCGTGAGGGAAAATGCGGGCATGGCGGTAGGGGACGAACGTGTCACACAGTTTTCACTCGATGGATAGGCAAAACCGTCTTTGCTACTCATATTTACCACACAATACGTGCCTTTAACCAAGTTAGAAAAACATGTTCATGACTATTGGAACAACCAAGGGGGATGGAAGTGAGATGAATTCGTTGATTTCCTCCTGCATCCTATCCTAGCACGAATTGCCTTATTTGAGCTTTTGGAGGAAGGCATTGTAGAAGACCACTATTGGATTCGCAAAAGAGATGGCTAATTCAAGCTTCAGTCTGTAATCAGTATCGTTTAGTATGAACCCGCAACTTTGCAAGAGAAAAGCCAGAGTTGGGTGTAGAAGGTTAAAGCACCCCAAAGGATCTAGGTTTTCACATGGTTGGTGCTTCATGGGAAAATACTAACCAACGAAAACCGGGCACGGCGCGGGCTTACGGCAGACCCAAGCTATGGAGCATACGGGGCGGTGCGAGAGTAGGTGATCCACGTGCTCCAGGAGTGCCTACATACAAGGGCCATTTGGCGCTTTCTTGAGCTCCAAGGAATGAAATATTTGGCCCCAGACGCGTATTGTAACACATGGGTCGAAGTGAATTTCAAAGGAACCCACAATGGTGCCGATTGGGCAACTAAGTTTCTTGCTAACATGTGGTACCTTTGAAAGTGGTAGAATGCGTACTGTTTTAACCGAATGGAGGATATCCCTGTAGAAAAAGGGGAATTCCTTCTTGGTCAATTTGGAGGCATCCTCTATGCACTAAGTTCGAACAATCCATTTGCAAACAAAACGACAGCCTAAGATACGAAAAATTTCATAAGGTGGGAAGCTCCACCCAAACGATAGACTCTTTTGAACACAGACGGAGCATCAAAGGGCAATTCGCGGTTGGCCTCAGGGGGTAGCTTGCTTCGAGGGGATAGGGGCGAATGGATTAAAGGATTTGCAGAGAATTTTGGGAAATGCACATAAGTCAAAGCGGAGCTCAGAGTGGCACTCCGTGGTTTGAAGATAGCTAGGGAATTGGGGCTAAAGAAGATTTGACTTCGGGCGGACTCACTAATCATAGACGAAGTGCTAAGAGGAAAGGGAAACTGGAACCCAGTTCACAAGCCGCTCATCACACAATGCAAACAACTGATTGAAAGTGATGACTAGGAGGTCAAGGTTACCCATTGCTACAGGGAGGCTAATAAGGTTGCGGACAAATTAGCAAATCTAGGAGTTGATAGTGCGATAGGAGTAGTTTGTTTTGATTCTCCACCTAAGGAGGTATTGGATGTGCTTAATGCAGATGTTGTAGGGGTTGCTTGGCCTAGGAATGTGAAATAATAATATTTCTAAATGGGTTTTTGCCCTCTTCTGCACCAAACTAATAATAATAATAATAATAATAATAATAATAATAATAATAATAATA
>JACYFF010031952.1:29827994-29844876 GCA_017589665.1 Selenicereus undatus | reverse complement strand
TATGTATATATGTCACTCCAAATGTTAGATATCAAACATAATATATATAGATGGGGATGAACAAAATTAAGTAAAGAAACTTAAAACACCATTAGAAATAGTTATAGCTAATAGATAGAAGAAGAATATATACAAAATATAAATAATTTACCACAATTATATTAATTAAACTAAAGAATAAAACCATCAACAATCAAAAGTTTAGAGTTGTATGAGATTAAAAGTACCATAGATTAGTGGGGGGAAGGATGGACAACTACTTATATTATTATTTGTTATAATATGAAGATATAGATATAAAGTTTAGTGTAATTAGTTAAATTACCTAATATTTTTCTTAACGTTAATGGGTTGTTATTAATTTTCATTGGGTATAGTCATTAATTAATATGATTAAAATCTAACAAAAAAATTAGATAATTTTATCAAACATTAAAAAAGATAATTCTATGAGAAAGAAAGAGATATAGAGAGAAAGAGAGAGAAGGTCACGTGAGTGTAAATTTAAGAAGGGCAAAAACCAACTCTATTTTTTTAGACAAATATTAAAAACTAATTAGGTAGTTTTCACATTAGGGAGACTAAAAATAGGAAGATGTGGGATATTTTCTTTTTTCCTTCTAAAAAAAATTAAAGTATTTTTTGAATGAAAGGTTGAACTTTAATTTTGGACGTGATCAACAGATCACATACATCAATGCCTCACATTTTAAAATTGAAGGAGGAAGGTTTTTGAACACATTTCATTTTGCTATTTATAATATAAAGACAAAATAAAGAATAAAACCATTAACAATCAAAAGTTTAGAGCTGCATTAGATTAAAAGTGCCATAGATTAGGGGAGGAAAGGATGGACAATCACATATATTATTATTTTTTATAATATTAAGATAAAGATATAAATTTTAGTGTAATTAGTTAAATTACCTAATATTTTTCTTCACATTAATGGGTTGTTATTAATTTTCGTTGGGTATAGTCATTAATTAATGTGATGAAAATCTAACAAAAAGAATTAGATAATTTTATCAAACACTAAAAAAAATACTTCTATGAGAGAGAGAGAGAGAGAGAGAGAGAGAGAGAGAGAGAGAGGGTCATGTGAGTGTGAATGTAGGAAGGGTAACAACTAACTCTACTTTTTTTAATAAATATTAAAAACTAATTGGGTAATTTTTCACATTAGGGAGAGAAAATAGGGAGATTTGGGATTTTTTTTCCTTCTAAAAAAATTAAAGTATTTTTTGAATAAAAGGTTAAGATTTTGTTTTGAAAGGGATCAACAAACCACATACATCAGTGCCTCACATTTTAGAATTGAAGGAGGGAAGGTTTTTGAACACATTTCATTTGGCTATTTATAATATAAGGATTGGTGGTATTATTTTTCCTAACTAAGGAGGGGGGGAACAAGGGAATTTAATAATATAAAAATAAAAACTGGATAAAATTGGAGAAACAGAGAACTTCAGTGTTCATAATAGAGATAAAAAAAAAGTTGGCACGCAATGGCCAAAATGCACTAATGGTGGCAACAATGGGCGAAGAAATGGGAGAGATAAAGGAGGTCTAATGAACATAACTAGCATTTTGAGTTTTAAAATTGAGGTAAGGTGGATATAACAAGTCCAACTCTTCATATAAAGCATGATAAATTATAGACCATAATATCTATTTTGAATTGTCAATATTTGAACAATGAGTTTGGTTGTATCGCTTTGGTTTTATTAGTATATATATCTATTATTGGTTGATCTAATAAACTAGTTCAGAATATAAAATTACAACTTTTTTCCAATGTATATATAGCAAGTTCAAACAAATGATGGAATTTTGAGAGAAGAAACTTCTGCTCTTCCATTCAATTAGTGGCCAAGATATACACAAATGCCTTTCCTCAACATACTCCACAAAATAAGCTATACAATCAGTTGTCTTAAAATAACAAGCAATATCCCCCATAATATCATCTACGCAAAAGCAGAATATTGTCTACCAAAATACACATATACAATAATATCACGATACCCCCTCAAGTTGGAGCATGGAGATCTCGAATGCCCCACTTGTGAAGTAAGAATAAATATTGTTGTGGACCCAAAGCCTTGGTAAAAATATCCACTAGTTGCTCATTGGTTGGAACAAATCTAGGATGAATTTCCCCGTGGACAATAGCATCACGAACAAAATGACAATCTACTTCAATGTGCTTGGTCCATTCATGAAAAACCGGGTTTTGAGAGAAGTGCAAAGCAACTTGACTATCGCAATGTAAGGAAATGGGTGTAGTGTGGGGTACTCCAAGACTTGATAAAACACCTTTCAGTCATTGCAGTTCACAAGTGGTCATGGCCATTGAGCGAGACTCTGCTTCAGCGGAAGATCGAGATAATGTATGTTGCTTTTTCGTTTTCTAGGAAATAGGAGACGCACTGAGAAATATTAACCATCTAGTCAGTGATCTTTGAGTCATCGAACAACCAGCCCAGTCTGCATCACACCATCCATGTAGGCGCAAGCCAGAAGCACTACTCAACAAGATACCTTGCCTGGGGTT
This sequence comes from Selenicereus undatus, assembly GCA_017589665.1. Taxonomy (NCBI): domain Eukaryota; kingdom Viridiplantae; phylum Streptophyta; class Magnoliopsida; order Caryophyllales; family Cactaceae; genus Selenicereus; species Selenicereus undatus. The sequence goes on along the minus strand of JACYFF010031952.1, from coordinate 29,842,318 downwards.
TTGTTTTAGATTACGAACAACATGCAACACAACTTGCCAATGATCCCCCCACGGTTGTTGCATGAATTGGGATGAAATATGAACGCAATAGACAATTCTGACCGTGTAAAGCACAAATAAATCAAGCGCCCTACCAAGCGACGGTATGGTTCTGAATCAACAAGAGAATAGCTAGTAAACAGAGCCAAATGATGATTCTATTCCATAGCGACACACACAGGTTTAACGCCCAACAAACCCAGCTCATTAATAATATCCCATGCGTATTTCCTTTGACAGAGAAAGAATCCTTCTGGGTTGCGCGCCACTTCAACTCCAAGGAAATACTTTAAGACTCCCAAATCTTTCATGTGAAAACAGTCACTCAAATAAGCTTTAAACTACCGGATAGCGTTAGTGTCATTGCCTGCAACAATTAGGTCGTCAACATACATAAGTACACTAAGATGAATTTTTTCATGGGTCATGGAGAAAAGGGAATAATCTGAGTAGGATTGCCGAAAACCATAGACTTTCAATGTAGTTGACAGTTTAGCAAACCAGCAGCAAGGAGCCTGTTTAAGCCCATATAAAGACTTTTTCAAATTATAAACTTTGTTAGGAGTCAAAACTTGGAACCTAGGAGGCAACTTCATGTAAACTTCTTATTGAAGATCGCCATAAAGAAAAGCGTTGTGAACATCCATTTGATGAACTTCCCAATTTCTTGTAGCTGCTATGGCTAGGAATACTTGACACTGTAGCCATCTCAGCCACTGGACCAAATGTCTCAGTGTAGTCAATCCCTTCAATTTGATGGTTCCCTAAGATTACGAGCCGAGCTTTATATCTTTCCACTGTACCATTAGAGTTGTACTTGATTTTATAGACTGACTTGCACCCAAGGGCCTTCTTGGTTGGTGGCAAGTCCTCTAGTACCCACGTTCCATTAGTCTCCAATGTCTGTATCTCCCGTTGCATGGCTTCCCGCCATCGCGCATCATTCACTGCCTCAGAATATGTCGTAGGTTCTTGTTCTGCATGTATCGCTGCAAGAAATATTCTTTGTCGCAAAGAGAAATTGTTACAATTCACATAGTGTGCAATGGGATAGGGACTACCTGAGGAGTGCTGTGGTGTGGGTGTCGATACGGATGGACTCAATTTTTGTATCAAATGAGTAACATAATCACGTAGTAATACTGAAACCTTTTTCTGTCTGTGACCTCAGCCCAATAACTCCTCTTCGGAAGTGGCAGGCCGATCATGCCCAATGGATTCTTGCAGAGTCGTGCTGGGAATGGCCAAAGCCTCAGTATTCGCAAGGTGTGCTTTCACGGCATTAGGCTTGACATAATCAACTTGCCTTCCTGCTCCCCCCTTACTCCTAAATAATCACAGTCCTCAAAATCAATAGATGGATCCCCAAAATTAGAAGCTAGAACCAAGTCATCATTAGGTAGAGAAGCAAAAGGAAATTCAGGTTCATAGAACTTGACATCCCGGGAAAGAAAGAACTCATGAGTTTCAAGGTCATACAAACGCCACCTCTTTTTTTTCGTATGGATATACACCAAAGATACAATGCCTACTCCGACTATCAAATTTGTCCGCCTGACCTTCTTTGTTTATGAGCATAACACAAGAAGCCAAAAACACGGAAATGATCATATATGGGATCACAACCATAAAGAACTCTATAAGGAGTCTTTCCATCCAAAACCGAGGCAGGTGTTCTATTTATCAAATAACCTGCTGTCAACACACATTCTCCCCAAAATTCAATAGGCAAACCTCCCTGAAATCTTAACACTCTGGCAATATTATTTATATGATGATATTTACGTTCCACCTGTCCATTTTGTTGTGGTGTTCCCGTACAAGAGGTTTGAAAAATGATGCCATTCTCAAGAAAATAATTTTTCAAGCAAGTAAATTTCGTTCCATTGTCAGACATCGCAATTTTCACTTGTTTGTTGAACTGATGCTCTACCATGGAGAAAAACATTTTCATAGTTTGAGACATCTCTTTCTTATCTATTAGCAGGTAAATCCACACAAGCCTAGAGTAATCATCGATAATAGTCAGGAAATAAGATGCTCCACAAGAAGAAACATGTTGATAAGGACCCCATAAATCACAATGTATCAACTGAAAATGATCAGAAGCTCTAAAATCACCAATAGGAAACTTTCCTCTAGTCTATTTTACACGCTAAAATACATCACAACACTTATTCAACTCAACATTATTTTTCTGAAAACCTACTATAGGAATTAACTTGATTACTTGCATAAACGGATAGCCCAAATGTTGATGCCAAAGATCCAAAGACGCTAGCTTGCCAATCTTCAAAGTTGAAATACGTAGAGTCCCTTTGAAGTAATAGAGTCCATCCCGACATTCACTCGCACCAATCAGCGTCCTCAAAGTGTGGTCCTGCATTACACACATATTTCGAGTAAATGAAACAACATTAATCAAATGATCTATGAATTGAGACACAGAAAATAAGTTGCAAGCAAATCCCTGCACATATAAAACATTCTCAAGGCAAATCCCTCCATTAAGAAGAAGAGATCCCTCCTTGGTGGCCACGACATTGTTCCCATTCGACAACTTGACAGTACATGGCATGAAGTCCTGTAAGTCATGCAAGAGATTTAAAGTTCCTGTCATATGGTTTAATGAGCCCATGTCTATGATCCACGACACTTGCTTACTATTCATTTTCTCTGAGTTGTAGATTTTTTCATTGTTTAACAGATTTAACAGCCCCTGTAATTGATCAGAACTTAGTCCAAGTGAGCCTACGTCATTCCCTTCTGAGACACTTCCTGTAGCCGTGCTGCCATGAGTGGCTTAAGCTGCGTAAATTTTCACAGCACTATGTCCTTGCCCAGCTCCTGTTCGCTGCTGTTGTGAGGGCTGTTGTCATCTGTCGTGTCCTTTAACTTTGCCGTCGTTACGTGGTCTGTGCCCCACCAATCTGGATACCCAATGAGTGCAAAGCAAGACTCGACCTCATGTGCACTGTGCTTGCAATGAGTGCAGACCAAGGATTTGTCTTTCCCGTCCATTCGGCTACGAACAGCAAATGCCATCACTTCTCCTCTTTCTTCTTTGCCTCAAGCCACGGTCCTTACTCGGTCTTCTTGTATGCGGATCGAATAAACCTTGTTCAGATTAGGCAGTGGATCTTGCACTAAGATATTGGAGCAAACTGTGCCGTATGCTGTTTCGTTCAACCCCATAAGGAAAGTGTGCACCCTCTCTTCTTCACGTTTCTTTTCAAACACCGATCCAAGATTGCACTCGCACTTTCTGCATTTGCACATTGGCATTTGATCATAGTTCGTTAGATCATCCCATAATTGCTTGAGCTTGGTGTAATAATTGACAATCCTCATCGCTCTTTGCTTGCATTTCGTAATCTCTAATTTTATTTGCTGAATTCCTGGCCCATTGACCACTGAGAATCGATCTTGTATAGCGTTCCATAAGTCCGCTGCAACCTCTACGTGTCAGATAGTTGAGCGGAGTGAAGGCTCAATGCTGCTTCAGATCCAAGACACCAATAACGAATTGATGGTACACCAATCTTCGATGTCTGCCGAGTTATCAGCAGGCCTTATAATTGTTCCATCAACAAACCTGAATTTCTTCAGTGTTCTTAAAGCCATGCGTTGTGCGCATAGAGAGTGCTCATTCATCGTAATTCTTGCCTTTCAGTTCTACCTGAGTATTCATCAATCTAGGATTATCAAGTGTGGTTGTGTCATAAGGTGAGATGGTTTTCCGTTGAGAATTTCCATCAGTCACAATCTGTTGGTCAGTCATGGTGTTATTTTCTTCAGCTTATATGGCGCTAATACCATAAGAAGTTCAAACAAATGATGGAATTTTGGGAGAAGAAACTTATGCTCTTCCATTCAATCAGTGCCCAAGAAATACACACATGCCTTTCCTAAACATACTCTACAAAAATAGCTATAAAATCAGTTGTTGTCCTAAAATAACGAGCAATGTTCCCATAATATCATCTACCCAAAAACAGAATATTATCTACCCAAATACACATATACAATATTGTCTACCCAAAAACAAAATATTCTATTATTTGTTGATCCAATAAACTAGTTAGCATGAGCGAAGCTACCATTGGGCTAAAGGAGGCCATGGCCCCCTCCCCACCCAAAAATCTATATATAAAATTTAGGCGTCAAATTTATGCATGGCATGCAATTAGCCAGGGTGGTAGTTGTGCCTTTACGCCCATAGGGTGTGCTTGTGTTTGGATCTTACCATTGGATTTTCCCCTTTTTCTTTAGCTGCTATGGTCAAGGTCTTTCATTCATTATTGTTTGTTTCACATCATACTTTGATGTTCTCTTGAGCTCTTTTTTTAAGACAAAGTTTTGGGTTCATCATTTTATTCCTTATTTTTTCCAGTTGTCTTTCTATTCTATATATATAATTCTATCATACCTTTTTATGTCAGAACATTAATTTTAGTTGCATACTAAATCCGTATAATTTTTATTCCATATATTTTATCATGAATTGTAATTGAAATGCTTGTAAGATTATGAAGCCTATATTCCTTAGATTATTTCATGAAGTTTTTGCCAAAAAAAAAAATACAAGTAGTAGATTGGACTACAACTAAAAAAGTTTCTAGTCGTACTTACACTCCATATAAAAGCATCATTTTTTCCATTCTGTTTTAATTATAACAATACTTCAAATGCTTATAAAATTGTAGTAATTTGAAAAATATAATAATTTAACAATTACGTTGCAGTTTGTAAACTTAATTGTGTATACATTTTCATGTTAGATACGTTATCATATCCCTCCATACAACTAACAATAATGAAAATTTTACTTTTTATATCTATACTTCAATACTTTGGCCCTCCTTGACATGAAATCTTAACTTCGCCCTTGCTAGTTGGGGATACAAAATTACATTTTTTTCCCCAATGTATATATAAGGTCAATTTACATGAGATCCATTCATGTCATGAATTTGGACAAAATGTATCTTGAAACCAATAAGAATTGACATAATTGATAATGATTGAACATGATTTTGAGAAATAAAACATATTTGATTTTCTTTATTAATGTGTGTATTTTAGTAGTGGACGATATATGAGAATCACCTAGGGCCTGTTCTTTTTCTTGGTAAATTATGGTTGGTAAAATGGTGAAATTGGTTGAGGTAGGTTAAAATGGGTTGACGTAAGTTGAAATTGGTGTTTTTTGTTGAAGTGGGTCGAAGTAGGTCAAAGTAGGTTGAGGTGGATTGAAATTGGTTGAAGTTGATATATTTTTTTGAAGTTGGTTAAAATAATGAGAATAAAATTTTGAAGGAGGTGGATTGAAGTAGGTTGAAATTGATTAAAGTTGATATTTTTTTATTAAAGTAAATTAAAATTGATTGAAGTGAGTTAAAGTAAATTAAAATTAACAAATTAGAAAAGATAAACGAAAAGAACATGTTCATATTGTAATCATAAAATATGTGAGTACTCCAATATCACCAAATATACTCCAATCCAACTAACCGTTTCTAAATGAACGGAAAAATTTTAAAATTATTATTCCAATAATAAGATAACTACATATTGGCAGTATTTGGCCCAAGGAAAATTGAAAATTTGATTTGGTTAACTCTCACCGGCACTCTCCCTGACCTCCTCTCTGCACTAACGATAAAACCCCGAAATCTCGAATATCACCTTCTTCCCTCCCTCTCCCTCCTCACTCTGTCCCCTCTTTAAAAACCCTACTCTCTGCTCCTCCCCCCCCCCCCCTTCAAAAACCCTGCAAAACCCACCACCATTCAATGTCTTCTCATATGAACTAGACAGAGAACGAGGGTTTATCATTTTACAAGTTCACTGACCCTCACTTCCGAAACCCTAGGATTCCTCATTGGCACCATTAAATCATGTACCTCTACAGCATAACCCTTCAAAAACCCACCGGCATAGTCTGCGCCATCAATGGAAACTTCTCCGGTGGCAAAATCCAGGAAGTCGTTGTCGCAAGGGGTAAAGTTCTCGAGCTTCTTCGGCCCGACGATAGTGGTAAGATCCAAACCCTACTTTCCGTTGAAATTTTCGGTGCTATTCGTTCCTTAGCTCAGTTTAGGTTAACCGGGTCCCAGAAGGATTACATAGTTGTTGGTTCAGATTCGGGTCGTATTGTAATTCTTGAGTATAATAAGGAAAAGAATGTGTTTGATAAGGTCCATCAGGAGACCTTCGGCAAGTCGGGCTGCCGCCGGATTGTCCCGGGGCAGTACCTTGCCATTGATCCCAAAGGACGTGCGGTTATGATTGGGGCTTGTGAGAAGCAGAAACTCGTGTATGTTTTGAATAGAGATACTGCAGCTAGGTTGACAATATCTTCTCCTTTGGAGGCCCATAAGTCACACACTATAACGTACTCGATTTGTGGGGTGGATTGTGGGTTTGATAACCCAATATTTGCTGCCATCGAGATGGATTATTCTGAGGCTGATCAGGACTCAACTGGTCAGGCTGCGGCCGAGGCTCAGAAACATCTTACATTTTATGAGCTTGATCTGGGGCTTAACCATGTTTCTAGGAAGTGGTCGGAGCCTGTTGATAATGGTGCAAATATGCTTGTTACGGTGCCTGGTGGGGGCGATGGGCCAAGTGGGGTTTTGGTGTGTGCGGAGAATTTTGTCATTTACAAGAATCAAGGGCACCCGGATGTCAGGGCCTTGATTCCAAGGAGGGCGGATCTGCCGGCTGAACGTGGGGTTCTAATTGTGTCTGCGGCAACCCATAAGCAGAAGTCGATGTTCTTCTTCCTGCTGCAGACTGAGTATGGTGATATATTTAAGGTCACTTTGGAGCATGGGAGTGATGGGGTAACAGAATTGAAGATCAAGTACTTTGATACAATCCCTGTAGCTTCTTCGATGTGTGTGTTGAAGTCTGGGTTTTTGTTTGCTGCATCTGAGTTTGGTAATCATGGTCTTTATCAGTTTCAAGCCATAGGAGAAGACCCTGATGTAGAGTCTTCCTCAGCTAGGATGATGGAATTGGAAACCGAGGAAGGTTTCCAGCCAGTGTTCTTCCAACCTAGGAAGCTTAAGAACCTTCTTAGGGTTGATCAGGTTCAGAGTTTAATGCCAATAATGGACATGAAGGTCAGCAACCTTTTTGAGGAAGAAACGCCCCAGATATTTACACTTTGTGGTCAGGGTCCTCGCTCATCTCTAAGAATTCTCAGGCCTGGGTTGGGGATTACGGAGATGGCTACCTCTCCACTTCCTGGTATGCCAAATGCCGTTTGGACAGTAAAGAAAAACGTTAATGATGAATTTGATGCTTATATTGTGGTCTCGTTTGCCAGTGCCACTCTTGTGCTCTCAATTGGTGAGACGGTTGAGGAAGTTAGTGACAGTGGATTTCTGGATACTACGCCTTCTCTTGCTGTATCTTTGATTGGTGATGACTCTCTCATGCAGGTCCATCCTAGTGGTATTAGGCACATTAGAGAAGATGGGCGTATTAATGAATGGAGAACTCCAGGAAAGAGAACAATTGTTAAGGTTGGATACAACAGGCTACAAGTTGTCATTGCACTGAGCGGGGGAGAGCTCATTTATTTTGAGGTTGATATGACTGGTCAGTTGATGGAAGTGGAGAAACATGAAATGCCTGGGGATGTGGCTTGCTTAGACATTGCTCCGGTTCCTGAAGGGAGACAAAGATCCCGCTTTCTTGCAGTTGGATCATATGATAATACTATACGTATCTTATCACTGGATCCAGATGATTGCATGCAGGTGTTGAGTTTGCAAAGTGTTTTCTCACCTCCTGAATCGCTCCTATTTCTTGAGATTCAGGCATCAACTGGGGGTGAAGATGGTGCTGATCATCCTGCTAGTCTTTTCCTCAATGCTGGGCTGCAGCAAGGTGTTTTATTTAGGACAGTTGTGGACATGGTGACGGGTCAACTCTCTGATTCCCGTTCTCGGTTCTTGGGACTTCGAGCCCCAAAACTCTTCTCAATTATTGTGCGAGGTCGGCGTGCAATGCTTTGTTTGTCAAGTCGACCATGGCTTGGTTACATATATCAGGGTCATTTTCTTTTGACACCTCTAACATGTGGTACACTTGAATATGCTGCCTCCTTTTCATCTGATCAGTGTGCAGAAGGTGTTGTCGCGGTTGCTGCAGAGGCACTAAAGGTGTTCACTATTGAGAGGCTTGGCGAAACATTTAATGAAACTGTAATCCCATTGAGGTACACCCCAAGGAAATTTGTGCTTCAGCCAAAGAGAAAAGTCCTGGTTATGATTGAGAGTGACCAGCGAGCATTAAGTGCGGAAGAGCGTGAAGCTGCAAAGAGGGAGTGTTTTGGGGCTGCAGTGGATGAGAATGGCAACATTGAAATGGAAAATGGTGATGAAGATGAAGATAATAATCTTTCTGATGAACAATATGGTTATCCAAAGGTAGAGAAAGAGAAATGGGTTTCTTGCATCAGAGTTCTTGATCCAAGAACAGAGGAAACAGTATGTTGTCTGGAGCTTCAGGATAATGAGGCTGCATTCAGTATATGTACCGTGAATTTCCATGATAAGGAGCATGGAACTCTTCTAGCTGTTGGCACAGCAAAGTCATTGCAATTTTGGCCAAAAAGATCTTTTGAAGCAGCATATATTCACATCTATCGTTTTGTTGATTCGGGGAAATTGGAGCTTTTGCACAAGACCCAAGTAGAAGGTGTCCCACTGGCTTTGTGTCAATTCCAGGGAAGATTACTTGCTGGGATAGGACCTGTACTTAGGTTGTATGACTTGGGAAAAAAGAGGTTGCTCCGAAAATGTGAGAACAAGCTGTTTCCTAACACAATTATTTCAATACACACTTACCGTGATCGCATATATGTTGGAGACATTCAAGAGGTGAGCTTTTTTTTTTTTGGGAATCTTGCCTTATTCTTCCTGTGTCTTTGTTTCATAATTTCTTTATTTGCATGTCAATTTGCAATACTAAACCTCTGGTGGTTGCCATTACTTATGCATAAATATGGAGGAAGTATGGATTGGATTCATCTTCCACTGCCCTTTTTTCTCAACCTCCTCTAGTCCCCCACCCCCTGCCCACCCCCTCAAAAATAAGAAGTAAATGGGTGCAAGTGTTTTATAATTTGGAGTATCTTATGTCGTAGGATTGGTTCCTCTTATATCCATTTCGGTGAAGTCTGTCACTAATACACATCTTAAGGCAACATACTTGGTTCATCAATGTGAGCAGAAGAAAGTATATTCTAGGCACATTGATATCTTCCACTCGTGCTTGATGACATTGTGTTGTGTTCTTCTCTGATTATGTTGTTCTTTCTGGAACAAACAATTGAATGCCTTTTACTTTGTAGAATGACAAATGTAATTATACAAATAGCTTTTTGAATTCACCACGTGTCATTGTAGACTCTCGAAAAGTGTCCCCACTTTGTGTTGGCAATGTCATAAATTTATAGAAATCTGAAAGTGCGCTTTCTTTCTATAAAAAAAAATGCTTTCTTAATTTAAAAATCATATAAGATTCTATGATTTATGTTCTTCAAAGAGCATTCGTGCTGCCTAGATTTGCCTCCTGTTCAGGTTTTTTTTTTTGGGGGGGGGGGGGGGGAGTGTGTGAAAGGAGTCACAAGATGAAGACATTGCCAGAGGAGAACCCTATTTAAAAAAGCTCCCTCTCAGCCTTTGGCAAAATCCTCCTCATTCTCTCCTCCATTTGCTTTGGTTGTGATACCTGCAATGAGGAGGGTTAAGATCTTGACAGCTATATCAGGCCTTGTATGTAGTTCTATTTTGAATTTGCTTGTAGTTCCTTGCTTCTTCTGTATGTTTCCCTGATTGTTTCTGATGTGAGCTGAGCTCCTCGGACCAACTGTTTTCTATTAGATTTTGTTTAACTTCGTATGTTTAATGTTGGATAGAATTAAATGAAGTCTTTTCTGTTCAATTATTGTCCTTTATTTCTTTTAACCTATGTAGACTTCTGTCTTGAGGATTGTTAGCCTTGTCTTTTGCTTAGTAGTTAGTATCCTGTGGTATTACTGTACTAGTATTTTTGTCTAGGCCTGGGGGTTGTATGGAGTGATACTTTCCTAAGGACCCCCCTTGTTTTTTGATGCGTGAAATTGCGTGATTATCTGGTGATGAGGCAATAAACAGAGATGGCATTGAAAATCGGAGGGATGGACTGTGAAAGAAGAATCCTAGTTTTAAAAGGCGTGAAGTGCACTGAGGCACATAGGCTCTCGAAGCCCAAGGTGTAAGGCGAGAGGCGGAAGGTGCAACGTAACGGATGCGAGGCGCACTTCTATGCCCGCACTTCTATGCCAAAATGTCTATCTCACACAGCATGCTTTGTGGAAGCAAGTCACATAAATGCATTAAAAAAATTATTAGACATCAATATAACCATGAACACTATAAATAACTGTAAGATATGTAGTATTATCATAGTAGGTACCCACACCATACACTCACTGTGCAAGCATAGCTCCTTTTAGCTCTGAATGAAAGAAAAGAAGGAAAAAGGTAAAGATAAGGTTAAGGAAAAGAAGATAAAGGGGGAAGGTATAGCCTTGCATCCTTGAAGCGCACCTCATTTCCTCCGAGGCACTAACCTTGGTAGCCTCATGCTGAGGTGTGCCTCAGGTGGGCTTTTTAAAACTAAGGGAGGAATGGTTTTCTTTTAGGGGTTGGTGGGTTGAATTTGACGGTAATGGTTTCTGTTTATAATGGATTGCTAAAATTTAGTTCTCTGCATGGGCAATAGACAAAATTCCCTGCAAAACTCCAGTGAACCATTTCATTGACTTATTGTATCTGAGATGTTTATTCCCTGCTGAGTGATATTTTGAAGCTGGGCTAGTTGTACTCTACACAACTTATATTTATGCAACAGAGGTGTAGGTGTCAAAAATGGCCGCTTTCTCTGTATGCGCGTTTTAGTAAGAAATAAGTTGTCCACATTCTGTATTGAGCTCACTTATTGAGTCTTTGAGATAGGTACTTAAGTTGAAACAAAGAGTTGGCAAGTCCCTTGTTGATATCTGTAGTCTCATAAAGACTTGGTACACCCTAGATGATGGTCTTCTCTCACTCAAGATTTCATTTATGATGCTTTGAATCTTATGGTTTTACTGACAATGGTTATGATATGGTTCTTGTAGTCATTCCACTATTGCAAGTATAGACGGGATGAAAACCAGCTATACATATTTGCTGATGACGTTTACCCTAGATGGCTCACTGCATCGCACCATGTAGATTTTGACACCATGGCTGGTGCAGACAAGTTTGGAAACGTGTATTTTGTTCGGTTGCCTCAGGATGTATCTGATGAGATTGAAGAGGATCCAACCGGTGGAAAAATAAAATGGGAGCAGGGAAAGCTAAATGGTGCTCCTAATAAGGTTGAGGAGATTGTCCAGTTTCATGTTGGTGATGTAGTCACTAGCTTGCAGAAGGCATCCTTAATCCCAGGTGGTGGAGAATGCATTATTTATGGGACTGTGATGGGAAGCTTGGGTGCTTTTCTTCCTTTCTCCTCTCGTGATGATGTTGACTTCTTTTCCCACTTGGAGATGCATTTAAGGCAAGAGCACCCGCCTTTGTGTGGTAGAGATCATATGGCTTACAGATCTGCGTATTTTCCTGTTAAGGTAAGGCTATCATCTTATACTTTTGGATTGTTGGAACTTTTAGTCCAAAGTTTATATCATACTCTGAGGACAGACAATGTTAGGGCCTGAATCTTAAAAGTTGTCCATATGACAAATACAGGTAAGAAAAATATATATGCATAGTAAGTGGGAGTATACACTCCCAGGAAAGGATTCAAAATGCTACTTTGGTCGTGATTTTGGTTTCGGTCGCACTAAGCAGAAATTGTGTTCTATATCGCGGTGAAAACGAGGTTTGGCCAATTTAAAATCCTTTCCCATGCGGCCGTTTTGTCGCGGGTCGGCCATATTTTGAATCCGTGCCTCCAGGTGTATCATATACATTACCCTTTTGGTCTTTACCTATTGCTTCAGTCTTACTGTTCTGATATGGATATTCTTTTTTGTTTTTTTTTTTGGGGGGGGGGGGTTGGAGTCTAATAGCTGAGTAGATGGATAGAGTTAGGCTGAATTGAGATAATGTAACATCTTAAAGCCTTAAAGATTTAAATAGATGTGGAACCTTAGAAAATCTGGAATTCATTGAGGTAAACAGATCCCAAGTCTAATTGACTTGGCTGTTTTGTTTGAAGTCGGTCAAATTCTTCTACCTAATGTCTGCTTAGTGCTACCTAATTGTGATGATTTTCACTGAGAATTCTGATGTCTTGAATTTTTATTGATGCTGATGCTTTGTCTGTGATTTGTAGGATGTGATTGATGGTGACCTATGTGAACAGTTTCCAACACTCCCAATGGATTTGCAGAGAAAGATTGCAGATGAATTGGATAGAACTCCAGCAGAGATTATGAAGAAACTTGAAGAAATTCGGAATAAGATAATTTGAGGCAGAGTACTTACAAGGTAGATTGATTCTATCTTGACTTTACACACGCATCCCTCAGAATACTTAGAAGCTAGATTGATACTATCTTGACTTTATACACGAGTCCCTTTCCTAGATCTTCTCTTTCCTACCATTTTCTGTTTTCAATGCTTTTCGGACTTTGTTTTGTTGAGACCTTGTTGAGAAAGAATTCTTTCCCCATTCCCTCTTTAGCCTTTCCCTCTGTATCACGTAGAGTATTTGGAATTTGAACAATTGTTTTCAGGTAATGGCCATGATCCATTCTTGGCAATTTGTTAATCTGAAACATCTAATAAATCTTTGAGACTTAGTACTTGGGAGGGAGATCTCTCTTTGAAATTTTCATCTGCATTGCAATTTTCGCTAGAAGATGAAATGAGCAGAGGTTAATGTCTACTTTCAGAACCCTATTCCTGAATTCCAAGTGCCCCCCCCCCCCCCTACAAGTCTTACCTTATCTCTAGTTATAGAGATGCTTTCTCCCACGAATGCTCATTTTAAACCTTTTGGCTGTTGACTACCCTTAAAGTAGAGGGTGTGTTAGCTATTTTGCTGTGGTGCACCATAACCCAGTCTTGGAAAAAGATATTTTGCTATGCTATCAAAAACGTTCTTTTGAAAAGAGTATGCTTGATGGTTGGGTTCTGTAAATTTCAACAATTTGATGATGATTCTCTGACTCTGCATATGCCAATGCAGGTGGTGGTGTTGCGTTGCTCTATGTTGCAGACTTGCAGGGGACCACGAGGAAGGATAATGAGAACATAGCGCTTTGAGAACTCAGAACAATTCGGTTGTTAGGAGAAATGTATCTTCTTTAGACGTCGAAGTAGGGAATTTGCTTCTGTTGTATTAAAGTTTCAAATGATGTTTTCTGTATTTGTTGTGGTTGTAAATTTATAGTGAACAGTGAATTCTGTTCAGAGTTGATCGGTGATGCATGCTCATATGCTTTCTACTTGGTTGCTTTCCAAAAAGCAGGCTCTGATGTGATCTGTGACGCTTGCACTAACTGATTTGCTATTGTTCTGGTAGTTGCTACAAAACTTTATTTGATGGTCACACTATGATTGCGCTTGAGTGGACTACCTGTTTGCTCCATTCGAGAGTTCCGGTTTTTTGTTCGCAACGACCCAGTATCCTGGATGGTCTGGAGAAATTTGTAAAATATGAAAGTATTTGAAGAAATTAGAACCCAGAAGAGGCACCAGAAGGCAGAAGGTCAAAATGTCCAACACTGTGGTACGGTAGGAAATCATTGATGTATCATGGGCAGCATCAGATCACATTGAGGTTGAAATGCGTGGGCTCATGCGGTAAAATGGCAAAAGCAATGTCGACTAAAAGAAACCTATGTTGTCTCTGCTGTTACACCCCTTGAGCTTATATTATACTTTGGGTTTATAGATTTGGAAAATGTTTAAGTGAGTAAAACAAAATATTTAGTTTAATACAAAAGATTACTTAAGTATATAAAATAAAATGTTCAAGACCATAAATTGGAAAAACAAAAAAAATTTCAAATACAAAAAAAAAGTTGAAATAAAAAAAAAGTCGGAAGGCTATAGATTTGAGCCAGTGAACTTAATAATGAAGGGCAGCAACAAACACATCAACAGCTGAATAAGCGACCCAAATCTGTACACATTTTAACACAAAAAAAAGTGCCCAGATCCATGATATAATTTTATATTTTTTATAACGTTACACACACACACACACACACACACACACACACA
>JACYFF010031952.1:29762084-29774703 GCA_017589665.1 Selenicereus undatus | reverse complement strand
GTAGTGTGTGTATGTATTTTATAAAGTTTTAATGTTTTGTTGCTTTTTGATTAGTTTTGAAGGTATTTTATTTTCTACCATTATTTTACATAAGATACATTAAATTTTCCTTCTTCAAAGCTATGCATTTTCTTTGTTTTTTTAATTTTGCAGTGTTTTCTATAAACAAAGTTATAATCGTATTTTGTTTATTTTTGATTTTTTTTACAGTGTTCTTGTGGTGTTCTTACTTTTCATAATTTTAATGAGATATTTCAATACACCTCCTACTTATATGCAGTTACAATTTTAGAAAGTGGAGGGCATTTTTCAAAATTATGGTTAAAATTAAGCTCATAAAAAGTTTACGGGTATAAAAACATGGAAGTTTTGGGTTGCAAAAATTAGTACAGTATATCTCTGGAGGCATTCTCTAGAGGCAATCCAGCCTTTTTTGAGGGAGGAATTCATTAATTATTAATAACTTGTCAAAAGGCACTTACAATGTACTATCGACAAAAATAAAAATAATTTCATCAAATCAAAATACAGTATCTATCCCAACAAAACTAATTTACACAATGATCCCTCCTCTTCCAACTCAAATAGTTGTTTCTTCGTATTGATTGGAGAAGAGACTAACAGATTTATTGTAATTTGCTACTAGTAAGAGATGTCATGATCTAGTCTAGTTTTCTTGAGCCAAATATTCCTCCGACATGAAAAATTGCACTTGAAGTTTTGACCTCAATTGAACTGCTAATTTACAATAAAAACATGATTCATCACTTGAAAATTCAGCAAACAACCATACAAAGCAACTAAAATCAAAATTAAATAACACTCTCACAATCGGAGAGAAGCTTACTAGTAGAAAGATAAAAATAATACTAAAGCAAATAGAAAGTAGGGCAAATGGCCAGAATGACGAAAGAATTATCCGTCCAAGACTTCTGAAATTACTGCAATTGATCAAAGAGATGAGAGGAAGATAAAGATTGAGAGAAGGAGAGAAAGGCAATTACCACTTTTCAAGGCAACCCAACCCATTAACCCCTTAACAACTAGAAAAGAAGAAGAAAGAAGTTTAATTGCTTTTTTATTGGTTGGAAAAGAAAATTCTAATTTGGCTCCTCGAATTATCAGTAACTTAGAACTACTAGAATGCATTATTATACAACTAAATTCTAATTTGTTTTGTACACCTGTAGGCTATAATAGCAGTTGGTGGAATCAAAATTCAAAAGGTACGATAAGGCCTTTTTGTTTCAATGTTTAGAAGCGTTTGATGACTGCTAAGCGCTCCAAATACTGCTCAATGCTGACGGCTAACCGTAATTGTTGGTAAACGCTGATTATGTGCTATCTACTATCTCTAAATAGCATTCATAACCACTTGTAACCACTAATAAACATTGGTAACTGTTAACCGATATTTCCAACCGATGCTAAACCACTATTAATTGCTAATTGCTAATTCTAAACATTAAACTGAATGAACGTGTGGATAGAGTAGGATCACTTACTTTGATGGGTAGAGGTTTAAACTTTCTTAATAACATTGGACATAATCAAACTTTCTTGACATAATTATAACCAACAATCTTTTTTTGTTAGGGGGGGGGGGATATGAGATTCTATACATCCAATACATGTTAAGACATTGACGTTGAAATCATGATATACTTTTTTTTGGCTTCAGTCCATAGAAACCAAAGCCTAACTTTCAACTTCCAAAGGTTAGTCAACCAAATAGCAAGATTGGGTGAATAATCATGTTAACTTCAATATAATGTGAGATGAAACAAG
Organism: Selenicereus undatus; assembly: GCA_017589665.1. Classification (NCBI taxonomy): domain Eukaryota; kingdom Viridiplantae; phylum Streptophyta; class Magnoliopsida; order Caryophyllales; family Cactaceae; genus Selenicereus; species Selenicereus undatus. Next base: position 29,772,915 of record JACYFF010031952.1, on the reverse strand, counting down.
TTAACGTGCTCACATACTCCATTATAGAGTTGTGGGCTTGTGGCACTCTGGAGAGCCTTAGCTTATTTAAAGGCCAGACTGCTAAGCCTGCCCCCATCAACTCACCCTTCATCATCATTTACAATGTAAAGCTCCCTAACAAGGGCTCTCCTTCATTTCTTCATCGTTCTATATATTGATATTAGTCGTTTCTTCAGCCAATGATTATTATAGTTACACTTCATCACCATCATATAAGAGTCTCACGTATACTCTATCTCCAGCTTATAAGAGTCATGTATATACCCCTTCCCCTTCTTACACCCCATCTTTAAAAGCCCAAAATATGTCACATCCTCATCATATAAGAAACCTGGTCACGATGTAACTGCTAAGGTGCATGTGAAGCCAATATAAACTCCATCTCATTCATAAAAATCACCAATCCACAGCCCATACTACAAGTCACCAACTTACTCACCTTCCCCAATCTACTCTTCATCACTAGTGTACAAGTCACATGTTTACTCCCCATCACGTATGTATAAGTCACCTATTTATTTTTCATTTTCAATATATTCTTCATCACTTGTGTACAAGTTAGCTATTTACTCTACATCACTAACATGCAAGTCGTCAGTTTACTTCCTATAATCAGTGTACAAGTCGCTAGTCTATTTTCCATCTCTTGTGTACAAGTCACCTATTTACTCTTTGCCTCTTATCTACTCTCCATCCCTCGTGTACAAGTTATATGTTGACTTCTCATCTTCAATTTACTCTCCGTCACCCGTATACAAATCACCTGTTTACTCGCCATCACCCGTATACCAGTGATCGATTTACTCTCCAACACTAGTGTATAAGTAACCAGCTTATTCTCTATCACTAATGTATAAGTCAACTATTTACTCATGATCTCTAGTCTACTCTCCATTTCCCATGTACAAGTCACTTGTTTACTTTGCATCTCTAGTGCACAAGTTACCTGTTTACTCCCTATCTCTAGCCTATTATCCATCACCCATTTACTCACCATCTCCTATTTACTCTCCATCATCAGGTACAAGTCACCCGTTTACCCACATCTCCTATCTACTCTCCAACACTGATGTACAAGCCACATGTTTGGTCCCCACCACATGTGTACAAGTCACTAGTTTGTTCCCCATCTCCGTGTGCAAAACACCTATTTACACGCCATTACCATGTACATTTCTTTACCAATCCCCATGTCCGGTTTACAAATGTCCCACATACACTGCATCATCTGTCTGCTTCCCATCTCCATCTCCAGTTTACAAATCACTCTAGTATTTTCCATCACCGGTTTAAACTCCTTCCCCAGTTTACTCCCCATCATTGATCTACAACCGATCACCTATTTACTCCCCATCCCTAGTCTTCACATGCTTTTACTCCATCTCCTGCTTACTCATCTCATTCAGTGTACAACTCACCTAAATACAAGGTACCAAAAGCCAAAGCTTCTGCTTACACTTTTGTTGAAGTGGATACTGATTAATGATATTGTGGAGGATTTACTTCTTCTAACTTTAAGGGTTTAATCTTTCATTTGTTTTGAGAATGAGCTTGTGTTGATTTGTTTGTATACTTTCATACGCTCTTATTTCACAAGGGTTATATGTAAATGTAACGATTTTGAAATTGATCTTACATTGTACCTTCTCTTCTGTTATTTGATGTTAATTCCATCGTATGTAATTGTTGGTAATTCTATATCTTCAATTAAGACAAAGATAAAATGAAGTTGATAACTAGATAATTTCAATTATAAACTCCATCAAATTGCTCTTGCTTGGTGCCCATGTAAGGCTTCTATTCGAAGTGCTTTTAAGATAGCAAGGAGCTTAAGGAAATCGAACCTTCATAGATTGAATGGATTCTATGTCCATTATAATTTAGATGAAACACGTACTGGAGGGTGCCCAATAGCTTTGGGCCCAAAACCATTTGGAAACACGAGCTGGTGAGTAGGTCATTAGCCCGCGTAGACCCAGCTGTAGTTCTGTAGACCCAAAATTAAAGCTCATCACAGTCCCATCCGCTTTAAATCATTTGTAGTCTTCTAGGGTTTTAGTCTCAGAGGTCGCCATTGCTGCAGCTCCTCCTCCCGGTAAAGAAGATGGGTAAACGCTAATTCTCTCTCTCTCTCTTCTTCAATGTCTGATTTTGCGTTTGATTTTACGGATGTACGAAGATGAATTTTAGTTTTCTTGATTTGATGGATTCGCAATTGTAAAAATGACAATTTGGGGTAATTTTGGGTATAGCGAGGATCAAGGTTCATGAGTTGAGGCAGAAATCGAAAGCGGAGTTGCTGAACCAGTTGAAGGATCTCAAGGCTGAGCTGGCGCTCCTTCGCGTTGCTAAGGTCACCGGCGGTGCACCCAACAAGCTCTCCAAGATGTATGTTTCTCTTTCTCTCTTTCTGTCTCTCTCTCTCTCCCCCTTTCTCTATGCCTCCTCTCTTTATTTGTCTCTGCAGACTACAATTTGATTGATTTGGTTGGGTGCAGCAAGGTGGTGAGGTTGGGGATTGCACAAGTTTTGACGGTGATCTCGCAAAAGCAGAAGGAAGCGTTGCGCGAAGCTTACAAGAAGAAGAAATATTTGCCTCTCGATCTTCGCCCTAAGAAGACCCGAGCTATTCGGCGCCGACTCACCAAGCACCAGGTCCTTTTCTCTTTCTCTTTCTCTTTCTCTGTCTCTGTCTCTCGTTGAACTCCGCTGTCATTCATGTAGGATGTATTGCAATTGCGAAACGGGTGTTTGTTATGTGGGATTTCAGAGATCAGATTCGGAGCAATGGTCAAATTCCTTTGATTATCAATTTCAGTTATGGGATTGGAGCAAAGAGAATCTTGGGTTGGTTTATTGTGAGGATAAGTGAATTTGCGAAACTATCATAGTGCCCATTACACATAGCTATTGATTCTGCCGGCTGTCTTGTTGGAGGACATTATGTATACTATTTACTAAATTCCTACACTAGTTCCTACTGGCCGCACCCACATATGAAATGAGGGAGTGGGAATTACCCAGCTAGTCCCTGCTCTTAAAATGACTTACCATTCGCATTTGAAAACTTCATAAAGTAGTTCTGATGTATCAAATGTGCCCCATGTGGGCTTGTTCTTTTCGTGGGGAAGGAAAGTTATGCAATGGGGAAAAATGGAAAAGAGTTGGAGGAAATAGAAAGGAATGGGAAGGAAGGAATGAAAAATAATGTGAAGGAATGAGAACGAATAGAAGACATTGTGAGAAGGATGGGAGTGTTGATATTATTTTTGGTCATGGAGTGGGAAGTGGTGGAAAAGAATGGAAATGAATGGGAGAAATGGAATGGGATGGGAGCCCCAAATTCCCCCACGAAAAGAACATGTTTGTAATGGATGACATGCTGCGTGTGACTTTGAGCACAACCTTGAATGACCGGTTCACTTTACAGTTGCATGGTGAATTGTCCGTCATGACCAATTTATTTATTTATTTTTTGATTAGTAATCTTTGTGCATCTAAATCTTGAAAGGAATGCCATGTTCAGCTATGTGTTGTTGAACTTTAGAAGTAGCTTTTGTGTGTTTAGTTGTGAACTTGGAACTTTAAAGTATTCCGTTAATCATTGTATGTTTGCTGTTCTTTGTCTGTAAGATTTACTGGTCGTGCAGCTAATGCATTTCAATCAATTTAGGTATCTTGTGCTTGTGAACTTTTAACCATAATTCATTCTGTTGATCATTATATGTTTGCTGTGCTCTGTCTATAAGGTTTTTCTTACTCTGCATCTAATTAATACGAGTCATAGCTAACTTGTGCTGGTGCTTGAGTTTTGGTATGCGTTGATGAAACATTTTTTGGTATGCGTTGATGAAAGATGAATGCACTCTGTAGTTTGTCAGCCCGAACAATTGACTCCTTTCAGCTAAAAAGTGGGGATTTAATTAACTCTTATTCCTAGTGTGGATATAATTTTCTTTATGTGGGGAAAGGTGAAGGACAGAAAGAGATGGAGACTCAGTGAAATTTGTTTGCTGTAGTGGTAGTGGAACTATTGTCTCATTTGTTCCCTATTAGTGTCAAAAGATTTCCCCCATCCTCACCTGGCTATTGCTTCTACTGGCATTGCGTATTGCTCTCTTATGTTTCATTTCAACTGAGTGTTTTGTATGCTTTGCTCAGGCCTCCTTGAAGACTGAGAGGCAAAAGAAGAAAGAGATGTATTATCCCATGAGGAAGTATGCCATCAAGGTGTAGACTAGATTTGCGCATATGTGGAATTTTGTTGGTTTTTTTCTTCATCTTTTGATCTTGCTTGGAAATTGTAGTAAGTTATTTGTTGTCTCCGATGCTGAGCATTGATGTTTTGTTGTCCAAGTCTATGACGACTCCATTGTTTGCTAATCTCAAGTTGCTGGCATTTTCACTGCTTGGCGAGACTGGGGCCCCCCCCCCCCCTCTGGCCCGTTTGATTTGGGAATCAATGATGATAGTGTGACTGCTGCAGTGCTTTGAAGGAGTGAACTTCCACGGCTAGACCTGGCAGCATATATGTTAGAGGAAACACGATTCAAACATGAAGCTCGTGTTCAGCAACAGAGTTTTGAGTAGCATTTAGTGTTTTAACTAAATCAATACACAAATTGTTCAATTTTTAATGTTCGGTAACCTAATATTTGGACTAATATTTCAAGTAGTGTTTAGTGTGTTAAATAGGGTTGACATTCCAAAGTAGTGGTTAATATTTTTTGACTAAAAAAGTATCATTTGGAAATTTTATATTTGTAAATCATTTATATTTTTTTATATTAATTTGCATTAATTAGGTAATGCAACAACTAAATTTATTGAATATATTTGTTTTAACTGCTCATCTAAATAGTTATTTATTAAGAATTAAATTAGAAATGTTATTTGCTATTTATACAGTTAATTTTGAAGGATATGATCGAAATTTTCATGGTTCTTCATTGTCTAGTTTTAAAGGGAGAAAAGCCGGCCCGCACCCCCCTCCCCAATTCTGATTTATTAAAGAATGCGCGATCGAAATTTTCATGACTTTTCATTGTCTGGTTTTAAAGGGAGAGTCCCCTCCCCAAGTCCCCATTGCGATATATTACAGAATGCGCGAGTTGGACTGGGTCTCTTTTGATGGTCATGTTCCTATTTCCAATTTCAAGGGACAGGAGGTGAGGGCGAAGCACGACCGGTTTAGCTAGTCCCTGGACTTGATTCGTACTTCAGTACTTCCTCTCCTCAGCAACAATTTTTTAGCAGTGTATTTGAACAAGCTTTGATGCTTTGATACGACTGATTTTTTATCCATACATTGGGGCCTTGGTCTCGCAGGTATGGGGGACGAAGGTAATTTGTAGGAATTAGGAATACTTGGGTGTTACAAGAAGGCATGTCGGTATGACATTTATGTCCCATGGATGTTTTATAATGAATTTCTTGCGTTTTTGGGGTTGTTTGTTCTTGTTATTTTGTTCAATAATAATCTACCTATGATTACGGTAGGATCTATATAAGATCGTCTTCACTTCTGAAGTTTTTTAAGGCTAATTTCTTTATGATTATTACTAATAAATATAGGGTTTATTGGGTGGTTCTTTTTGAAATCTTACCTACATGAATTAATATTTACTCCTATAATAAAAAGTTATTTTAAAATAAATTATTTGGCACACTAAAACTTTTAAAAATTCATTTCTAAATTTATGGTGCCATCAACTCTTTAAATAATTGTGAAGATGCTCTCTTCATCTTAATTTAGATAAATTTTAAATTCATCTAGGTTGGAATTTCTCTTCAAACAATTCTTTTGGCCAATATTTTGCACAAATTATAGAATAGTAAGTTCGTATAGAAAGGTCTTACCTAAAAGATTACGTAAAACATGATAAATTATTTGTGGTGACTTTTGATAAAATCACTTGTAAATGAATTACTAATAATCCTTAAATGAAAAAGTTCTCTTAAAACAAGTTATTAGTAATCCCCACATCTATGAAAAGAGTTGGTGTCATCATAATGCTTTCATACAACGATATCACATAAGAATATGTCATTATAGAATTAAATGTATTCAAACTAATCTAATTTTGCGTGTAATAATCTCATATTGTTTATGGTAATTTAATATTTATTTGTTTTTATTTAACATATTGGAAAAAAAATTTGAAATAGCAAATAAATAAAAACCATGTAGAAATAAATAATGAGATAGAGTTAAAGTATTCCTTTCATATCATATGCAAGTAAGATCAGGGTATGCTGTGAATAAGAAATTGGCATACTCACATACCCTCTCCTTTGTTTGCCAAAATGTCGTCGGCAGTCATACCCTATCTTCCTCCATCTTAGGCTAGCTGCGGCGGTTGCTTCGAGCCCGTCGTCGACCGTGCCACCCTTCTCAACGATTGAATTTAGTTTATAATTTTTTGATTTCTGCCCTTTTCCTTTCTCTCCTCTAGGCTCTAGTAGATTTAGGGTTTTGCTTTTATTAATTGAGAGCAACCATCTAGCTGAGTAAATAGTCACCAGCATTTGGTGTGCTGATGGGATCGTCTCTTCTATTGGTGCCATCTTTTTTGGTGTGATTAGCCTATTTTCTTGTACAACACTTGTTTGAAGTTGAGTTTCTATGAGCAATTGTCCCTCTTCCTCGAATTCTAGCAGAATTCTAGCAGTTTACTAGTGGATTGACTAAATCATCATTCAAACATACCAACTATTTGAAATAAAGAGAGATTTTAGAGACAAAAGCATTCAAACTTCCATTCATTAACTAGGATGAATCTCATGCTTCACACGAGTTTTTATTAATGTTTATTTAATAATAAGAAAATAAAAATAATTTATCATTGCTGACAGCTAAAATATTCTATGAAACACTACATTTATTGAAACAAATAAAATTTTAAAATAAATATCAATGAAATTATAGTAATTATTTAATTTAAATATTAATTTTTTACATAGTATTTTCAATATTGTTGGTTCATGATTTAAATATCATAGTATGCACAACTTCTAAAAAAATAGTAATGTGAAATAAACCTATCATCTATATGTAGTTGTTTTAAATAAAAGAATGAATTTATGAGTTTCATTTTGATCATGTAAGTCATGTATGTGTATTACCTAAAAAACTACTCCGTTGTTGCATGAAGAACCCAATAGGATGGTCTCCATCCTTGAGATTTCAAAGCCTGAAATTACTTAAAACTGTGGGTACACTGTACATTAGGATATATATATATATATATATATATATATATATATATATATATATTGCATTTTTCAAACAAAACATAGAAAAAAATTTGCAAAATATAACTATTTTCATTCCTTTTTTTAAACAAACAAACTAATTACAAGGCACATTACTCATAATCAGAAAAGATTTCACGTCTCTATTTCACCACCAATTCTCAGTGCCAAATTCTTTCCCCCCACCCCCAACCCAAAAGCAGCATGCTACCCTCAACATAACCCCAAAAGTGGTGCTTCCTCACAACATGTCCCCATCCACCACTCTACCCCCAAAAGAAAGTGCAAAAACAACCTGAACCTAATTGAGGAAGATTTTCCAGAAAATCAACCCCAAGAGCAGATTAATGGTGAATGGCCCAATGAGATTCTCATTGCCAAAGCTCATGTCCATGAGCTTGGCAATGAGCATCAGACTTGCAATCAAAACCATGGAAGGTTTCTTTGAATCTGCAAACTGTTGGGAGGGAAGCGGTGCACCTTCGGCCGAGGGGCCCATCAGAACAGCAGTTTGTGGGTAGGGAAGCTCCTCCAGTGCAGAGGGGCGGGGGGGAAGTGGTGCACCATCAGCCGAGAGGCCCATCAGAATAGCAGATGTTGGGTGGGGAAGCTTCTCAAGTGGGGGGGGGGGAGTGGTGCACTTTTAGCCTCGGAATGGAGAAGCTCCTCTTCCTCGATGCTGGGCTGGTCTGGTTGTTGCTGAGCTGTGACCAATTTGTTAGCCAGTGTCTCCATCAATCCCGGCGACCTCCGATTCCGAAGTACTAGTTCTAAAACACGTTCGAATGTCATACGGAGACTTTGCACCCACGGGCGACGGCTGCTTGGAGGTGAAAATGCCAGACCACTCGTGGTGTTGGGACTTTGGCGTTGGTTGGAAAGTTGCTGGCCCATGGTGAATTGAAGGAGAAAAACCGAAATGACAGAGATTAACAGAGAGAGAAGGGGAAAAGATGAGGAAGGTGAATAGTACTTCGAGAGTGTTTTCTGATTGGATAGGGATCATATTTATAGCAAACACTCAGCCGTTGATCCTCTACTTTTTATTCTTTTTTTCTCTGCTGCGATATATGTAATTCTATTTTTTGCTATTGATGTGAAAATTGTATTAGAACTTATATTTCTTTTGTGGTTAATACCAACGTTTGACTCTTTTATTAGGGTTTGGACCCGTGCTTTGCACGGTGCATGTTGCAATAGACAACTTAAAAATAGCACATTTCTGGTTCAAACAGTGTGTGTGTGTATCTACATAATATATATTATATAATATATAATATATTATATAATACACACACACGCATATATATATATATATATATATATATATACACACACACACACACACACATATATATACACACACACACACATACATACATATATACATATATATATATATATATATATATATATATATATATATATATGTATATATGTATGTATGTATATATATGTACACACACACACACACACACAGAGAGAAAGGGAGAATGTGTCAAAGTAATAGATGAATGTTCATTGTAGACGAATGTAATATTGTAATTTGGAAAAGGATACGTAAATTTATTGAAAACTATGAATAGATAGCAGTTTCATACACAACCATTGAAACTCAATAATTAAAACGACATGTAATTGTCAACGATATGATGTAAAGTATATGACAGAGATTATCGGTAGTCAAAATGAAAGTTAAAATCGTGCTAAATGTCATTATGGTACTTTCCTTTATGGCGCCAATGACGAAGAATCTACCTTCTCTTCTTGTAATTACATTAAAAATTAAGTTCTTAGCAATAATTTGGCTGGCAATGATATAATTGAAGATGACAATTACATCTTGTGTACGGGTGTACCTAGCATCAATGCTCTATACATAATACACCTCCTCTTCCCAACCAACTGGCACAATAAGAATAATATACAATTCTGTAACAAATACTTATGGTTTACCTATATGATTATTTATAATCACATATAGCAATAGACAAGGGCGGAGCCAGGATTCAAAGCAAGGGGGGGCGAGATTAATAATATACATAATATAAACTTTAATAGTTTTAAAAATAAAGTGCGCAGCTAATACATTCAAGAAAGTTGTAATCGACGAGATATCATATTTTGAAAGTAAAGCATGATATCGTCGTTCGACTGATTTTTAAAAAAATCAATCTCAAAATAAGTACAAGAATAAAATAGATGAAACTTAAAGGGCACTTGCAAAAATTCAAAAGAAAAATATGTAAAGGGCAACATGAGGAGTTGAACACACAACCTTCCAAACTAAACAACAAGCAACCAACCACTCTACTATGCACATCTTTGTGAAATATTTAGGAACTAATTAATATATATCTATTGTTTTTCTACCAGAATATCCCACATTTAATTTTTTTCCCTCAAAAACCTGGGGGGTCAATTGACCCCCCTTGCCCCTTCATGGCTCCACCCATGGCAATAGATGACCATATGGCTATAGAGAATGTTATAATGAGATAGTTAGTAATAAAAAAATAAAGTGTGCAAAACGTGATGAATAGTACAATACTTGTGCTGCATGTTAATCCAATGGTGTTGTGGTTGTAGGCAAAAGAATTCGAACATCCTCGTGAAGAACAACAAATCTTCTATAACCTTTATGATCTCACAATAAAACTCCAAAGATGTACCTATAATTCATAGAAAAGAATGTAGTACATAATAATGTAAACATACAACTGTAAATATATAATCAAGAGTACTTTACAATGAAAACCCATTATGCACACCTTCTTTGAGTTAAATTTCGAGTTGCACATGTACACTAAGGTATGTTAATTAGATTAAATACTATAAGTATTGACATGTTTTTTTGCAAGTAGTGCAAGCATCATAAAGCCGTGGATAGATCTTATTCACATACACAAAAATGTGAAAATATCTCACCTGTATATAGTAAATTTAGAGCATTACTTTTTATTAAATGATTTACATTGCATGAAGTTATTTGTAATATAAGTGTGTGCCTTACATTTGACATAACTGTGTGTACATTCGATCTAATCCTTTTGCAGCAAACAACTTCTATAGATTTATAATCTACAATGTTCTCTTGCGCATGCAATCAAAGTGTTCCGTCACAACTCTGATCCCAAAGTACCTAATTCATACAATGAGAGAATTATTTTTGTTGTTAGTTGCAAGATTTTACATAATAGCTTTATATTTCTCAATGAACCAAATTAAGTGGGTAAACTACTATAACTGAATAATTTTTTTTTATTATGTTCAATTATCATTTTCCAAATTATGGTGATCATATGAGTTATAAATTACTTCAACATAACTATTTAATCAATTAAAGATAAAATCAAAAAGATTGTAAAAGATATACAATTGTGAACGCGTTTAAATTCAGATATATTTTTTACTTCTATACCTTCATTGTTCATATAGCACGGATAGACCAAGGTCGGAAAATATTTTTTTAAAAAATGGGGTGGCAGAGAATGTGTGTTTTTGTTAGTGTGACATCTTTTTTTTGTGTGTGTGAAGAATTTGGGATAAAAAAAAA
>JACYFF010031952.1:29746408-29761684 GCA_017589665.1 Selenicereus undatus | reverse complement strand
GTCAAATATTTTTATGTTAGAATTAGCTTTTAGCAAGTACTTGGATAAATTAGAACATTCAATTTTGTGAAACATATGCAAAAGTAAGAATATGTACCATAGATGAATTGAAATAGATAATAGTCTTATTATAGCTTTTGTGGTTTATTAAGGAGTAATTTTCAACAACATTTAAAATAATGGTAATAAAATATAATAGTAATTTTATATTTTGATCTTACTTAAAAAAAAGAAATGATAATTTTTATATGTTTTAAAATTTTTTTCAATTCCCATTTGTTTAAAACTCCTTTTCCTTTTTTTGAGTAAACAGTCACAAAGGCGTACTTTTTGATCTTGTGTCATAATAATGTTTTAGTTTCTAGTTTCTCTTTTATTCATTAGTTAAGTTTAGATATATTCAAGGAAAAAATGTGAATAATCAGTTATAAAATTTAAGCCAAAATTTCAATTTATCATATTGGTTTATTTTTTTTGAAAAAAAAAATGATAGTTGCATATTTGGTAGTTGCACCATTTCTTGGAAATCCTAAACTAAAAAGAAAATTTGAAACATAAAAATGAATCCAGGTAGAAGGAGACGAAATGGGAGAGAGCAGGAAATTCTAAGCAGATCTTCGATCAATATAGGCATTTTTCTTAGTATATTGTAATCTTTATATTATAAATGCTAAAATGTGTAATGGACTGAGTGTTGAGGAAATAGAGAATGCTAACATGGGAGTAAATTTAGGGTATATATTGATTCACAACTGTTGGATCAAAATCTTAAACAATCTTAGCCCTTAGATTTATCTTGACAACCGCCTCAATAGATAGCATGTACAATAACCTCTCTCTCTTTACTAGCCACATTAGGTCTCAGGTTCGATTCCCCCCTCCCTAATTGTGTTATACTATTTACTAGGCACATTAGGTCTCAGGTTGGATTCCCCCTTCCCTCATTATATTGTATTGCCCATTGTGGCTTATGCAGACCAAAACGTTTTTAATTTCCGTCATTATTGTAATTAATATTTTGTATTTTTCAATACAAATATAAATTTGAGCATGTATTATTAGAGATAATAGACTCATAAATAGGATTTCCATGATTATTTCTATTATTACTATTGTTGTTGTTGTCGTCATTATCGTTGTTGTCGTTGTTATCTTTCAGTTTGAATTTGATAATATAGTCAATATTAATAATGATCATCAAATTATCAAAGAGAGATTAAGAGATTATAATAGATATAAAAAATTTTATTAGTTCATTATTATAAAATACATTCATATTTTAGAAGTTTTTACTTAATGAAACGAAATTATAATTACTGAACAAGTCATAAAATCTTCTATGACACCTTATTATTAACACATAATATAATATACACAATTATAAAGAGATAATAAATATTTTTGATTTCCATTATTATTATTATTAATATTTTGTATTTTTAGATACAAATATAAATTTGAGCATGTATTATTAGAGATAATAGAAAAATAAATATGATTTCCATGATTATTTCCATTATTACTATTGTTGCTATTGTCGTCATTGTCATTGTCGGCGATTTTATCTTTCTCCTTGAATTTGATAACATGGTCAATATTAATTATGATCATCTAATTATCAAAGAGAGATTAAGGGATTATAATGGATATAAAATTTTTTATCATTTCATTATTATAGAATAAGTTCATGTTTTAGAAGTTTTAACTTAAGAAAACCGAATTGTAATTACTGAACAAGCTGTAAAACCTAAGGTGACACCTTATTATTAACACATAATATAATATAAAAATTTATATAGAAATAATAAACATTTTTTATTTCCATGATTATTATTATTATTTTGTCTTTTTCGATACAAATATATATTTGAGCATGTATTATTAGAGATAATATAAATATAAATATGATTTCCATGATTATTTCCACTCTTACTATTGTTGTTGTTGTTGTCATTGTAATTATCGTTGCTGCTATCTTTTTCTTTGAATTTGATAACATAGTCAATATTAATTATGCAAGGGTTGAATGTGAAATATAAAAAAAATAAAAAATAAAACACAATCATCATATTAGGCCCATGAAGCTGAATTTTTTTCACATTTAATATGATCTATTTAACATAAGGAAATAAACGAACTATTTTTCTTTTTTTTTCAAAGCATACATATCTTACAATTGAATTTAATTCATTTAAATCTTAAACGTATAATTAATTTTTTAACATTTTAAATAAATTGACCAAAATCTAATCTATTTAATGCACAAGAAAAATTGAAATCATTTTTGTTTTCTTTTAAAACATACAAATCCAATAATCAAATTCTTTTCATAAAACACCTAAAATTATAATTAATCTTTTACCATTTAAAATAAAATACCCCAAATCACCATAACACTTCAAACTAAGAAATATCTCACCCCACAAATCTGAACTCAACCCATCTCTTGCAAGACAACATAAGGGCATGGGAAGTTTATATCAAAACCCGTGAAACTATTCAGTTGATATGAAAATCAAATGTACAAAGTATGAACACTTAATTATATTAGCACCCCCTAATGGGCCACTTTAAATAGCCAAAAAAGTTATGTATTAGCATAAATGTAATGTTCAAATTATTTTCGTTGAAAGACAAATTTTATTTATGTTACATGTGAAACTGAAACTAAATCGACTTCAAAATAGTTTCTACCTAAATTCATTAGATAATTAGCTACTTCATAAATTTTTGCTCAACAACAAGAGGAGAAGGCGGAGTTTTCATCATTGGCATCATAGATTGACTTACATCACCCAATTTAATGTGCTTTGTGATAAATTCACGATTTACTGTCTCCATCATACTTATATAGACTTTTGTCACAATCATATACTTTTTAATTATTAATCCAATTAGTTATGCACAAAGTTGCTGTATACTTAACTTTTTCATTGAATTTTTCCATTATCTCTTCTAAATTATAATATTAATCATGTCTACCATAAATATTTGTTTATTATTTTGATAACATATCTACAGAATGTCTATTTGAATATACTCCGTGCATAGCACGGGCCCAAACTAGTTCATGCAAATTCAAATATAATACAAAAAGAATGAATACATTTTAGAATCAAACATATGATATTTGGGAAGTGGGAAAAAAATTATTCATCATAACTGAAACTTGAACATCATACAGCATGTCAACAACGTTTTTTAGCGATGTTGAATCAAACACACAAAAAGATTATCGCTTAGATACAATTATTGACTCATCTTACAAAATTCTATCTTCACCCAAGGAAACATGAAGAGAGAGAGCATAAAGTATTAAGAAGAAAGGGAAGGAGTTACGTTAACCGAGGGAAAGTTATCAAATAAAAAGAATTTTTAAAGGCGGGTAAGATTTTTTTACCCAAAAGAAGTTAAGAGACTCTGTTGCCAAAAGAAGAAAATATTAAGAGATATTATATATTTTTTAATTATGATAGCATTTTCTAATTTCGAGAGTAATTATTTTCATAGAAAATCTAATGGTTGTGATCACATATTCAAATAATCAAATGGTTCAGAATCTCAAATTGCTGAGAAATTTTGAAAAAGCCACATTATCATAACATTGCTTTTATATAATAGTATAGACATGCATAAGTAATTTATAAAATTATAATATACAGTGAAAAGCTTGCTAATAAAAAATTTGAATTATCATTACATGCACTTTTATTTTTTAAAAATTATTATTTTTTCATTTATCTAAATTTTACTGTTTATTGGAGCAATTATAAAATAATTAAGTGCAAGCATTTTATCCTCAAAAGTTATTTGAATTTCCTAGTTATTGATAGTCAATGTATGTTTAAATAGTTACAATACACATTTTGCATAGCCAAATTGAGTCGATTAAAGTTAAAGTGAGTGTACTAATTTGCAGGCAATTTTTAAAGGCACATTAAGTTATTATTAATTTTTTGTTTATATTTTTTTTTCGATTAATGTTTATAATTGTCGAAATAATTGCATAAAAGATTAATACTTTTATTGTTTTATTTCATTTTATATATAGTAAATGCATTTTTTACTTCTGAAACTCTATAAGTAAAGGATTATACTAATATACAGTTATTACTATTTACAAATTAAACTTAATTACAAAATTATTTTTGACTTGTCCAAATACACAAGTAAAAGAGTACTTGAAACCTCTATTATAATAATAATACCTTTCTTGTTTTGTATCATTTTATTGTAAAGTCATTTTTGATCTCTCAAAGCTATTTATTGTAAACTAAATCTAATTGTAAAACTATTTTTGACTTTTAAATTTTAAGAATAAAAGAGCACATTGAATTCTTGTTATTATGATATTTGGGATTAAAGAAAAAATGAAAGAAAAAAGAGAAAGAAGCAAATAATAATGTGACATTTGTCAAGCTACCATCAACCCATTTAGGTCATTTAGTTTTATATTATATATATGATTCTTAATTCAAGTCTACTTACAAGTGAATAACAAGGAGACTAATTTATAACCACAAAAATTAGTAACCTGTTTTCTAAGCTAGAAAAATAAACCAATAGAAATTAAGCACATATATGTTGGTGTGCACCAATAGAATTCAAGCACTCATTCTAATCAATAACATTCTAACAATAAATTAAGCACATGAAAATTTAAATTAGAAGCTTCTATGGTGATGATGAGTTGTCCAAGTTCTTTCTTATCTTCAAACTTGATAATAGGACCTTGACCCTGACCTTTGATGTAGTTTGACCTATATCGATTACTATTGACTAAAGTTTGACTTTTTTAACTAGGACTTGTTGGACCAAAATTGGCTCAATTTGGCTTATTGATTTTGGTCATGAAGATAGACTCTTCATTTTGATGCTTTTTTCTAGCTTTTGTTGAGGCTTGGGCTACATAAAGCAGATATAATAGAATAAACAACTTAATTCATCTTAAACTCATTCATTGCAAAGTTGTAAACCCAACTTACCCATGACGCTTATGAATCAAACTCCTCTTCTTCGAAAGGATTTGCCTTCAAATCCTTGTGCTTGAAATCGAAGGATGCTAATCTTAAAAAGTTATTGCATCCTTCGAGTTCTTAGGAAACTCATTAAACTAAGAATACCACCTTTCTTGAGCATATAAGAGTTGTTGAAGGCAGTAAGGGATACTCTAATGGCTAGGACAATCCTTCCTACATTCATGAGCATATTGAAAATTTCAATATACTTAACACAACTCATATCAAAAGAGGTTTCCTTGTCATCCCTAAATTTGTCTTTTAGAAGCTCACTTTCAAGAGGTAGATGGCAATTATCAATAGGCAACACACCATGAGAGACTTCATCCAAAAATTAGCCAATGGAGGATAGAAGCACATTCTCGAAATCATTCAAGGTTGATTGATGCAAGGGACATATGGGTTTCACTTCCTCACTTGTGTTTAGTTCAACCAAGAGTAAGGCAATTAGAGGCTTGCTCTTACTAATGGTTTTCTCATCCCATGTTTTACTCGTGTAGAGACTTTTTTCACATCGTTCCATTGCCTTTTATTTGTGGGGTTTGTGAAAAGGAGCAAATGCTAATGCTTGCCCTTGGTATTTGTAGGAGTCATGTCCATCGCAACTCACATAATAATCAAACAATCATGATCTAACAAGCAAAGCTTAATAAGCACCCAAAGAAAACATACCATAAAAAGCTTCATTTTTAAACTTGCTCATTAAGAATGAAAATAGAACTTATTTGGTGATGTTTACCTTAATTCTTAAATTAGGATAGTGGAGAGCATAAGAGTGAGTTTGAGAAACAGTAGGTAACACAACCTCCAAGGTAGACTTGGATCTCATTTTCTTCTTTGGCAAGTTCTTGAATAATGGTAGGTTCTTTTTCTTCTTAAACTTTGATCTTCTCTCGAGTAACAACGGGTTCCTCTTTCAAGTATTCTTCTTTAAAGAGTTGATCTAGGTTGAATCTCACATCCATGTATAACTTGAGCCAAATCCTACTCTTGATTCTAGGTTTGCCTTGAAGAGCTATCTCCTTCCAAAGGCATTTAAACCAATATTGGGTATAACTTTGGGGTTTTTGACTAGTTATTATGAAATTCTCTTTATCCAAGCGTCATTTGGCCCCAAAATAATCCTCAAGTGTTTGAGCCCATCTCAAATAAATGGTAGGATTCAAACTAATACCATTAAAGCAAGGAGGTTCTTTCATGGACCTCTTCACTTGTACCATTTGCTTTATGAGCTTCGTTATTTGATCGTGAAGTTTAAGGATGACTTTATCTTCCATGGTGAAACAAAAGATAAAAAGAGTTTTAGGAAAGAAAGTGGGGTTGCCATAGAGCATGGGGGTGACTATAGTCGGTTTGTAGGATGCTCTAAAAGAGAAGGGTCCATAGAAAGAGCTGTCATAGTCCATAGGGTTGATCATGGGTAGATTGCGATCGGTTTTAGCCAACTGCGCTTTTATGATTTTTCTGATGGCTTTTTTTTCGAGAGGGGTGTTGGGTTGTGTTTGGATTGAGGTCTATATTTGGGCTATTTTCGAGATTCTTTTGTAATAAAAGGATAAGAGAGGCAAGAAGAAAGTGAAGGTTTTTGGGAGAATCAAAGTATGATTTTCAGGGTGTAAAAGGTGAAAGTTTCTATTGAGAAGTCGGCCAATGGTAGGACCTTTTGACTTTGCTACCAACTTGATGAGGAGTGGAAGCTCTGATACCAATTCAATGCATATAGGGGCCCCTTAACTAAGCTAATCCTTGATTAACAAAAAGCAAAATAATAAAATCTTTGTGGATTTTGAATATGGGAGAAAAGCAAATAAAATGGATATGATTATGATAAAGGCTTAAGCCACCACTTAACCTAACAATCCACCAATTAATTTTCTAAAGTAAACCACTAAGAATTAATTTAAAGGATTGATTCAATCACTATTTAAACACACCAATTATTGTAAGTAAAGAGAGAGATTTCTAGCTTTAATTCATTAATTCTCAATTCAAGTCTATTCACAAGTGAATACAAGGAGGCTAATTTATAACTACAAAATTAGTGTCACCTTCTCCAAGCTACAAAAATAACCTAATAGAAATGAAGCATCTATGGATTTGGTGTGGATTAATAGGATTCAAACACTTATTCTAAGCAATAATATTCTAACAACAATTAAGCATAAAAAAAATTAAAAGTAGGAGCTTCTAGGCTAGTTATGAGTTGTCCAAATTCTTCTTTATCTCTAAGCTTGATCATTGGATCTTAACCTTGACCTTTGACCAAGTTTGACCTATACTGACCACTGTTGATCACAATTTAACTTCCTTAGTGGGGCTTGTTGGAACAAAATGAACTCGAGTTGGCTACTAGATTTTCTTCATCATGGTAGACTCCTTATTTTGATGTTCGCTTCTTCCTTTTGTTAAGACTTGGGCCACATAAACTAGATGGAATAGAGTAAACAATTTAAATCATGCTAATCTCATTTATTGTAAAGCTATAAACTAAACTTCCACTTGACACTTATGCATCATCACATCTATGGATTCTTCTCCCTCTTCTTTGATAATTGGTTTAGAGAATCCTAAATCGGGGAAAAGTTTAGCGATGATGATGTCAGAGATTCTATTATGGATATGGATCACCCTGGGATCACTCTCAATAAATCAAAATCATTGAAAGACGAAGGGAATTGATTGTTGGGAAGCAGGCTTATAGGATGGCCATTGATAAGTATGATAAATCTATCCAATATCCCTGTGTTGTTGTTTTGTTAACTGAAGATGATGTTAATTTAATGGAAGAGCTTGGTATCTCGTTAAACCTAAATCTTGCAGCTTGTTGGCTCAAATGAGGTGTCTATAGGAAAGCCAAGCATAATTGTGATTTAGTTCTTATATTGGACTTTTGGAACATTAAGGCTTACCCATTGATAACACTCTTGTGCGTTTGGGCAAGGTGGAGGAGGCTCACTGTTAAGTCAAAAATCATGCATGATTTTTATAATTATTTCGAGTATATTATATATTTTATTTCATTTAATTTGATTTGTTTTATATATTTTTCAGGATCAGTATTAAATTAATAAAGAGAAGGAGAAAGGATGTAGAAGCTCGATTTTATATCTGACCACAAGACGGTCCAAGAATAATTATGAAAATAATATTTTCTTCATAATTATTATTTTGGGCTAGGAGTCAAGAATTTTGGAAAAGCTAAAAGACTTGAAGAGGAAGAAAACTAAGGAAGAGGAGGAAGAAACCCTAAAGAACTAACCCTAGCATCACTTCCTATATATAAACCATGCCTAATTCTCTCTACCTCACTATCATAACCCACGCATATCTCTGCCCCCTCATCAGCATCTGCTTCATCTTCACACACAGGCAGCCAGCCCTCCCAATCTTCCCTATCTCCCTCTTCTCACGTACACACGCAGCTTCTCACATAATCTTCAGCCCTCCTCTTCACGAACAGCAGACGCTTCAGCACCATCTCCCATCCGCTCCTTCACACACGGCAGGATATCTTCAGCATCCTCTTCTCAATCACGCAGAATCCCAGCCCCATTCCGCTTCTCCTCTACGCACATCAGCCCATCTGTTCCCCTCCCCACGCTTAGCCCTACGCCTCATCAGCTGATCATCATCATCATCATCAAAGTAGGATTTTTTTTCATTATGATTATTAGTATTTAGTATTATTATTTTTACTTTGTTTATTTATTTTTGTGTTTAGTTTATTGATTAGACATGGAATATTTGAGCTATTATTGTAATTTTAATTTTTACATGAGTGAGTAATTTTTGTGCTTAGTATAATCTTCTTGAAGCCATGCTAAATTAATTATTTTGAAACAAGTTGTGTGCTTTAATGCTTAGTTGAATTATATTCATGATTCTTTAGCGATTAGCGTTTATCGTTTATGAAACTTGTGTTAAATCGATTAGAATGCATGCTAGTTGATTAAATACAATTTCGATTGATAGTTTAGAAGATTGTAATACGTAAAAGTTATAATCTTTTAGGCCTAGGTATCACCCTAATTAATCATGGATGACTCAAACCCATCTCTTTTAATTAGGTAATCGCTTTAGATCTTTGTTAAATCGATTTGCTGGTAAATTGGTTACAAAGTGTTAAATGATGTTTTTCTAATACGTAATGCTCTAATTTGGTTAAATTTTTGCGCTGGTGTAAAGATTATCAAAGTAGTAGGGTTTATATTAGGGCTGGACCTAAGTAAACTAAAATCTAAGGAAAAACGGGGAAGAACCGCTGGTGGACCTCTTCTACAGTTTAACTCATGAATAAAATTAACTTATGTGTTAATGATAAATATTAATTTGCATGGTGGATTGAGATTATGCTAAGCATCCTTCATAAATTTGATAACTTTCGATTATTTGGTGCGTAGAGTTAATTTGATTTGTTTGTTAATTCTTGTTCTATTTTTACTAGCTTAAATATAATTTCAATCAAACCCCCCCCCCCCAAAGTACAGTCTTTTAGGAGTGTCTAGGTATTTT
Source organism: Selenicereus undatus (assembly GCA_017589665.1). Taxonomy (NCBI): domain Eukaryota; kingdom Viridiplantae; phylum Streptophyta; class Magnoliopsida; order Caryophyllales; family Cactaceae; genus Selenicereus; species Selenicereus undatus. Next base: position 29,752,154 of record JACYFF010031952.1, on the reverse strand, counting down.
TAGATAGCTTAGAGTTTGATTTTTGGAGTAGTTATAATTTTATATTGAGTTTTCGTATTTAATTCCCGGTTTGTTTGAATTTAGACTAAAAATAGTTATTTTCGTTATTTTTTGGTTTCAATAAATTCCTAGGGTTTATAAAGTGACCTAGTCTGTTCATATTCAGTTTCGTGATTTTTGGAAATTATTTGATAATTTTTCAGAGTTATTTTTCGAAATTGATATGTGCAGGTTTTTTGTTTATTAATTCTGAATATTTCGATTTGTAATTTTAATTTACGATTATTAAGTATTTTTAGGTCCAGAAATTTGTGTCTTGGGATTAGGGTGATTTTCTTTATTATTTTCGTATTTTTATTTATGCAGGATATTTTATTTCCAATTTAAGATTTAATATTCTGTTTGATTATTCTGCAGTAATTGGCTGATTTAATTTTCCTGAATTAAATCTGAAATTATTCTGAAGATATATGCTTATAAGGTTGCAGAATATTAGTTCAGGTTACTGTTTGATAATTTTAATATTTATTTTTCTGATTATTAGTTGCTGTTTTGAGTTTTTATCAATATTTCAGTTAATATTCTGATTTTATTTTTCTGGATTAGTTAGGAAATATTTTTACTGTTTTATTTCCAGAATATGATTCAAAATATTTAGGAACATCATTGGGTATTTTTTTTAGATTTTATTCATTAGATTTCAATTGTTTTAGAATTATCAAGAGTAGGTTTAATAAATTGGATTAGTAAAATCACTTAGGATTAAGCTAGCGATTTACAACAATCTTTCCTCGTGGATCGATCCCTACTTCCCTACGCTATAAAAATTATATAATAACCGAAGTAGTGGTTAAATTTGTAGCCCTCGACAGGCTTTACACTCACATTGATCTCCTTATTGTTCAAAGATTTGAACATGACAATAATGAAGTCAAGAGATATTTGAACTTGACAATAATGAAATATGCAAATCAAGTTTTGGTAAGTCCAGTAGAAAAGATGGTGGGAAGGAGATCATGAAGCAGACAATAGGAATTGATGATAATATTGTAGAAGATTTACTAAGGCTGGCTGAAATGACTACTTTTGATCTCTTGAATTTAGGTCTAATGTCTTGTTCCAATGGCTCCTCCTTGGATTGCTCCATTTGATCTCTCAAGATAAAGGTGCACAAGCAATGAAACCTCACGTTGAGGTTACTGATTTGAAAATGGAGCTCGCATATAAGGGCGAAGTGTGGCTTCTTTGCACAAGTGCATGTACTCAAAGCCCAGTAAGTTTGAGTGTACGACTTGGATAATGTTGGCTTGAAGCACCTTTCCATCGACGAATCACAAATGGGAGAGTCTTCTTCTAGATTGAAAATGATGAAATACATGGAGGATAGGGTTGATTCTCCTTGTACACAATCTCTAGTTATTTTTAAAATTGGAAAATTGTCAAAATGTTATGAGGATGAACAAACAAGTGTACGACATTTTTGGCCAAACCCTTACTCCAAAACACTTCAATGTATCTATTTCAATAAGGCAAGTTGTTCTAACCAAAGGATGAACATGGAAGCAATGAGTGATTGGCATGTACAAGTATAGGTAATAAAATGGATGCAAACAACTGCACCATATAATCTAGATCCACCTTAACCTTATGAAAAGCGATAAGGGTAATGTGTGCATGTGTGTGTGTCAACCTTACAACATTTTCAACGTTTCTTGCTGTGGTACACGTAGAAGCAAGTTGTTCGAGTTTGACATAGTGATCGATGTCCTAACTCACTAGCTGTGTTGGAGAACATTTGAGGTGCATTATAATTAATGACATTCAATTCTCAAACGAACCTTAGAGGAAGCACCAAAAGGGGAAGAAGAGCTAATTGAAGAGATCTTGGACATAATAAAAGAAGAAGCCTATGTAGAAATCCAATGAACCAAATTTGGTCAAAGGGATATGAATTGTTTAATCCTAAACCAATTGCTTGGTATAGGAAAGATTGCAATTAAGGAAAGAGACTCAAGCATTAGGCACATAATGATTTTCGTTCAATTCATCAAATATATACCAATGACACTCTATATGGAAGAGGTAATGGGATGAGTTGAGATTCAATGAGGACAAGTAGTTAAGAAGTAGGTTCTTTGTGTTAGTCCGAATATTAAGGGTATGTCATCCTAAAGAATGTGAATAGGGCGAGTAGTAAAAATTTTGAACTTAAAAACTTTTGGATTCTAAGTAGGATAGTATGCAAATGTATGTTTGTCAAAGAATTTGAACATAATATTGAATGTCCAGAAGCAAACATAATAGAGACTCTGACAGGCAGTAGAGAAATTTGCTCACACCTTATGAGCTATGCAGAAAATATAGAGAGACTAAACACAATATTTGCTCACAAAGTTCACCTAACCCTTTAGGCTACATCTTTGTTTAGGGTCCTCTCTTAGGATATCAACAATTCACTATCATTTAATATAGGTTTTGCAAGAGTCATTCAAGTCCTTACTACAATCAAAATTTTCCTTGAGCTCTCAAACAAGTCCACTACCTAACAAGAGCCTGGTTGTTCCTTTTTAGCTAGACTTCATTGAGCACTCTGCGATAGCTTAGTTAGCAAGAGCACACCTGCTCCTTGCCTGCAGTCAATGGTTTTCCCATAGCACAACGACAAGTTCCTCTCCCTAGAGTTCTTTAATTCTCAAGAGGACAACACTTACAAGAACCCACCCTAGGTCTATGGCTACATGATAGGGGTTTTGTAAATTTCCTATCAAACTTGATATGAGCTCGCACCACCTCCTTTAGAGAACTCTAGGGAGACTGCTCACTCACTCATAAATTATAGAATTACCCATCAACATAAAATTGAAATGAGTTTTCTTCATGTTGTCGTTGAATATTTCTTTCGCAATGTTTAGACTTAACGATTTTGGAATATGGTGGCTTTCAATGGCTTTAACATTTTTTGAATATAATAATTTTCGACTATGATCCAACCTTGACATCTTTTAACTCTGATATAACTCTAACTATTTTCATATCTAGTGATTTTTAATGCTAATGCCTCAAGCTTTGATTTGGCTCTGACATCTCTATTTAGAGTGAACTTGATTTATCCTTTTTGTTTTGACTTCTTCCGATAGATATGCCCATGTATTCATTTGGAGGGTCATTTCCTTCCTTTAAATTGCCATAATCTTCATCAATATGATTCTTGCATACACCATGATGTTATTCATGCTATTGTCTTCCATCACCAAAATCAAAACATTAAAGGGACATCATTTGGTCGTAGGGCTAAGTATAGCATGACCCCTAGCTCTAAGCATGAGACACATAATCCTTATCAGGGCCTCTAATAGCTGTCTCTGGTTTTGCTACTTCACATATTTGATCTTTTCTTATTGGTCAGATGATCTTCAATTGAGTCAATTAAGTAGTGGTTGCTCATCTCCTTTACAAAGTTGCTCTTGATAGTTGCTATGTAGAATAACTCTTGAGTACCCTCTTTTTTTTACTTATTTCCAACTCAAGAATCATTTAAGTAAATTAGAATAAATCTTTGAATCATAAGCACATTAATCATGTTAACGAATTCAGTAGCTTATATATCAAAGTCTTGAAAAGTTCATGAATTAATTAACCCCACGAAAGGAAATCATTTTCCTGGTTTTTACCTCTCAAAAATATAGCCATGAGCATGAGATTAACAGCTAAACAGTTTAGTTGTCATTTAGTCAATAAGCAATCACATATACATGTCGTATATCTGTTAGTGCCAAGGACTCTGCTGGATAGTCATGGTCAAGTTACTCATACTATAGCTCCAAGTTCTAACTATAAGGTGCTTTGTGAGAGGTCTAAAAGCTAAACTTAGTCAGTCATACAATGCTATTAATCAACTCAAGTATATTAGCATAAGTCACAACACATATCATCACTCATATTGCATGTGAGTATTATCATTCTTAATTAGTTTGCCGTCATCAAATCATTCTCTTCCTAGATCCAACAATTTGCCCTTTTTTGACGATGACAAACACTTTTTCCTTTCTTGCCTTTCATATATTTTCTCACCTTTTGTCATCATTAAACAGAGATGGAGATGACCTATAAAGCAAAGGGTAACTGTCATGCTTAATGCCCCCTTATTATAGCATCACATGATCAAGATCATAATGAGTGACATGCCAACTATCATGTTGAGGTAATAAACTATCAAGATGAATTGAAATAATGTGTAATGCTCAATCACTCACGAGTATGAAATTAAAAATATTCATTGTCAAATGAACACAACTAATCAAAATCAACTTCTCTTGTATTACCATTCATAATCTCCGCATTTTTCCATCAAAATTTTGACACATTAAGGTATGATGTATAAAAGCATGCAATAACAACATTTTGAGACTAGATTACGTTACAAGATTAGAAGAGCATGACCATTAAGAACATATGATCTAACTTCTTGAACATGTAGCCATGGAGAGTTCAACTAAGATAATTAAGCATGGGTAGGTATGTATTAGCTAAGCATATTCTCTAACCAATAGACATGTATAATCCCTTTTAAATGATAGACATGGTAAACAATAATCACACAAGATTGTTGTCTAAAGACATCCTTTTAAGTAAGATGACATACATTCATTAGCATCTAAAATATCATGATAAAGTATGCACATTTAAAGTATTTTGTCATATGAGCATTCATATTGTAACAAAAAAGAAGGTGAGATGGGAAGACCAAACCGCAGGCATATCTTTAATGAACACTTGATAGATGATGATTAATGTTATATGGCGGGTTCTCTGAAATGAATCAATATGCTACTAGCATGTCTCTTCAATTTCTTTTCTCTTGACAAGCACCATGAATAGGATTAGATCATGGACTCTAATCTTGCTCTTTTGGACTTTATCTTTGCCCCCCTTTATCTTTCCAGTTACACCATATTCTAGTTCACATCTCATCATTTTTCTTTTCTTTGCCGTTTAGGGAAAAAAAATGAAGTATTGCATTATGGACAATGTTTGAGCAAAATAGCTTTTTGCAAAAGAATTTTGCAAATGTTTCTATTGCATTTATGCAAAATGAACCATGTTACTAGAAAAATGTGCCCATGACATCCTAAGGGGCTATATTCCCTTACAAGAGGAGGGTAAGATCAACTACATACTTAAGCCAGACTATTCCTTTCGTAAGCATGACATCCATAATAGCCAAAACATTCATGATAGAAGGATGGGCAGAGAGACACACATGGAAAGATGGGATATCATGAAATAGAGAGGGCCAAATTATGGTTTATGAGAGTTTGGAGTAGCATGATCTACATAATATACCTTGCTATGGCTAAAAGCAACTTCCTATTCTTTTAATCCTTGTTTCCTTGATACTCCTTAATTTCTTAGCCATGTCTTTGGTTAGAGTCAAGAGACCATAAGTTAATTCTCTATAATCTCTAACCTTTTTGTCAAGCTTATCATTCAGTAGTGTTAATCTTTTAACTTCAGAGGTCGGAATTTCAATAAGTGTGTTAATTGCCTTGCTCTATCTGATTTGAATTTTAACATATATGTTTGATCATTTTCCCTTTCTATGTTCATCTCACAAAAATACCTCTAGTTTGCGACGGAATTAGAGATGGAAAAAGTCAATTTTTCCGACGGAATATGAGCTTTCCGACGGAAAATACGACGTGAAATATCCCGTCGGGAATAAGCTCGTCGTAGAAAATTGTCCGAC
>JACYFF010031952.1:29672849-29726359 GCA_017589665.1 Selenicereus undatus | reverse complement strand
GCTTTGGCCCCTAAGCTCTTGTTCATGCACACATATACCTAAATAAAACTTGTAAATTTGAGAAATCCAATGAATATGAATATGTGTATAATCATCTAAATTTCAAAAAATATGAATATATTTTCTAAAATAAGTATGAGTATGAATATAACTTAGCACGTCCCACATACATCCCTAATGTCGATAATAGCTGTGTAATTGAGGATGAACAATAACTTAGGGGCCAAAGCCACTCGGGAAAACAATTCGGCGACCCAGCTGTGGACCCAAACTATAAACTTCGTCACTTTCATTTTTAGTGCTCTAGGGTCTTGGTCTCAGATATTGCCGTTGCTGCAGCTCTTGCTCCCTGTAAAGATGGGTAAACCCTAATCCCCTCTCTCCCCCCTCTACAATTTTAATGTCTGATTTAGTTTTCTTGATTTGATGGATTCGCAATTGTAAAAATGACGGTTTGCGGTAATTTTGGGTATAGCGAGGATCAAGGTTCATGAGTTGAGGCAGAAGTCGAAGGCGGAGTTACTGAACCAGTTGAAGGATCTCAAGGCTGAATTGGCTCTCCTTCGCGTTGCTAAGGTCACCGGCGGTGCACCCAACAAGCTCTCCAAGATGTATGATTCTCTCTCTCTCTCTCTCTCTCTCTCATGTCATGCCTCTTCTTTGTGGACTAGAATTTGACTGATTTGGTTGGCTGCAGCAAGGTGGTGAGGTTGGGGATTGCGCAAGTTTTGACGGTGATCTCGCAAAAGCAGAAGGAAGCGTTGCGCGAAGCTTACCAGAAGAAGAAATATCTGCCTCTTGATCTTCGTCCTAAGAAGACCCGAGCTATTCGCCGCCGACTCACCAAGCACCAGGTACGTTTCTCTTTCTGTCTCTGTATCTGGTTGAACTCCACTGTCATTCATGTAGGATGTATTGTAATTGCTTAAGGTGTGTTTGTTAAGTGGGATTTCATAGATGAGATTAGGAGCATTGGTCAAATTCCTTTTGTTATCGATTTCAATATATGAGATTCTGGGTTGGTTTACTGAGAGTTCTGGAGGATGTTGAACTGTTTGTGAGAATAAGATAATTTGTGAAACTATCATCATAGTGCCCACGACGCAGCTATTGATTCTGGTGGCTCTCTTGTTTGAGGACGTTATGTATACTGAATACTCAATTCCCAACTAATTCCTACTGGCCGCACCCACATGTTGAATGAGGAAGTGGGATTTACCCAGCTAGTCCCTTCTCTTAAGATGACTTCCCATTCCCATTTGAGAACTTCGGTTTTGATATGCCAAATGCGCCCCTGTAATGGGTGACATGCTGGGTGTGATTTTGGCCTTGAATGACGAGTTTGCTTTACAGTTATATGGTGAAAGTTGTTTGTTAGAGATCTTGGTGCATCTTAATTCTTGAAAAGAATGCCATGTTCAACTATGGGTTACAACTTGGATTTTTAGAAGTAGCTTTTGTGTGTTCTATACCTGTGAATTGATGTTTGTTTATAGTTGCAACTTGCAACTTGCAACTTCAAAGCGTTCCATTAATCATTGTATGTTTGCTGTTCCCTGTGCGTAAGAATTATTGGTCATGCAGCTAAGGTATTTAAAAATCAATTTAGCTATCTTGTGCTTGCAAATTTATAACCGTAAAGCATTCTGTATATCATTATATGTTTACTGTGCTCTGTCTGTAAGACCTGCTTGCTGCGCACCTAATGAATATGAATCAATTTAGCTAACTTCTGCTAGTGCTTGAAATTTGGTATGCGTTGATGAAACATGAATCCATTCTGTAGTTCTGTAGTTGTTTGTGAGCCTCAACAATTGAATCCTTTCAGCTAAAGAGTGTGGGATTTAATTCCCTATCTTATGCGTCATGTGGGTACAGTCTTCTTTATGTGGAAGAAGTTGAAGGACAAGAAGAGATTGAGATTCAGTGAAATTGTTGAACTTTAGTGGTAGTTGAACTATTGTCTCATTTGGTCCATGTCATTACAAGGCTAATGGAAGAGATGATTGTTGAACATTTATGAAGTTAAGGCTACAGTAGAACCTATTAGCTGCAAAAGATTTTCTCCATCCTCACATGTCTATTGTTTCTACTGGCAATGTGTGTTGCTCTTTTATACGTCATATCAACTGAATGTTTTGTATGCTTTGCACAGGCCTACTTGAAGACTGAGAGACAGAAGAAGAAAGAGATGTATTATCCCATGAGGAAGTATGCCATCAAGGTGTAGGCTAGGTATGCCCATATGTGGAGTTTTGTTGGGTTTTTTCTTCATCTTTTGATTGTGCTCGGAAATTGCAGAAGTTTTTTGTTGTCTAGGATGCTGAGCATTGATATTTTATTGTTCAAGTCTATGACGACTAATCAATTTTGTTTGCCAATGTCATGTTGCTGGCATTTTGCCTGGTTGGCAAGATTTTGGGGTGTGTGTGTGATTTGAGAATCAATGTATGAATGATAGTGTGTCTGCCTTTGGTGCTTTGATAGAGTAAACTTCCACGACTAGCCCTGGTGGCATACTACAGGAAGTATGATGTGAATATACTTCTGTGGTTCTTCATTGTCCAGGTTTGAAGGGAGAATTCCCATATTTTGATTTACTAAGAATGCGGAGTTGGAATGGACCTCTTTCTTGGCGGGCGTGGCCCTATTTCCAATTTTAAGGGAGAGGAGGGTGAGGATGAAGCATCGCTGGACTTAATTTGTACTTGAATACTTCCTCTCCGCAGCAACAATTTTTAGCGGTGTCTGGAACACCCAAGCATTTTTAGTAGTATCCTTAACACCCAAGCTTTGATGCTTTGATACAATTGATTTTCATCCATACATTGGAGCTTTGGTCTTATAGCTATGAGCTTTTTAGCATTGTTCTCAGCATCCAAGCTTTGATGCTTTGATATGATTGATTTTTCATCCGTACGTTTGGGCCCTGGTCTTACTGATATTGGCGGAAGTATAGAAGCCACTTTGTAGTAAATAGGAATACCTATAGGTGTTACGAGAAGGCATGTTGGTATGACATTATCTCCCATCCATGGTTATGTTTATATCTCGGCAAAGATACGAGTCAGCTTTTCTGTTTGTTATACGTTGCTTTCCCACCATTTGGGTGTTTTACCTTTCTCCACAGGACAGCGAGTCACAGCCCAAAATTTTTAGTGTTAATTTTGGTCTATATGTCATTGTATGATTTACGTGTATTTTACATATTTATTTTGGATATATGTGATTGCTTAAATTAGGGTATTATTATTATGTTTTCAGGAGTGATTCGAAAATGTTTCTTATTTAGTAGTAATTGTAAAAAAAAAAAGAAAAGAAATGGAAGGAAGAGTCAAAAAAGAGGGCTCGACCCAAAAAATAAGGAAAAGGAAAATCCAAAAATAGGGAAGGGGGGATTGTTTTTATAACGTGATATGGAGGGGAGGGGGTTTCTCTACTTTCTTCCCCAAACCCCAACCCCAACCCCACGCATAGAGAGAGGTGAGGAAGGAGAAGAAGAGGAGAAGAGAAGAAGTTTGGGTTTTGATTTTGATTTCAAGTTAAGGCAAGTAGTTTTTGCTTTTCCTTCAACCTAAAATTGATTAGGGGAAGATGAATTTGAAAGTTTATGCTTGAGTTTGATCAATCAATTAAGAATTGAAGCGATGAATTTGATGTTTTAGGATTTAGTAGATTAGAACCTTAATTCCGCCCCTTAGAAGACCCACCTCTATAAGTTGTATGTTTAATTGTGATTTTTTGATTAATTGGATGTTGCGAATTGATGGGTATGTTGTGAATTTATCCAAACACATACTATACTATGAATTTTTGGATTGATTATTGGTGTTGGAAGAAAAAAAAAATGGAAGAAAAATAGATGTTGAGTTTTTGGATTCTACACATAGCCCGCCACTGTTTGAATTTATGTGAATTATTGGATTGGCGAAAAAATTATGAAAGTTTTACTATATGTTACCTATGATATTGGGCAATTTCTTGTAAATTTTCGTGAATTTTGAACATGTTATTTGTGAGTTATGAATTTTTGATTGAAACTGCCATGTTATTTAGTACGAAATTTTAGGTGATGTTTGAATTACTGTGAACCATTGGGTTCGGAGAAAAATTGTGAAAATTTTACTGTAGCATACAAATGTTATTTGGAGAGTTTTGGCAAAGTTTCATGAATTTTGGATGCATAATTTGTGATTTATGAATTTTCAATTGAATTTGCCCTGTTTTGGTTCGGTTATTGTTTTAATTTTTAGGAGCTATGTGCTTGGTCAAAAATTATGACAATTTTATTGTGTGTACTCTACGATACTTGGCAATTGTTTATGAATTTTTATGAGTTTTGAATCCGTACTTTACAATTTATGGATTTTTTATTGAACTTTTCCTGTTTAGTGTATATCTTCAGGTGTTGTTTCGATTTTTGTGATGGATTTACTTCCGGAAAAATTTTGAAAATATTATATTAATACCCCATGCTACGTTGTATTTGTCTATAATTTTTGTGAATGTTAGATGTGTATTTTTTGAGTTACGAATTTTTGAGTGGAATGCTATGTTTTTTGTAGTTATGGTTATTCGTATGCATAAATTAGATCTTTGTCATGTTTGTCATAATTTCACACATTAAAATAGTAAGGTGTTATTATGGATTGTTGAAAACTTGCGAAAATTGTTTTGGGTGAAATTAAGCATTATTTTAATTATGTTTTTGTTAATATTGTGAAATTGAGCTTCTATGAGGAATAAAAATGTGATTATATGGATTATACAATTTCAACAAGTTATATTTTTGGGAAAAAATGTTCATGTCTTAATTGAGGCTATTACACGACGTTTTAGAGCTATGACCATAGAAGTAGTTGTCTTTGTGTTTGGAGCTGTGTGAGTCATTGGTTGGTACCTTGAGTAGGTGCTGCTCGGTTCGCAAATTAACTCTTCAGTTTGTGTTATTTGGGAGTTGCATGGGTCCCTAGTATTCCAGGATATGAATGTGACTCAACAGTTTGTGATTTGAAGACATCTACGTACTTTAGACTATAGGGTGCATGGTTGGTACCATATGAATGAATTGCAGCTGGTCCACCATCAGTTGGAACCATATGAATGAGTTGCAGCTGGGGCACGAGGATGTGTTTGTCACCCTTATATTGTGATGGTTCTTTGTGAGAGTAATAAGTTCCCTAAACTAAAAAGGCTTGCATTCAGTTAAGAATATGGGATATGTTATGAAATTGGTTTTGGCTTGGATTTGGACTTTGGATATGTTATGAGATTTGTTTTGACTTGGATTTGGATTTCGGATTTGATTTTGGATTTGAAGGATCATTCGGGATATTTATAGAATTATGATATGTGTGATTGCTAAGCATGTTTACATAAATATATCATGGTGGATGGCAAGTATATGAATTTTTGTAAGGATTATGCTTTATGCATACGTTAAGTATGGTTACGGGCAGGCTATTAGCTTGACTTAGCAGTTTGTGCTTTCTTTTGGACTCCAATGAGGATTAGGGGCTCAAAAGACATGGTTGTATGGGAAGACAATGGTTAGTTTAGTGAATGGACTAATAGCAAAGTTTGTTCAGCGACTTAGGTGAAAACGAGAGTCCTTGAAACGTATTTGGTATGGGATAGGTGTGAGTAAGTTAGTCTAATTGCCTACCTCATAGTATAAATATGTGTGTGTGTGTTTGTGATATTTGTGAACTTGTTAGATGTGAAAGATATGAGTTTATTTCGATTTCTGAAGCTTGAGCACGTTCTTATGTCACCTTCTATATGTCATATTCTATGCCCTATTTATATGTCATAAGATGTGCGTATTATGATTATGTGTTAACTGATTAATGTGCAAAGTATAACAATGGGGAAGGCAAGGGCTATTCATTAGGCTCGGGGAGCTCATGACCTGACCATTTTTTAGGTTTTTGGAAGTGAAAAGGGATCGTAAGAGCATTAAGAAAGTTAGCAAGCTGTGAAACACTTTTGAAAAACCTAGTTGGAAACGTAGAACCCGTTATGTGGTACTATTATAGATTATGTTTAGTAAATACAATCCTGAATGTATTCTGGTTCGCAAATATATAAGACTGAGAATACAGTTTAAACGCGGTTTATGTATGTAATCCATGTTTTGGAATCACCCTGCCCAAACTTTAGTTTGATTTCATTACAAGCTTCCGCCGTGCTCGCCTATTAACAGATTAATTATGGTTAAGAAGTTTAGAGTGCCTTATGGATGTTTCTTTTTGAGCATCCACGGCGGTGACACGCTTGTCCCTCCTTCGGGCGGGGCATTACAGAAGTGGTATCAAAGCAATAATCCTGTGATCCCTGACCTATAGGGCTTGTATGCGCATGCAATTGACTATTTGTTTCATGATGTGCGATTATATTGGCTACATGTGTTTTATGAGAATACCAACTTTATGTGATTTGCATTATGACTTTGTTTGACATAGATGGAACTCGAGTTTGCAAGATTGATGATAGTAAGTTTCGAGGACGAAACTTATTTAAAATGGGGAGAATGTAACAGTCCAAAATTTTTAGTATTAATTTTCGTCTATATGTCATTGTATGATTTACGTGTATTTTACATATTTATTTTGGACATATGTGATTGCTTAAATTAGGGTATTATTATTATGTTTTTGGAAGTGATTCTAAAATGTTACTTATTTAGTAATAATTGTAAAAAAAAAAAAGAAATGGAAGGAAGAGTAAAAAAAGAGGACTTGACCTAAAAAAAGGAAAAAATAAAATCCAAAAAAAAAAAAGGGAAGGGGGGATTGTTTTATAACGTCATATAAAAAAAAGGGTAGGGGGTTTCTCTACTTTCTTCCCCAAACTCCAACCTCACGCATAGAGAGAGGTGAGGAAAGAGAAGAAGAAGAAGAGGAAGAAGAAGAGGAGGAGAAGAGAAGAAGTTTGAGTTTTAATTTTGATTTCAAGTTAAGGTGAGTAATCTTTGCTTTTTCTTCAGCCTAAGACTGACTAGGGGAAGATGAATTTGAAAGTTTATGCTTGAGTTTGATCAATCAATGGAGAATTAAAGCTATGAATTTGATATTTTAGGGTTTAGTAGATTAGAACCTTAATTCCACTCTTTAGAAAACCCACCTCTATAAGTTGTTTGTTTAATTGTGATTTTTTGATTAATTGGATGTTGCGAATTGATAGGTATGTTGTGAATTTATCCAAAAACATACTATACAATGAATTTTTTGATTGATTATTTGGTGTTGGAAGAAAAAGATGGAAGAAAAATAGAGGTTGAATTTTCGGATTCTACACACAGCCTGCCACTGTTTGAATTTTTGTGAATTATTGAATTGGAGAAAAATTATGAAAGTTTGACTGTAGGTTATCTATTATATTGGGCAATTTATTGTAAATTTTCGTGAATTTTTAACATGTTATTTGTGAGTCATGTAGTTTTGATTAAAACTGCCTGTTATTTAGTATGAAATTTCAGAGGATGTTTGAATTACTGTGAGCCATTTTGTTGGAGAAAAATTGTGAAAAGTTTACTGTAGAATATACATTTTTTTGGAGATTTTTGGTAAAGTTTCATGAATTTTGGCTGTATAATTTGTGAGTTATGAATTTTCAATTGAATTTGCCCTATTTTGGTTCGGTTGTTGTTTTAATTTTTAGGAGCTATGTCCTTGGTCAAAAATTATGAAAATTTTACTGTGTGTGCTCTATGATGCTTGGCAATGTTTTGTGAATTCTTATGAATTTTGAATTCGTACTTTTTGATTTATGGATTTTTTATTGAACTTTTCATGTTTAGAGTATATCTTCGGGGTGCTATTTCGAACTTTGTGACGGATTGGCTTCCGGAAAAATTATGAAAATATTATCATTAATTCCCCATACTACGTTGTACTTGTCTGTAAGTTTTTGTGAATGTTGGATGTGTATTATTTGAGTTACGAATTTATGAGTGGAATGCTATGTTTGGTGTAGCTATGGTTACTCGTATGCATAAATTAGATCTTTGTCATGTTTGTGATAATTTCACGCATTAAAATAGTAAGGTGTTGTTATAGGTTGTTGAAAACTTGGAAAAATTGTTTCAGGTGGAATTAAGCCATATTTTGATTATGGTTTTGTTAATATTGTGAAATTGAGCATCTATGAGGAATAAAAATTTGATTATATGGATTATACGATTTCAATAAGTTATATTTTTGGGGAAAAATGCTCATGTCTTAACTGAAGCTATTACATGATGTTCTAGAGTTATAGCCATAGAAGTAATTGTCTTTGTGTTTGAAGTTATGTGAGTCATTGGTTGGAGCCTTGAGTGGGCACTGCCTGGTCCACAAATTAACTCTTCAGTTTGTGTTATTTGGGGCTTGTAAGGGTCTCTGGTACTCCAGGATGTGAATGTGACTCAACAGTTTGTGATTTGAGGACATCTACATACTTTAGAGCGTTGGGGGTCTGGTGGGTATCATATGAATAAGTTGCAACTGGTCCACCATCGGTTGAAACCATATGAATAAGTTGCAGCTGGGGCACGAGGATGTGTTTGTCACCCTTATATTGTGATGGTTCTTTGTGAGAGTCATAAGTTCCCTAAACAAAAAAGGTTTGCATTCAATTAAAAATATGGGATGTGTTATGAAATTGGTTTTGCTTTGGATTTGGACTTTGGATATGTTATGAGATTAGTTTTGACTTGGATTTGGATTTCGAATTTGGTTTTGGATTTGAAGGATCATTCGGGATATTGATAGAATTATGATTGATTTTGAATTGTATGTGTGATTGCTAAGTATGTTTACATAAATATATCATGGTGGATGGCAAGTATATGAATTTTTGTAAGGATTATGCTTTATGCATACGTTAAGTATGGTTACGGGCAGGCTATTAGCTTGACTTAGCAGGTTGTACTTTCTTTTGGACTCCAATAAGGATTAGGGGCTCAAAAGACATGGTTGGTATGGGAAGACAATGGTTAGTTTAGTGAATGGACTAATAGCAAAGTTTGTTCAGCGAATTATGTGAAAACGAGAGTCCTTGAAACATACCTGGTATAGGATAGGTGCGAGTAAGTTAGTCTAATTGCCTACCTCATACTATAAATATGTGTTTGCGTGTTTTTGATATTTGTGAACGTGTTAGATGTGAAAGATATGAGTTTATTTGGATTTCTGAAGCTTAAGCACGTTCTTATGTCACCTTCTATATGTCATATGCTATGCCCTATTTATATGTCATAAGATGTGCGTATTATGATTATGTGTTAACCGATTAATGTGCACAGTATAACAACAGCGAAGGCAAGGGCTCTTCACTGGGCTCAGGGAGCTCATGACCTGACCATTTTTTAGGTTTTTGGAAGCGAAAAGGGATCGTAAGAGTATTAAGAAACCTAGCAAGCTATGAAACACTGTTGAAGAACCTAGTTGGAAACGTAGAGCCCATTATGTGGCACTGTTATAGATTATGTTTAGTAAATACAGTCTTGAATGTATTTCGGTTCGCAAATGTATAAGACTAAGAATACGGTTTAAATGTGGTTTATGTATGTAATGCATGTTTTGGAATCACCCTGCCCAAACTTTAGTTTGATTTCATTACAAGCTTTCGCCGTGCTCGCCAATTAATAGATTTAGGCCCTGTTCTTTTCAGTGGGAAGTGATGGGTGTGGGATGGGTGAGTGTGGAAAAGGGGGGGGGGGAGGAAGGAGTGGGTATGAGTTGGAAAGAGTGGTATTTTTTTGTAAGTGTCGGAAAGGGGGGAAAGGAGTAGGTGAGAGTGGGCAGGAGTTGAAAGGAGTTGAATGAAGTAGTGTGCCAAAGGGGGGGAAGGAGCGGGTGAGACTGGGAAGGAGTGGTATTTTTTTTTAAGTGTGGGAAAGAGGGGGGGGGGAGGAGTGGGTGGGTGTGGGAAGGACTGGATCGGTTCATCAAATCACGAAAAGAACGGGGCTAATTATGGTTAAGAAGTTTAGAGTGTCTTATGAATGTTTCTTTTCGAACATCCACGGCGGTGACACGCCTATCCCCCCTTCGGGCGGGGCATTACAGAAGTAGTATCAGAGCAATAATCCTGCAATCCCTGACCTATAGGGCTTGTGTGCGCATGTGATTGACTGTTTGTTTCATGATGTGCGATTATGTAGGCTACGTGTGTTTTACGCGAACACCAAGTTTATGTGATTTGCATTATGACTTTGTTTGAGATGGATGGAACTCAAGTTTGCAAGATTGATGATAGTAAGTTTCGGGGACGTAACTTATTTTGAGAGGGGAGAATGTAACAACCTAAAATTTTTAGTATTAATTTTTGTCTATATGTCGTTGTATGATTTACGTGTATTTTACATATTTATTTTGGACATATGTGATTGCTTAAATTAGTGTATTATTATTATATTTTTGGGAGTGATTCGAAAATGTTACTTCTTTAGTTGTAATTGTAAATAAAAAAAAGAAAAACCAAAAAAAAGGGAAGGGGGATTGTTTTTATAACGTCATATTGTGGGGAGAAGGTTTCTCTACTTTCTTCCCCAAACCCCAACCCCACGCATAGAGAGAGGTGAGGAAAGAGAAGAAGAAGAAGAAGAAGAAGAAGAAGACGAAGATGAGAAGAGAACTTTGGGTTTTGATTTTGATTTCAAGTTAAGGTGCGTAATCTTTGCTTTTCCTTCAACCTAAAATTGATTAGGGGAAGATGAATTTGAAAGTTTATGCTTCAGTTTTATCAATCAATTGAGAATTGAAGCTATGGATTTGATGTTTTAGGGTTTATTAGATTAGAACCTTGACTCCACCTCTCAGAACCCCACCTCTATGAGTTGTATGTTTAATTTTGATTTTTTGATTAATTAGGCGTTGCAATTTGATGGGTATGTTGTGAATTTTCAGATTTGATGTTTTATTGGTGTTGGAAGAACAAGATGGGAAAAAAATAGAGGTTGAATTTTCAGATTCTACACAAGGCCCGCCACTGTTTGAATTTATGTGAATTATCGAATTGACAAAAAATTATGGAAGTTTTACTGTAGGTTACCTATTATATTGTGCAATTTCTTATAATTTCTTATAATTTTTCTTTGATTGAAACTGTCTTGTTATTTACTGCGAAATTTTAGTTGATGTTTGAATTACGGTGAACGAATGGGTTAGCGCAAAGTTGTGAATGGTTTACTATTGAATACACATCTTATTTGGAGATTCTTGGTAAAGTTTCATGAATTTTGGATGTAGACTTTGTGACTTATGAATTTTCTATTGAATCTTCCCTATTTTGGTTCGGTTACTGTTTTAATTTTTGGGATATATTTGCCTCATGAAAAATTATTAAAATTTTACTGTGTGCGCTCTATGATACGTGGCTATTTTCTGTAAATTTTTATGAATTTTGAAAGCGTACCTTTTGATTTATGGATTTTTGATTGAAGTTTTCCTGTTTAGTGTATACGTTCGGGTGTTGTTTCAATTTTTGTGATGGATTGGGTTTCGGAAAAATTATGAAAATATTATAATTAATTCCCCATGCTATGTTGTATTTGTCTGTAAAGTTTTGTGAATGTTGGATGTGTATTATTTGAGTTATGAATTTTTGAGTGGAATGCTATGTTTGGTGTAGTTATGATTACTCGTATGCATAAATTAGATTTTTGTCATGTTTGTGATAATTTTACGTGCTAAAATAGTGAGGTGTTGTTATGGATTGTTGAAAACTTGTGAGAATTGACTTGGGTAGAATTAATCCTTATTTTGATTATGTTCTTGTAAATATTATGAAATTGAGCTTCTATGAGGAATAAAAATGTGATTATATGGATTATGCGATTTAAGTAAGTTATGTTTTTGGAAAAAAAAGGTTCATGTCTTGACTTAGGCTATTACATGATGTTCTATAGGTATGGCCATAGAGGTAGTTGTCTTTGTGTTTGGAGTTGTGTGAGTCGTTGGTTGGTACCTTGAGTGGGCGCTGCCCGGTCTGCCAATAAACTCTTCAGCTTGTGTTATTTGGGAGTTATATGGGTCCCTGGTACTCCGACACATGATGTGACTCTACAGTTTGTGATTTGAGGACATGTACGTACTTTAGAGTGTTGGGTGTCTGGCTGGTACCATATGAATGAGTTGCAGTTGGTTCACTATCGGTTTGAACCATATGAATGAGTTGCAGCTGGGCCATCAGGATTTGTTTGTCACCCCTTATGTTGTGATGGCTCTTTGTGAGAGTCATGAGTTGATTTCCCCTAAACTAAGAAGGGTTGCATTCAACCAAAAATATGTGATATGTTATGAAATTGGTTTTGGATTGGATTTGGACTTTAGATATGTTATGAGATTAGTTTTGACTTGGATTTGGATTTAAGATTTGGTTTTGGATTTGAAGCATCATTCGGGATGTTTATGGAATTATGATTGATTTTGAAACATATGTGTGATTGCTAAGTATGTTTACATAAATATATCATGGTAGATGGCAAGTATATGAATTTTTGTAAGGAATATGCTTTATGCATGCGTCAAGTATGGTTATGGGCAGACTATTAGCTTGACCTAGCAGGATGTGCTTTCTTTTGGACTCCAATGAGGATTAGGAGCTCAAAAGACATAATTGGTATGGGACGATTATGGTTAGTTTAGCGAACAGACTAACAGCAAAGCTTCTTCAAGGACTTAAGTGAAAACGATGGTCCTTGAAATGTACCTAGTATGGAACAAGTATGAATAAGTTAGTCTAATTGCCTATCTCATAATATAAGTACTCTGTGATATTTTTGAATGTGTTAGATTTGAAAGATATGAGTTTATTTCGATTTTTGAAACTTGAGCACGTTCTTATGTCACCTTCTATATGTCATATGCGATGCCTTGCTTATATGTCATAAGATGTGCGCAATGTGATTATGTGTTAACCAATTAATGTGCAAAGTGTAACAACGGGGAAGGTAATGGTTATTCACTGGGTTCGGAGAGCTCATGATCTCTCCTTTTTCAGGTTTCTGAAAGCAGAAATGGATCGTAAGAGCATTAAGAAAGCTAGCCAGCTGTGAAACACTTTTGAAGAACTTAGTTGGAAATGCTGAACCCGTTATGTGATACTGTTATTCAGTAAATACAGTTTCGAATGTATTTTGGCTCGCACATGTATAAGACTATGAATGCGGTTTAAATACGGTTTATATATGTAATGCATGTTTTAGAATCACTCAACCAAAACTTTAGTTTGATTTCATTACAAGCTTCCACCGCGCTCGCCTGTTAAAGGGTTAATTATGGTTAAGAAGTTTAGATTGCCTTGTGGATGTTTCTAGTCGAGCATCCACGGCGGTGATGCACCTGTCCCTCCTTCAGGATGGGCATGACAGAAGTGGTATTAGAGTAATAATCCTGCGACCTCTGACTTATAGGGCTTGTGTGGGCCTGTGATTGACTATTTATTTCATGATGTTTTATGTATGCTACATGTGTTTTACGTGAACATCAAGTTTACGTGATTTGTATTATGACTTTGTTTGACATGGATGGAACTTGAGTTTGTAAGATTGATGATAGTAAGTTTCGAGGACGAAACTTATTTTAAGAGGGGGATAATGTAACAACCCAAAATTTTTAGTATTAATTTTCGTCTATATGTCATTGTATGATTTACGTGTATTTTACATATTTATTTTTGACATATGTGGTTGCTTAATTAGTGCATTATTATCATATTTTTGGGAGTGATTCGAAAATGTTTATTATTTAGTAGTAGTTGTAAAAAAAAAGAAATGGGAAGGAAAACAAAAAAGAGGGCTTGACCAAAAAAAGGAAAAAGAAAAACAAAAAATGGGAAAGGGAATTGTTTTTATAACGTGATATTGAGGAGAGGGGGTTTCTCTACTTTCTTCCCCAAACCCCAACCCCATGCATAGAGAGAGGTGAGGAAAGAGGAGAAGCAGAAGAAGAAGAAGAAGAAGAAGAAGAAGAAGAAGAAGAAGAAGAAGAAGAAGAGGTTTGGGTTTTGAATTTGATTTCAAGTTTAGGTGAGTAATCTTTGGTTTTTCTTCAACCTAAGACTGGTTAGGGAAGATGGATTTGAAAGTTTTTTCTTGATTCTGATCAATCAATTGAGAACTGAAGTTATGAATTTGATTTTTTAGAGTTTAGTAGATTAGAACCTTAATTCCACCCCTTAGAAACCCACTTTTATGAGTTGTATGTCGAATTGTGATTTTTTGATTAATTGGGTGTTGCGAATTGATGGGTATGTTGTGAATTTATCCAAGCACATACTATACTATGAGTTTCTGGATTGATTATTGGCGTTGGAAGAACAAGATGGAAGAAAAATGGATGTTGAATTTTTAGATTCTACACACAACTTGGCACTGTTTGAAGTTTTGTGAATTATCGAATTGGAAAAAAATTATGGATGCTTTACTGTAGGTTTCCTATGATATTTATAAATTTTTTGTAAATTTTTGTGAATTTGGAATATTTGATTTGTGAGTTATGAATTTTTTATTGAAATTTCCATGTTATTTAGTGTGAAATTTTAGATAATGTTTGAATTACTGTGAACCATTGGGTTGGAGGAAAGTTGTGAAAAGTTTAATGCTGAACACACATGTTATTTGGAGATTTTTGGTCAAGTTTCATGAATTTGGGATGTAGACTTTGTGAGTTATGAATTTTCGGTTGAATTTGCCCTATTTTGGCTCGTTTATTGTTTTAATTTTTGGGAGCTATTTGTTTGGTCAAAAATTATGAAAATGTTACTGTGTGCGCTTTAGGATACTTGGCTATTTTCTATAAATTTTTATGAATTTTGGAGGCGTACTATATGATTTATGGATTTTTGATTGAACTATTCCTGTTGAATTTATAGCTATTTCAATTTTTGTGAGGGATTGGCATCTGGAAAAATTATGAAAATATTATGATTAGTTCCCCATGCTATGTTGTATTTGTCTGTACATTTTTGTGAATGTTGGATGTGTATTCTTTGAGTTACAAATTTTTGAGTGGAATGCTATGTTTGGTGTAGTTATGGTTACTCGTATGCATAAATTAGATCTTTGCCGTGTTTGTGATAATTTCATATAGTAAAACAGTAAGGTGTTCTTATGGATTGCTGAAAACTTGTGAGAATTGTTTTCAGTGGAATTAAGCCTTATTTTGATTATGTTTTTGTAAATATTGAGAAATTGAGCTTCTATAAGGAATAAAAATGTGATTATATGGATGATGCGATTTCAACAAGTTATGTTTTTGGGAAAAAAGGTTCATGTGTTGACTGTGACTATTACATGATGTTTTGGAACTATAGCCATAAAAGTAGTTGTCTTTGTATTTGGAGCTGTATGAGTCGTTGGTTGGTACCTTGAGTGGGGGCTGCCCGTTCCGCCAATTAACTCTTCAGTTTGTGTTATTTGGGAGCTGTATGGGTCCCTAGTACTTCAGGATGTGAATGTGACACAAGAGTTTGAGATTTAAGGAGATCTACGTACTTTAAAGAGTTGGGTGCCTGGTTGGCACCATATGAATGAGTTACAAGTAATCCACAATCGATTGGAACCATATGAATGAGTTGTAGCTATGCCACTAGGATGTGTTTGTCACCCCTATATTGTGATGGTTCTTTGTGATAGTCTTGAGTTGATTTTTCCTAAACTAAAAAGGTTTGCATTCAGTTAAGAATATATGATATGTTATGAAATTGGTTTTGGATATGTTATGAGATTAGTTTTGACTTGGATTTGGATTTCGGATTTGGTTTTGGATTTGATAGATCATTTGGGATATTTATGGAATTATGATTTATTTTGAAACATATGTGTGATTGCTAAGTATGTTTACATAAATATATCATGGTGGATGGCAAGTGTATGAGTTTTGGTAAGGAATATGTTTTATGCATACGTCAAGTGTGGTTACGTGTTAAGCCAAAAATCATGTATTGTTTTAATAATTATTTCGATTATATTATATATATTATTTCATCTAATTTACTTTATCTTATATATTTTTTAGGTTTAGCATTAATAAAATAAAGATGAGAAGAGAGGACGTCGAAGTTCGGGTTTTACACGCTTGGCTATCAAGAGGATCCAAGAATAATAATTTATGAAAAATATTATTTTCATGATTATTTATTTGGGTTAGGGTTACAAGAGTTGAAGAGAAGCTAGAAGTCTTAGGGGAGAAGGAGTCTAACGAAAAAGAAAAAAACCCTAGTCACTAAGCCTAAGCCCAACACCCACGTCTCCATCCTCATGATATATCATCATCTCCATCATCCTCCGATATCAAGCTAAGTACCCTCACCTTCAGCCCCATGCAAAACCCACGGCAGCTCCTTAATTCTGGGGATCACGCCATCCATCCTACATCGCCACCACCATCATCAATCTTCATCCCTCCACCCATCATCTTCAATCACCGTCCTTCGTCACGCCATCACCAATCAACCACGGCAGCCAAGCTCCTTCCCCATCATCCCCTAAACCTCATGGCTTTTACTTCCATCAGGCTTCACCAACGCATGCAATTATCATCACCAAAACCCACGGCTAAACCCCGTAACCCACCTTCCTTCTCCACGGCTACACATCACACCATTCATCATCATCATCTTCTTACGTCACCATCATCGTGATCATCCTCCCATCATTCATCCCCATCCCCATCACTAATCCATCAACCCCCATAGTTTCCTTATCTTATTAGGGTTGTTTTATTTTTAGTTTTTTTTGTTGTTTAGATTATTGTTAAACATTCATTATTTGGGTGAAATTTATGATTTTATTTTTAATATGAGTGAGTAATTTTTTTTTGTGCTTAGTATAATCTATTTGAAACCATGCTAAATTAATATTTTGAAACAAGTTTCATGCTTTATTGTCTGGTTGATTTTTATTCATGGTTCTATAGCAATTAGTGTTTATAGTTCATGATATTCGTGTTATATTAATTAGAATGCATGCTAGTTAGTTTAATACGAATTCATATGATAGTTTAAAAGGTTTTAATACGTAAAAGTTATAGTCTTTTAGGCATTAGTATCATCCTAATTAATCATGGATGACTCAAACCCATATCTTTTAATTAGATAATCATTCTAGATCTTTGTTAAATCAGTTTGTTGGTAAATTGCTTACAAGGTGTTAGATGATGTTTTTCTAATATGTAATGCTCTAGTTTTATTAAATCCATGTGCTGGTGTGAGGGTTGTCAAAATTAGTAGGGTTTATATTAGGGCTGGACCTAAATAAACTATAATATAAGGAAAAACAGGGAAGATCCGCTGGTGGGTTTCTTCTACAGTTTAACTCACGGATAAAATTTACTTGTTTGTTAATGATAAATATTAATTTTCATGGTAGACATAGATTATGCTAAACATTTTTCATAAATTTGGTATCTTTGATAATTATTTGTTGCTTTTTGGTTAATTTGTTTAGTTTGTCAATTTTTATTCTTCAAGTATTAGCTTTAATATAAATTCTATTTACCTCCCCCCCCCAAAAAAGAGAGTCTTTTAGGAGTGTCTTGGGAATATTAGATTAGTTAGATTTTTATTTTTAGAGTGATTATAATTTTCAGATTTTATTTATATTTTGTTTTGCCTTTTAATTACCAGTTTGTTAGAAATTAGGCTAAAAATAGTTCCTTTTGTGTTTTTTCAAGTTTTAATCCATCCTAGGGTTTATGTAGTGTCCTAAGCTTCCTATATTTAATTTATGGATTTTTGGAAATTATTTGATAATTTTTCAGAATTATTTTGTGAATTGGATATATGCAGGTTTTTATTTCAATAAATCTGAAAATTACGTTTTTAATTTTTATTTCGTGATTTTTAGGTGTTATTAAGTCCATAAAATTATATCCTTAAATTTGGTTAATTTTGTTATTTAATTTCGTATTTATATTAGTGCAGTTTATTTTTTTCTATTTTCAGATTTAATTTTCTGTTTCATTTTTCCGGAGTTAATTTTCAGTTTTAATTTTTCTGAAATTAATTACGTATAATTATGGAGTTATAAACTTATAAAATTTAACAATATTGGTTTAGGTTACTGTTTATAATTTTTTTATTATTAATTTTCTGTTTTAATTTTTAGTTGAATATTGTGTTATTATTTCTGTTTTTATTTATCAGATTATTTATGATAGCTATTTTCTGTTTTATTTCCGGAATTAAATTTAGAATATTTAGGAGTAATATTAAGTATTTTTTGAGATTTTTATTTATTAAATTTGATTTGTTTTAGAAATACAAAGAGAAGCAACAATAAATTAGATTAGTAAAATTATTTAGAATTAAAGTAGCTTTTAGACATAATCTTTCGTTGTGGGATCGATCCCTATTTTCCTATAGTATAAATATTATTTATAAAATCCAAGTAGTGATTAAATTTGTCGATCCATGACAAGCTTTACAAATTTTAGCACCGTTGTCGGGAAAATAAAATAAAATCGTTAGTTTACTTCTATTTAATTTTACTACTTTTATTGTTTTTTTTTTTAACTCTAGTATTTTAATTTTTGTAGATTGCCCGTAATGTATGAAATTAAGGAGTGGTAAGGAAATTGGAGAGGACAAAGAGCAAACGTTGGAAGCTAAAAACAAATAAGGTTGTCCTAAACCAGTAAGTCTTAAGATTAAAGAGGTAAGAATGTCTACCCTTTGGGAACTTGCTGCCCCTAACCTAGAAACCCAACCTATGTCCATTACTTATGCTGCATTAGATAAACCTCTAAAACTGAAATCTGGATTCATCAATCTGTTGCCCAAGTTTCATGGATTAGCTGGAGAGGACCCTTACCGTTATATTAGTGAATTCCTTATTACATTCTCTGCTATGGTGCCTGAGGGGATTCCTGAAGACCAAATTAGATTAAGAGTTTTTCCTTTTTCTTTGCTTGGTAATGCTAAAGATTGGCTGTATTACATACCTGCTGGATCTTTCTCTACATGGACTGCATTGCATAAATCATTTTTAGAGAAATTTTTTCGAGCATCCCAAATTGGATCTATTAGGAAAGATATATGTGGTATTAAACAAATAAATGGGGAAACTTTTTGTGAGCACTAGGAAAGATTTAATAAACTGTGTGCTAGTTGTTCCCAACATCAAATAACTGAACAATTGTTGATTCAATATTTTTATGAGGGTTTGCTTCCTATGGATTGTAATATGGTTGATGCTGCTAGTGGGAGGGCTCTAGTTAATAAAACTCCAGTAAAGGCTAGAAATTTATTCAATTTAATGGCCCAAAATACTCAACAGTTTGGTGCTAGGGAGTCACAAATTAAAAGGGTTAATGAGATTAGTTCTAGCTCATCTATAGAGAGTCAGTTATCTCACATTACTGCTATGTTGAGTAAGATTGTTACTAAGGGAGTACAAAAAGCAGTCATATGTGGCATTTGTTGTCTAGAGGGGCATCATACTGATGCATGTCCTACACTTCAAGAGAGAAATATTAATGCTGTCTATTCTGACCAAGGTCAAAGGATGTATGATCCATATTCTAACACCTATAATGAAGGATGGAGAGACCACCCTAATCTTAGGTATGGCCCTAAAACCAATCCACCTAGTTTTGACCAAACATCTCGTCAACCTTCTAATCAAGATAGGACCAACTTCTTACTAGAACAACTTTTTAAGAAGGTGGATGATGGCCAGATTTTGGAGACAACTCTTAAGTAGGTTTAAGAGAGACATACTGCAACTGATATCATAGTCAGCAACTTGCAGGCTTAAATGCAGAATAGGTTACCATCTCAACCTTACCCTAACCCTAAGGAGAATGTTAGTTCCATAACACTTAGGAGTGAGAAAGAGCTAAAAGAGCCTAGGAAGAGTAGAGAATTAGAACCTGAGTTAGAGGTCAAAGGGGCTGAACCAGAGTTAGATATAGATTTTAATCAAACTACTGAGGAAATAGGAGAGAAGAAAAGAGAACCTTATAAGCCAATTCCACCCTTTCCTAGTAGATTTCGAAGCCCTACTTTTGAGGTGAATGAGGCTAACCAAGAGATCTTAGAGACATTAAGGAAGGTAGAGATCAACATACCTCTCCTTGATGCAATTAAATAGGTGCCTCGTTATGTTAAGTTATTGAAAGAATTATGTATTACTAAAAGGAAGTAAGTAGGTAATGAAAATGTAAGTGTGGGGGAGAATGTATCTGCAGTTTTTTAAAGGAAACTTCCCCCTAAGTGCAAAGACCCAGGTGTGTTTTCTATTCTTTGTAAGATACGAAATCTTTACTTTGATAAGGCTATGCTTGACTTGGGTGCTTCCATTAATGTTATGCCTAGGTCTGTTTATGACAAACTGAACTTAGGAGAGTTAAAGAAAACTGTTGTAGTGCTTCAGTTAGCTGATAGGAGTAGTATTTAGCCAGATGGAGTGTTTGAGGATGTCTTAGTCCAAGTGAATGAACTTGTGTTTCCTACTGATTTTTATGTGATGAACAAGGGTGATGCATGTCATGATCTTCCCATATTGCTTGGCAGGCCATTTTTGAAAACAGCTACGACTAAAATTGATGTGCATGAATGAGCATTACCCATGGAATTTGATGGTGAAGTGATTAGTTTTAATATTTTTTATGCCACGAGATTTCCTACTGATGTGAATTATGTGTATGCAGTTGATGTTATTGATGAGTTGTCCCAAGATATTTATGACTTGTGCAATGAAGATCAATTTTTGACTGTGCTTACTAAAAGTCCTGATCTTGCGGAGTTTTAAAAAGTGCCCTACCAGATTAATGATGATTTAGTGGAAGAGACCTAACTAGAGGATTCAGGAGCTTCATGAAGTCGAGCCAACGACTGTAAACAAAGGCGCTGGTTGGGAGGCAACTCAACCTTTTTAGGGAAATACCTATTTAATTTTGCTTTTATTTTCATTATTTCTATCTTTTTGCATGCATTAGGGACTATTCATGAATTAAGTGGGGGGGGCATCCTGCGTTTAATCCCTGCAGTGTTTATTCTTGGAAAAAAAAACACAAAGAAAATGGAGAAAAAAACAAATTTTTTTTCTTATAAATAATGCATGATATGAGTTTATGCTAGGCTTGCTTGCTTAATTTTTTTTTTACTTTATTAGCTATTTTATAGTTTATTCTTTTATGAATGAAGACTTCTGAGCATGCTAGCTTTCTTTCAGGGAAGTTTGAGTTGATCCTCATATATCTCTTTAATGAGTAACTGTCATAATTATTCATCTTATTTGATCATGTATTATATCCATTTTAGAGGAAACAAAGTGGCCTAACCCATTTCCTAGACTATTAAATTAGTAGAATAACTCATTGAAATTGTGACTTTTCTTGTCTGTTTATTATAAAAAAGAAAAAAAGTGAAAAAGGAAAGGAAAAAAGGTTAGATTACCAACATGGGTAGGAATAGGTGGCTCGACACCTTTTCCCCTTAAGTTTAGGTCTCAAGTGAGCCTTATGTATGGAGTAACCCATGATTGGGAGAGGCATGCCCCTTTTTAGGCCGATCAATGACTCGCGCAAGGCTAAAAGAAATAAAGATGAGAATAAATTATTTACTCCAGCATCTTTATTCGGGTGAGTGTGAGATAGTGAGTGTGAGATAGGGAGTGTTTAATTTTTAAGTCCCTATATAGGCCTCGAATATGTGCGCTAGTGGAGTTTGAAAAACAAAACCAAAAAAAAAAACAAAAGAAGAAGAAGAGAAAAATAAATACAAGGCAAGTTTAGAATCAATTCAATGAGTTGTTGTATCTAGTTCAGTAATCTTTATAGCCATACCATGCCTAAATTTTTCTATCATAAATTTTTTAGGCCTTTTGATTGGTGTATGCATATATAAAAGAGATGGATAATTATTAATCTTGTTACTTCATTATAGAAATGTTGTCAGGCTGATGAATAAACTCCCTGAAGGTAATTGAATGTCTAGTAGTTATTCACTTGTAGGAGGAAAAACTAATTAATTTGTAATAAAACTGTTTTCAAAGCAAGCCAATGCCTAGTATGAATATCATAGTTATGCATGACTTAATAAGAAAGAAAGAGGGTAAGTTTTTAGGTCGAGTTTAAGATTTCCTTGCACGAGGACACCCAAAGTCTAAATGTGGTGGAATTTATTGAGCCAAAAATCATGCATTATTTTAATAATTATTTCAATTATATTATATATATTATTTCGTCTAATTTACTTTATTTTATATATTTTTCAGGTTTAACATTAATAAAATAAAGAGGAGAAGAGAGGACGTCAAAGTTCGGGTTTTACACGTTTGGCTATCAAGACGGTCCAAGAATAATAATTTATGAAATTCCATAATTATTTATTTGGGTTAGGGTTACAAGAGTTGAAGAGAAGCTAGAAGTCTTGAGGGAGAAGGAGTCTAATGAAAAAGAAAAAAAACCCTAGTCACTAAGCCTAAGCCTAACACCCACACCTCCTTCCTCATGATATATCATCATCTCCTTCATCCTCCGATATCACGCTAAGTACCCTCACTTTCAGAGCCATATAAAACCCACAACAACTCCTTAATTCCGGGGATCACGCCATCCATCCTACATCACCACCACCATCATCAATCTTCATCCCTTGACCCATCATCTTTAATCACCGTCATTCCTCACGCCATCACTAATCAATGATGGCAGCCAATCTCCTTCCCCATCATCCCCTAAGCCTCACGGCTTCTTCTTCCATCACGCCTCACCAACGCATGTTATTATCATCATCAAAACCCACGGCTAAATCCTATAACCCACCTTCCTTCTCCACGACTACACATCACCCCATTCATCATCATCATCTTCTTACGTCACCATCATCGTGATCATCCTCCCATCATTCATCCCCACCCCCACCCCCATCACCAAACCATCAACCCCCACGGCTGCCTCATCTTATTAGGGTTGTTTTATTTTTAGTTTTATTTTTTGTTGTTTAGATTATTGTTAAACATGCATTATTTGGGTGAAATTTGCGACTTTAGTTTTAATATGAGTCAGTAATTTTTTTTGTGCTTAGTATAATCTATTTGAAACTATGCTAAATTAATCATTTTGAAACAAGTTTCATGCTTTATTGTCTAGTTGATTTTTATTCATGGTTCTATAGCGATTAGTGTTTATAGTTCATGATATTCGTGTTATATTAATTAGAATGTATGCTAGTTAGTTTAATACGAATTCATATGATAGTTTGAAAGGCTTTAATACGTAAAAGTTAGAGTCTTTTAGGCATTAGTATCACCCTAATTAATCATGGATGGCTCAAACTCGTCTCTTTTAATTAGATAATCGTTATAGATATTTGTTAAATAAGTTTGCTGGTAAATTGGTTACAAGGCATTAGATGATGTTTTTCTAATACGTCATGCTCGAGTTTGATTAAATCCTTGCACTGGTGTGAGGGTTATCAAAATTAGTAGGATTTATATTAGAGCTGGCCCTAAATAAACTATAATATAAGGAAAAACGGGGAAGATTCGTTGGTGGGTGTCTTCTACAGTTTAACTCATGGATAAAATCGACTTGTGTGTTAATGGTAAATATTAATTTGTATGGTAGATATAGATTATGCTAAGCATTTTTCATAAATTTAGTATCTTTGATAATTATTTGTTGCTTTTTTAGTTAATTTGTTTAGTTTGTCAATTTTTATTCTTCAATTATTAGCTTTAATATAAATTCCGTTTACCTCCCCCCCCAAAAGAGAGTCTTTTAGGAGTGTCTTGGTGATATTAGATTAGTTAGATCTTGATTTTTAGAGTAATTATAATTTTCAGATTTGATTTATATTCTTTTTTGCCTTTTAATTATCGGATTGTTAGAAATTAGGCTAAAAATAGTTGCTTTTGTATTTTTTCAAGTTTTAATCCATCCTAGGGTTTATATGGTGTCCTAATCTGCCTCTATTTAATTTCGGGAGTTTTGAAAATTATTTGATAATTTTTCAGAATTATTTCGTGAATTGGATATGTGCAGATTTTTATTTCAATAAATCTGAAAATTACGTTTTTAATTTTTATTTCATGCTTTTTAGGTGTTATTAAGTCCAGAAAATTATATCCTTAAATTTTGGTAATTTTTTTATTTAATTTCGTATTTATATTAGTGCAGTTTATTTTTTTCTAATTTCAGATTTAATTTTCTGTTTCATTTTTCTGGAGTTAATTTTCTGTTTTAATTTTTCTGAAATAAATTACTTATAATTATGGAGTTATAAACTTATAAAATTTAAGAAAATTAGTTTAGGTTAATTTTTGTAATTTTTTTAATATTAATTTTCTGTTTGTTATTTTCTGTTTTAAGTTTTAGTTAAATATTGTGTTATTATTTCTGTTTTTATTTTTCAGATCATTTAAGATAGCTATTTACGGTTTTATTTCCAGAATTAAATTTAGAATATTTAGGAGTAATATTAAGTATTTTTCCAGATTTTTATTTATTAAATTTGATTTGTTTTAGAAATACAAAGAGAAGAAACAATAAATAAGATTACTAAAATTATTTAGAATTAAACTAGCTTTTTGACATAATCTTTCCTCTTGGGATCGATCCCTACTTTCCTATGCTATAATTATTATTTATAAAATTGAAGTAGTGGTTAAATTTGTTACTCCACGACAAGCTTTAGATTACGGGCAGGCTATTAGCTTGACATAGCAGGTTGCGGTTTCTTTTGGGCCCCAATGAGGATTAGGAGCTCAAAAGACATGGTTGGTATGAGACGACCATGGTTAGTTAAGTGAATAGACTAACAGCACAGCTTGTTCAAGGACTTAAGTAAAAACGAGAGTTCTTAAAACGTACCTGGTATCTGACAGGTACAGCTAAGCTAGTTTAATTGCCTAGCTCATAATATCTATATATGTGTGTGTGTCTAAGATATTTATGAATGTGTTTGATGTGAGAGATATGAGAGATATGAGTTTATTTTGATTTCTGAAGCTTGAGTACGTTCTTATGTCACCTTCTATATGTCATACGCTATGCCTTGTTTATATGTCATGAGATGTGCGTATTGTGATTATGTGTTAACCGATTAATGTGCAAAGTGTAATAACGAGGAAGATAAGGGTTATTCACTGGGCTCAGGGAGCTCATGACCTTATCATTTTTTAGGTTTCTGGAAGCAAAAAGGGATCGTAAGAGCATTAAGAAAGCTAGCCAGCTGTGAAACACTTTTGAAGAACCTTGTTGGAAATGTAGAACCCGTTATGTGATACTGTTATAGATTATGTTTAGTAAATACAGTTCTGAATGTATTTTGGTTCGCACATGTATAAGACTAAGAATACGGTTTAAATATGGTTTATGTGTGTAATGCATGTTTTAGAATCATTCTGCCCAAACTTTAGTTTGATTTCATTACAAGCTTCTGCCTCGCGCGCCTATTAACAGGTTAATTATGGTTAAGAAGTTTAGATTGCCTTGTGGATGTTTCTAGCTGAGCATCCACAGCGGTGATGCACCTGTCGCTCCTTCGGGCAGGGTGTTACAGAAGTGGTATCAGAGCAATAATCCTGCGACTTCTGACCTATAGGGCTTGTGTGCACATGTGATTGACTATTTGTTTCATGATGTACGATTACGTAGGCTACGTGTGTTTTACACGAACACCAAGTTTATGTGACTTGCATTATAACTTTGTTTGACATGGATGGAGCTTGAGTTTGCAAGATTGATGATAGTAAGTTTCGGGGACGAAACTTATTTTAAGAGGGGGAGAATGTAACTGCCCAAAATTTTTAGTATTAATTTTCGTCCATATGTCATTATACGATTTACGTGTATTTTACATATTTATTTTGGACATATGTGATTGGCTAAATTAGTGCATTATTATCATGTTTTTGGAAGTGATTCGAAAATGTTACTTATTTAGTAGTAATTGTAAAAAAAAAAAGTAATGGAATGAAGAGTCAAAAAAGAGGGCTTGACAAAAAAAATGGAAAAAGAAAAACCAAAAACAGGGAAGGGGGGATTGTTTTTATAATGTGATATTGAGTGGAGGAGGTTTCTTTACTTTCTTCCCCATACCCCAACCCTATGGATAGAGAGAGGTGAGGACAGAGAAGAAGAAGAAGAGGAGGAGGAGGAGGAGAAGAGAAGAAGTTTGGGTTTTGAATTTGATTTCAAGTTTAGGTGAGTAATCTTTGTTTTTCCTTCAACGTGAAACTGATTAGAGGAAGATGAATTCTAAAGTTTATGCTTGATTTTGATTAATTAATTGAGGATTGAAGCTATGAATTTGATGATTTAGGGTTTAGTAGATTAGAACCTTAATCCCACCCCTTAGAAACCCACCTTTATAAGTTGTATTCTTAATTGTGATTTTTTGATTAATTGGGCGATGCGAACTAGTGGGTATGTTGTGAATTTATCCAAACACATACTATACTATGAATTTCTGGATTGGTTATTGGTGTTGGGAGAACAAGATGGAAGAAAAATAAAGGTTGAATTTTCGGATTCTACACACAGCTTGCCACTTTTTGAATTTTTGTGAATTATCGGATTGGAAAAAAATAATGAACGTTTTACTGTAGGTTACCTATGATATTTGGCAATCTCTTGTAAATTTTCGTGAATGTTGATTGTTTCATTTGTGAGTTATGAATTCTTGATTGAAACTACCCTGTTATTTAGTACAAAATTTCAGATAATGTTTGAATTACTATGAACCATTGGACTGGAGAAAAATTGTGAAAAGTTTACTGCTAAATAAACATGTTATTTAGGGATTTTTGGTAAATTTTCATGAATTTTGGATGTAGACATTTGTTGAGTTATGAATTTTCGATTGAATCTGCCCTATTTTGGTTCAGTTATTGTTTTAATTTTTATTAGCCATTGCTGGGTGAAAAATTATGAAAATTTTACTGTGTGTGCTTTATGATACCTGGCTATTTTTTGTAAAGTTTTATCATTTTTGGAGACGTACTTTATGATTTATGGATTTTTGATTGAACTATTCCTGCTTAGCTTATAGTTGTTTCAATTTTTGTGACAGATTGGCTTCCGGAAAAATTATGAAAATATTATGATTAATTTCCCATGCTATGTTGCATTTGTTTGTAAATTTTTATGAATGT
The DNA here is from genome assembly GCA_017589665.1 of Selenicereus undatus. NCBI lineage: Eukaryota > Viridiplantae > Streptophyta > Magnoliopsida > Caryophyllales > Cactaceae > Selenicereus > Selenicereus undatus. The sequence goes on along the minus strand of JACYFF010031952.1, from coordinate 29,699,268 downwards.
TGAATGTGCATTCTTTGAGTTATAATTTTTTGAGTGGAATGCTATGTTTGGTGTGAAAGAGAGTCTTGGAGCAACGGTAAGGTTGTCTCTGTGTGACCAAAAGGTCACGGGTTCGAGCCGTGGAATTAGCCACTGACAAAGTCAGGTTAGGCTGCCTATAATTCACCCCTTGGGGTGCGGCCCTTCCACGGACCCTAGGTAAACGCGGGATGCTTGTGCACCGGGCTGCCCTTTTTAATGCTATGTTTGGTATAGTTATGGTTACTTGTATGCATAAATTAGATCTTTGTCATGTTTGTGATAATTTTAGGCATTAAAACAGTAAGGTGTTGTTATGGATTGTTGAAAACTTGTGAGAATGGTTTTGGGTGGAAGTAAGCCTTATTTCGATTATGTTTTTGTAAATATTATGAAATTGAGATTCTATGAGGAATAAAAATGTGATTATATAGATTATGCGATTTCAATAACTTATGTTTTTAGAAAAGAAGGTTCATGTCTTGACTGAGGCTATTACATGATATTCTAGAACTATGGCCATAGAACTAGTTGTCTTTGCATTTGGAGTTGTGTGAGTCGTTGGTTGGTACCTTGAGTGGATGATAAACCTCTATTTTACCCCGTTTTAGACATGATTTTTACCTCTCATTTCGGCGCTTTCCGGTGAAACTTCAAGAGTATAGAGGTTGATTAGTCATTCTTTACCCCAAATCTGCCTATATAATGTGTTTTTGTGTTTTTAGGAGTTCGATTGAAAGAAACGAGGAAAACAAGCTAATGACACACCAAACAGGAGCCAAAAAGATAGATTTTGAGCCAGGAGGAAGTGGCATGTGGGCACCATGCCAGGAAGGGTGACCATGCAACCCAAGGAAACAAGAAAAAGTGAGACAACAAAGAGGCACGGTGCACATGGCACGACCGTGCCACTTTAATATTTCACGTTTAACTGCAATTTGGCGTTGTAATTGGGGTTAGTTTTTTCTCTCTTCTTCTCTCTCGAAAATGACGACTTTAGGTTTCCTTTAGATGGTTTTTGTTATTGTTGATTTCAAGGCATTGGATTGGAATCAATTTATGCATTGGGTAGACTGTTGCTGTAGTTGATAAAAAGTACGTTCTTTTACCTTTTTCCGTTTGTGTTTTAGTTCAAAGTTAATACTTTTAATCATGTTCGCATTCTTGATTATGGTTGTGATTGAAATGACGATTAGAGGCTAAATTTGTTGTCTTGGATTGGGCGTAGGCCCTATTGTGTGAATTGGAACAATGTTCTAGGTTTTCGTTAATGAATGCCCATGATATAATTGAAATATCACTTAGCATGCCAGATGTTCGATGAATTGCCTGAGAGGGTTGTATTCATGTTCGTAATTGGGGTTTAGGAGATTAACGAAAGTTAACTCCTCTACCTAGAGTTATTTTGTGAGCGATTGGATTTCTTAACATAAAAATAGTTAGGGTTGCAATTGGGAATTAAGGGTTACTCAATCTTGTGGTTTCGTGATTCTGGTGTCATAACAATAGATAACTATGATAGCTTGACCAGTCTAATGACCATTGAGAGACGCACAAATTAGCTTAACTTGTAACCTTTTCATTTCAGTTGTCTGCGTGGGTCAAATTTTATGACTGAGTTTATAGTCTAAGGAGCACAATAGTGTGGTGAACCGCAATCCAGGACCTTTGTTAGTATTGATTTAGATAATAGCAGTACTCTTTAGCAGAATAGAGCTGTTATTTAGTGAAAACCAATTTCAGTAGACTCTGGCCTAAATAGAGTGTTAAAGGTTGGTTTGGTGGTCGAAACTGAGTTCCCTGTGGACACGACCCGTACTTGCCGTTACTAGCTACAACTGGCTTCGTGCACTTGTGGTAACACAATTTAAAAATGCAACAAGTTTTTTGCGCCGTTACTGAGGAATTGGTGCATTTTAATTTGAGCATGAACCTTTTTGGCAATATTTTTCTCGATTCAATGATTATCGTGCTCAATATGTGCTTTTTGATTATGAGAAATGAGAAATATGCAATGTTGTGCTTGAGGGGATAACATATGAGACCCGAGCCACCCTTAAGTCCATGTGTTATGATGGTATCTGTTACTTAGTTGTTGATGATATGTGGGATCTGTTTGAGTCCTTGGCTTGGTATCACTGGCACCACGAGCAGGCTAGTGAGTCTTTTGAGTGCCCTTCCCCCACTTCCTATGATTTTCATGCTTATTCTCCTCATGTGTTCTCTTATTGTTCATCTTTTGACCACGATGCGAATTCTTGTCCCTATTATGATATTTCCGATGAATGTTATGCTAAGCTTGATGCCATGATAGGGACAATGAATGAGCGACTTGAGAGTTTTGTTGGTAAGATGAGGGAGAGTGGCCTATTGTATGAGACCGACCCTAGTCCATCATCTCCTAGACTTGAGGTCAGTCCCTATGATGATTATAAGTCTTCCTTTCCCCTATAGTTGAGTTTTATTGATGTTACTCCTTGCATCAACCTTTGGAAAGCATTTGATCCTTTCTTGACTCCTTCATCCCTTGTCGCTCCATCCTTACCTAGCACACCTAGAGACACTACTAGCGGTGTCTTGTGCTTACTTTCCACTCCCCTCCCTTTAGCTAAGTGCACGGGGTTAGAGATGGGTGAGTCTCCTAGGGGTGGCGCTAGTTTTGTTGAGGATGATTTGCTTGATTGGTTGCACGATATTGCACTATTAGAGCCTTCTTCTAAGGAGTTGTATGATGATGATGTGAGGGTTTGTGCAACTCCTAGCATTGAGCATATTGATCCCATTTGCACCGAGCCGCTTGACTTGACCCCCATTCCATCCCCTATACTTCCCATTGATCCCTCTCTTTGCCATGCATTTCATGAGTTCCTAGGTGACATTAGCGAGTGTCACCCCTCATTTGATCCATATTGCGCATACTTAGAGGACGTGCCTACGAAAATCATGTAGAGTACTTTCTTTGATCATGATTTTGATTTTTCTATGACATTTGATGAGTTTAAGAGGGCACTAACTTTGTTTACTCCATTTGTAATAGTGTTCTCTTATTCAAACCATTCTGAGATGCATGCAGCAGTGCACGACAAGCTTCTGAGAGCGTTGATCGCATCCGAGCTGACGACTCGCATCTTGGTAGACAAGGAGTGACTGATGCTCCCTGCGCCCTTATGGCATAGTTTGGGTACATTCAGTACTCGACTTGGAGAAATTCTTAGGTTTTGATAGAAAGGAAGACCTTAGGAGCTACTTGAAGGATACATAGAGGTCCAATGAAGCCCCATGAGCACAAGTAAGAGCTGCAAGAAGCGCACGGTCATGCTACAGGAGTGCACAATCGTGTTACAGGACCAGAAGCTGCACACAGGTTGGTGCACGGTCGTGCATCCTGCTAGTGCATGGGTGCACGACCATGCTTCCTCGAAGCACGATCGTGCGTCTTACGTGCCGTCGCGATTTAATTGGTTTCCAGCCTTTATAAAGGGGCTTTTTCTTTCTTTTTGGGGGAGGCTTTTTGGTGGGTTCTCTCAGGCGATTTTTAGGCTAGGTTTTAGGTTAGTTTATCAAATAAAAAACCTCAATAGGAGGATTATATTAGGATTGAAGATTGTAATCTTGGATTCAACCTTTGGATTTCAAGTTCCTTGTATCAATCAAGTCTAAGTTTTCTTCCTTTTTCTCTCTTTAGTTCATATGTTCTTGTTTATATTTTGCTAGCTTAATTCTTGTATTTGTTTTGTTTAGTTTATATGTTTAGTTTTCATTGTTAATTCATGTTTATTTATATGTTTAGATTTGATTTATTTCATTCTCTCTCTTCTCTTGTTCATGTTTATGTTATTATTTGCTAGTTTAGGTTTTCATGTGTTTGTGATGTTTAGTTGTTAGTTTGTGTTAGATTGGATTATAGCTTGCCCCTTGATTGCTAATCAACCCTGTTTAGGCCTCAACCCTACCTTGTTTATGCCTAAAACTTAGAGTTTTCTTTCATGCCCGCCAAGTGTTCGATGAAATGCTTGAAAGTGCTTGCATCCATGTTTTAGGGCAGTCAACTTATGCTTAGAGGTGAGGTCGATTGTCTAGTGTGGGTAAAGAGAATAGCCGACATTGGGACATGAAAATAGTCTCGTCGCTAGCTAGGTCAAGGGTTATCAATCTTGTAGTTTAATTGAACTAATCCCATGAAAATAGCAGGTTAGAACAATTAGACTAGCTCACGATCCTTGAGAGAGGGTTTGGGTGGTTTTAATGATGCAACCGACCATTTCTGAATACTAGCGTAACTTGGGATGGTCAGGGCTTGACTTGATTACTTGGTTTATCTTAGGTCTAATCATAGTCCTTTTGTTTTCGCGTCAGTAGTTTAGTTCTATTTTCTATCCCCTTCGATTTTGCCTAACTCGAGACGCTTTAGTTAGTTCTGGTGGTTAGAAACACAACTCCCTGCGGATGATACCCCAACTACTCAACGATACACCGTGCACTTAGGGTTTATAAATATTAAAACTCTGTTGTTTTTTTCCCCTAACAAGTTTTTGGCGTCGTTGCCAGGGAACTTGGTTGTTTTAACATCGAAAACAATTTTAAACGCTCTAGATTAGGCCTTTTCTTTTTCTTTTCCTTTTTTCCTTTTCCCTCTTGTTCTTTTAGCTTTGCTTGAACCTGCTTACGCTTGGTGTAGTTTTTGGGTTTGTATCCATAGGCGCAGTCAGAGGGGGCGACCACTCATTCCCTTTGACCCTGAGATAGAAGCCACTGTGTGAAGGCAAAGTGGTGCAAGAAAGAGGCAATTGCAACAAGACAACACTCTGGCTGAGAGAAACCCTAGGGTACTGCGAGACTATGTCCTACCGCAGGCCACCGGCCTCACGTCATCCATTGTCAATTTGGCCGTCAAAGCAAACAACTTCAAGCTATGGCCCACTCTTGTATCCTTCGTGGAGAAGGGTCAGTTTAGTGGGCGACCCATAGAGAACCCCCTTCTTCACCTTCGCAACTTCCTAGCAAAGTGTGACACAATGAAGCTCAACGGGGTCTCCGTTGACGCCATCAGACTCCGGCTCTTTCCTTTCTCGCTGACAGACAGAGCCAGTGATTGGCTCCTTAATGAAGAGCCTAACTCCTTCACAACCTAGGAAGCCTTATCAACTGCGTTCCTGAGCAAGTATTTTCCCCCAGGCAAAACCGCTAAGTTGAGAGCGGACACCACCTCCTTATCTCAATGAGGCAATGAGTCACTTTATGAGGCATGGGAAAGATTTAAAGATCTTTAATGTCAATGCCCCTTCCACGGATTACCCGACTGGCTTCTAATCTAAACCTTCTATAATGGAGTAGACCAGTCACTGAAGATGTCAATTGAAGCCGCAGCTAGCGGCGCACTTATGGGGAAGTCGTCTCCGAAGTCCTTATTAGAGGAGATGACCTCCAATAACTATCATTGGTCCAATGAGAGGGCAACCCCCAAGAGGACTAGTGGGGTTTATGGAGTGGATGCTGTGGATATGCTGGCTAGCCAGGTGGATGCTTTAGTGCAGTGTTTTGACAGGCTTGGAACTCCCTCACCAGGGAGTTTATTGGGAGGTCCCTTAGGTGCGATGTTTGAGGTTGGGGTCCCTTGTAAAATTTATGGCATTCAAGGCCACATTGCTGCTGAGTGTCAATCCGTTTTCCCAGGCGTTGAGCATGTCAATACAATGCAAAATTATGGCCAACGGCCACAAAATAACCCCTACTCAAACACCTACAACCCCGGTTGGAGAAATCACCAAAATCTCTCCTACCGCAACAACAATCCTATGCCACCCAATGCTTCCCAACCACAACCTCCTGGTTTCTAATATAGGGCCCCTTATGCCCCACCACCCCAACAACAACCACCCCAGCCCAAAACTAATCCGGCGAGTCTTATAGAGCGCTTCATAGTGACCCAAACCAAGACTAATGAGGCGTTAGGTGAGTCGGTCAGTCAGTTGGCTGCTAAATTTGAAACTACGACCATTCACCAGAAAATGAAGAAGAATTAGATAGCCCAGATTGTGCAGCAGGTGAGCCATTTGTCTAGACCCCAAGGACATCTGCCAGGTCAATTTGAGACCCATCCCAAAGGTCAGATGAATGCCATCACACTGCGGAGTGGCAGGGAGTTAGAGAGTACTCCAATGCCTATGAGGGAGGAAATGAGGGAGATTGATGATAAGGGTGATGCTACCAGGGAAACTCCTATTGAGCCTTCCAGTAAGGGGGTCCATACTGAAAAGACCTAGGAGATTAAAGCAGAACAAGTTTCACCTCTAGTGAAGCCGTACACGACTCCAATTCCATATCCTCAGAGGCTAGTAAGGTATAAGGAGGAGCACAAATACGAGGAGTTCCTCGAGATGCTTAAAAAGTTCCACATCAACATCCCTTTCCTGGAGGCTATTATTGACATGCCTTCGTATGCCAAGTTTCTGAAGGACTTACTGACAAATAAAGGGAAGTTGCTTGAGAATGCTCTTGTAGCCCTCATTGAGGAGTGCAATGCAATCATTCAGAACAAACTGCCTCCCAAGCTTTCGGATTCAGGGAGCTTCTCCATCCCTTGTTTAGTTGGGGATGTGACTGTCAGCCAAGCACTATGCGATCGTGGAGCTAGCGTAAGCCTTATGCCCCATTCCATATGCAAGAAGCTGCAAGTGAGGGAGCTGAAACCGACTACCATATCTCTGCAGCTAGTTGATAGATCCGTCAAATACCATTTAGGTATTCTGGAGGATGTCCCACTACAAGTGGGAAAATTCTTCATACCATGTGACTTTGTGGTTATGAAGATGGAGGAAGACTCCTGCATCCCTATCATTCTAGGGCGACCTTTCCTAGCCACTACGGGGGCTATGATAGACGTGAAGAACGACAAGCTTTCCCTTCAAGTAGGGGATGAGAAGGTGGAGTTTAGCTTGCCACAAGTTATGGTTTCCCCCGCCTCAGGCGACTCATGCTGTAGAGTCGATGTACTAGAGAAAGCCCTCAACCAGGAGGCTAAGGCCCAACTTTCTGTGTAGGATCCATTAGAGGCCGCGTTGATTGGTTGCTATGCAACTGACTCCTACTCGAGCGAAAAGGAGGAGTATGCTAGACTCCTAAATGAATCTACTACCTACATGTCTAGGCAGTACTGCAAAGAGATTCTTGCTGTAGAGGAGCTCACCTCCAAGAAAGAAGAGGAGTGCCCACCGAAGGTAGAACTAAAACCTCTACCTTCCCATCTCAGGTATGAATTTCTTAACTCCTCTCATCAGTTTTTCGTTATCTTTAATGCTAAACTAGATGGCCCCCAGTTGGAACAATTGCTAGATGTGCTTCGTAAGCATAGGGGTGCCATTGGGTATAGTATCGATGATATTTGGGGACTTAGTCCTTCGTTTTGCATGCACCGTATTTTTCTTAATGATAGTCATCGCCCCTCCCGACTACCTCAGTGTCATCTAAATCCTAACATACAAGAGGTTGTTAAAAAAGAGATTATTAAACTACTTGATGTTGGGATTATCTACCCTATCTCAGACAGTGAGTGGGTGAGTCCAGTTCAGGTAGTCCCCAAAAAGGGAGAAATAACTGTCATAAAGAATAAGAGGGATGAGCTTATTTCCACTAGGACTGTGACCAGGTGGTGAATGTGCATTGATTACCGTAGACTAAATCAAGCCACCCGGAAAGATCATTTCCCCCTCTCCTTCATTGACCAAATGTTGGAAAGGTTGGCATGACATTCCTTCTTCTGTTATCTGGATGGTTATTCAGGTTTCTTTCAGATTGCTATCCATCCTGATAATCAGGAGAAGACGACTTTCACATGCCTGTATGGTACCTTTGCTTATCGAAGGATGCCATTCGGATTGTGCAATGCCCCTACCACTTTCTAGCGATGCATGACCGCCATATTCTTCGATCTTATTGAAAACATCATGGAGGTGTTTATGGATGACTTCTCTATTTATGGAGGTACCTTTGCCTTTTTGCTTAGAAAACTTAACCAAGGTACTCCGTAGATGCGAAGAAGTCAACTTAGTGGTAAATTGGGAGAAGTGTCACTTTATGGTACAGGAAGGGGTAGTATTAGGTCATGTCATGTCTGCTAGGGGCATCGAGGTGGACAGAGCAAAAGTTGAGGTCATTGAGCGATTGTCCCCTCTTACTTCGGTAAAAGGGGTGAGGAGTTTCCTTGGTCATGCGGGGTTTTATCGCCGCTTTATCAAGGATTTTTCCGAGATTGCTAAACCTCTTATTCAGCTGCTCGCCAAGGATGCCCCGTTTATCTTTACTGATGAGTGCCATGAGGCTTTTTGCATGATCAAACGGGCACTAATTTCTGAACCCATCATACAACCACCGGACTGGGATCTCCCATTTGAGATCATGTGTGATGCTAGCGACCATGAGGTGGGGACAGTTCTGGGGGAAAGGAAGGATAAGAAGCCAGTGGTGATCTACTATGCTAGTAGAACATTGGATGAGGCTCAGCAGAACTACACCACGACTGAGAAGGAGCTGCTTGCGGTCGTGTACGCGATGGAGAAGTTTATACCTTATCTCCTATGTTCTAAGGTCATCGTGTACACCGACCATTCTGCACTCAAGCACCTCCTCGAGCAGAAGGATGCTAAGCCTTGCCTCATCCGGCTGCTACTCCACAAGTTTGATTTGGAGATCAAAGACAAGGCGGGGGCCGAGAATGTCGTGGCCAATTATCTTTCCAGGCTCGTTATTGAGAGCCACGACATCCCTATTGATGATGCTTTTTCTGACGAACATCTCATGGGCATCACCTCGGGACGAGCCCCATGGTTTGCTGACTATGAAAACTACCGAGCTTCGGGAATCCTCCCCCATGATTTATCCTTCTACCAGAAAAAAAAAATTCCTGTATGATGTCAAGACGTATTTTTGGGAGGAGTCATTCCTTTACAAGCTGTGTAAGGATGGGATTTGCAGGCGATGCCTTCCTAAGGGGGAAATTCAGAGTGTGATCTCCCATTATCACGACTCTCCTTGTGGAGAACATGCTAGCACCTCCAAGACAGCTGCTAAGGTGCTCCAAGTGGGGTTCTTTTGGCCCTCACTCTTCAAGGATGTCCATGCATATGTCCGTGCTTGTGATCGCTGCCAACGGATGGGGAATCTGTCTAGGAAGAATGAGATGCCCCTTAACTTCATTCTTGAATTTGAAATCCTCGATGTTTGGGCATCGAATTTATGGGACATTTCCCGTCCTCGAGGGGCAACAAGTACATCCTAGTTGCTGTGGACTACGTCTCTAAGTGGGTAGAGGCAGTGGCTAGCCCTACCAATGACTCTAGGGTAGTGGCTAAACTTTTCTAGAGGATTATATTCCCTCATTTTGGAGACCCGAGGGTGTTAATAAGTGACAATGGGCCGCTCTTCATAGAGAAGAAGCTGGAAACTCTTTTGAGGAAATATAGAGTGCACCACAAGTATGGACTTGGCTACCACCCTCAAACTAGTGGCCAAGTAGAGATCTCCAACCGAGAAATTAAGACCATTTTTTGTGAGATAACGAAAGGGTTGGGTAGACAAGCTCGATGACGCCCTTTGGGCCTACTGCACGGCCTTCAAAACCCCTATTGGCACCACCCCCTTTCGACTCATCTATGGCAAGCCATGTCACCTCCCAGTGGAGCTAGAACACAAGGCTTACTGGGTCATCAAGCACCTAAACTTCGATTTGAAGTCCGCAGGGGAGAAGAGGATGTTGCAGTTAAACGAACTCGAGGAGATCTGTTTGGATACCTATGATAGTTCTCGACTCTACAAGGAGCGAATGAAGCGGTGGCACGATAAGTTTATCAACCGCCACAAGTTTCGGGAAGGCGACTCGGTTCTCCTTTTCAATTCCCGCTTGAAGCTTTTCCCTGGGAAACTTTGCTCTAGATGGTCGGGTCCCTTTAAGGTGTTCAAGGTATATCCATATGGGGCCATTGAAATTGGCAACGAGACCAACGACTCGTTCAAGGTGAACGGGTCCCACTTGAAACACTACATCGCCGGTGAATGACTTGAGGGGAAGGTCACATGTGTCCTCCTCGATGTCTCTTCTCCTTAGAGATCCTTAGGGTCAAGCTCGGGACCTAAAACAAGCGCTTCTTGGGAGGAAACCCAAGATTTATTGCTTTCGGAAAAAAAAAGTTCAAGAAAAAATTGAGTGAGAAAAAGAAGTAACGGATTTGGAAGGCAATAGCTTAGAGGGCAAAAAATTGGCATGGGCGCCACATCTTCTCAAAACTTCAAGGAAAAAAAGAGGGAGTAAGAAAAAATCAAGGGCCATTGGTCATAAAAGTGGCATGGTTTCACCGTGCCTTAAGGCATGACCGTGCCACGCTTTGATTTTGCAGGCGCTGGCAGCATAGGGGCACGGGGGCCCCGTGCTCTATGGCATGATCGTGCCACATTAAAATTCGGCCAAAAGGCCCGATTTGTTCTTCTTCTTTCTTCTTCCCCATTCAAACTCTCCTCTTTGTCTCTCTAAAGCACGAAACAGCTCCTCTCACTCTCTCACCACACCCACTCAAATCCTCCCCCGTAAACTCTCAAATTCCCTCAAATTCTTCCCAATTTCTTCAATTTCTTCACTTCCATTCACTCTCCTCTCAAAATTTCTCACCTTTTCATCTCAAACTCATCCCATTCCCTAACTCACTTTCTCTCTCTAAAACCTTAACCTCCATTGTTGAGGTTGAAGGTTGTAGAGAAAGAAATTAGCCCTTCTCTTGCTATTTTCAACCTCTGATCTGTGTTTATTTACACCATGGACAAGAAATGAACTGGAGAGGCTTTAAAGGCTCCATCCCAATCCAAGAAATCATCAAGGGCAACCTTCTCTTCAGTTGCAATCGCTTCTGCTAAATATCAGGATGGACTGAGTACATAAACATGCAATGTACATCCTATTATCTCCTTATGGTCGAGTTTTTGAGTTCATTAAATGTTGATTGGGATGCTAATTATGGTGGTCATGAGGTAGCTATTTATTTTTGAATGTTCAACATCGACCACTGGATGAGCTTGAGGATGTTTAATGAACTTTGAGATTCCCGATGGTCGATTGGGCTTATAGAGATATGCCCTCGTTGTGGCGACCTGATCCCATTTAACTGAGCATCACCTGCTCCAAACGGAAGGAGTATACTGATAGGTGGGGGAGACCTAAGGTTTTTGGTCCTCGATAGGCCAAGGCTACCGACAGTTGTAATGTCAACCTGCGGTACCTTCAGCGCCTAATCGCCAACATCATTTTCGGATGCAATGATAACCAAAATGGTTGTCGGAAGACTGAATTGTTTATTATCTGGTGCGCCCTGTCAGGCACCCCGATAGACACGGGGGCCTTCATAATTCGCCACTTGGCGGACGTAGCCAAGACCAGCAACAGGAATGTCATTAGCATTGGCGGCACTGTTATTGCCATTGCTAATGCCCTAGGCTACGGCTTGAGGCTTTCTACTCTCCAGCTCCATTTCCTAGGTGGTCACCTCGACCTTGGCACCCTCCGTCATATGCACATTATAGACACTCAAGATGACATCATTCGGTACCCCCACCACAAAGCCATCCTTTTCACCATTCCCAATGCTGAGCGCACCATGGTAGCTAACAAAAGAAACTGGAACTGCAACTGGAGGATTATTAGGGCAACTGTTCTACTTCTGGAGGAACAGTTAGCATTTGATGATAAGATTGAGTTTCATGAAAGGGGCGATGATGAGTATGATGATGAGGAAGAGGAGGACATTGATGCGGGCCAAGGAGAGCCCGAGCCCAGGGATACCCCTGCTGAGGAGGCGGCCATCCCACCACCTCCACCACCACTTTACCCACCGTTCACCCATAAGATGGGTGGATCTTCTTCCTCTGCGGCAGACATGCCGCTCAACCCTAATTTTCTCCAGTCTCTCTCTAACCTCCAAGTGGAGGTTTCCAGGCTTCGGAGGGGATTCACAGGCATGCGTGCGGACATCGGTCGCCTATCCGGGCGCATGGACTTCATTGAGGAGGGAGTCTCCTATTTTCAGGGTTTTGTCGACCGCCAGGAGGAGCGGGAGCAGCGGCGGATTCAAAGAGAGGAGGAACGGGCTATGAGGCAAGCTCGAGATTATGAGGAACGCCGACGGATGAACGAGCTACTTTGGCGTCAGTCGGAGTCCATTCGACAGATGGAGGAGCGTTTACGCTCCTTTTAGGGCGATCAGGGTGGCTCCTCATCCTTCCCACCTTATGATTCCTCCACCTTCCATCCATTTCCTCCGCATTTTTGGCCACCTTCAAGGCCCGACGGCACCCAGTGACTGAAAGTGTATTCCTCCTTCTGCTTCTTTTCTTATGCATTATATTTTCATTGGGGATAATGAAGGGTCCAAGCATGGAGGGATGTTTATGTCTGTTTAGTGGGGTGCATTGTATATATTTCCTTGCATTTAACACTTTAGGTTTCATTCTAGTTTAGCAACATGTTTAAGGTGCATTAGTTTTCCTTTTATTCATCCATTTAGAAAAGCATGTAAGATAATGCATATAGGTAGGTGATGCATTGTACATATTTTGTTTCCCAATCCTCGGTCTCGAGTGGAAATGTGTTGAGTGGAGCTTGACAAGACTGTGAGGTAATTCTTCTTACTCATCTCTTCATTTATCCACTAGTTAACTGCTTAGGAGGATTTATTGGTTAGTGACTACTGCTTTGGAAAAAAAAAATCCCTTCTGAAAAAAACCCCCCTCCTATGACGATAACCAAAGCATTGGTGATCAGTTGGTTGACATGGTTGTGCATACTTATGGGTTGTTTGTGGCAAATGCCTTTGGTTGATGGTTTTAAAAGCGTTTTGACCGCATTGTTTTTTTGGTTTGCATACTGTTTGCCTTTGAACTTCCCTCATCATGATTGATTATTCCTTCTGAGTGGGACATCTCTGAGGCTAGTTGTGTGTTTGGTAATGTGACTCGTGAGATTTTGAGCCTATAGACTAATTCATCAATTTAGTCTCACATTTTCTTTCATGTGTGTCTCTTCCATGACTACATCTCTAGAACTTACTTTTACTCTCTTTGCAATCGCATTTAGCGTGTGCATTATGATAATATGATAGAGGCATTCATTTGTTTTCTGAGCTACATAGTCAAATCTGCCACCCGTGATTGAATGTTTTGACGCCTTGCTTTCCCCTTTGAGCCTTGCCCGTTTTTGTTGTGAACCCTTCACTACTAGCTACTAGCCTAAACATATCTCCTACCTCTAAGCCAAAGTTAGTGGGGCAACACTTCGTTATTTTGTGGGTAGTTTTTAGATGTTATGCAAATTGGTGGTTTGTTTTGGTATATGTAGGGATGTATCATGGTGATCATTAGGGATTGAGTGTATAGTTATTGCGCATGCCAATCATTCATTTCCTTTTCCAAAAAAAAAAACAAAAAAAGAAAAACATGTTTCCAAAAAAGAAAAAAAAAGGAAACTTGTTGAAATTCAAATGGAAATGAAAAAAAAAGGGGAAAGAAGTAGGAATGAGAGTGTTTGGCTTGTTGTCGTAGTTCATTCTGATGGTCCATCTGCTTAAGGGTGTATTCTTATTGTGTTTTGGGAGAGTCTGTGTTGTAGTTGGTTCAATTGTTGGTTGCTCACTAGCTTCGGCCGTTAGCTCCTCATTTTCCAAATTGTTTGTCCCCCTTCTACCTGTGCCCTTAGCCCTATTACAACCCTTAAAAGTCCTCTTGATTATTGTTTTACATATTACACATTCGCGGTAGAGAATTGAGAATCTTACCAAGCCTATGGTAGTTTGTTCGATTGGAAGAGAGTTAAATAAACCTTACATCTAAAACACATGTGAGGGAGTGCATTTGCCTTGTTCCCCCTATGAGAGTCACTACCAGGCCCTCTAGCCTACCACTTATTTGGAGGTATCTTCATTTGGGGAGGGGTGTGATATGGTATGACGGGATGCTGACTTCGATAGTGTGGTTTTCCAAACAATTTTTAAATGAGTTTTGAAACTATGTATTTATGCCTTGAATGGTTCCGCTAGTTGTGCACACCTATGCTTGATTTGACTGCTTTTCCATTCACCTTGCCTATAGAGGCAAGTAATTAGAGGTATCGACCCCCTGTCAGTTCATTCACGTCTTAGTCGTCCTTGGGGACAAGGAAGAAATAAGCATGGGGGAGTTGATAAACCTCTATTTTACCCCCTTTAGACATGATTAGTCATTGTTTACCCCAAATGTACCTATATGATGTGTTTTTGTGTTTTCAGGAGTTCGATTGAAAGAAACGAGGAAAACAAGCTAATGTCGCGCCAAACAGGAGCCAAAAAGATAGATTTTGAGCCAAGAGGAAGTGGCATGGGAGCACCATGGCAGGCATGGTGACCGTGTCACCTAAGGAAACAAGAAAAAGTGAGACAACAAAGTGGCACGGTGGCACTGTGCCGTATGACACGACCGTGCCACTTTAATATTTCCCGTTTAACTGTAATTTGGCGTTGTAATTGGGGACAATTTTTTCTCTCTTCTTCTCTCTCGAAAATGGCGACTTTAGGTTTCCTTTAGATTGTTTTTGCTATTATTGATTTCAAGGCATCAGATTGGAATTGGGTAGATTGTTGCTGCAGTTAATAAAAAGTACGTTTACCTTTTTCCTTTTGTGGTTTAGTTCAAAGTTAATACTTTTAATCATGTTCGCGTTCTTGATTGTGCTTGTGATTAAAATGACGATTAGAGGCTAAATTTGTTGTCTTGGAATGGACGTAGCCCCTATTGTGCAAATTGGAACAATGTTTTAGGTTTTTGTTAATGAATGCCCATGATATAATTGAAATCTCACTTAGCACGCCAGATGTTCGATGAATTGCCTGAGAGGGTTGTATTCATGTTCGTAATTGGGGTTTAGGAGATTAACGAAGTTAAATCCTCTACCTAGAGTTACTTTGTGAGCAATTGGATTTCTTAACATGAAAATAGTTAGGGTTGCAATTGGGAGTTAAAGGTTACTCAATCTTGTGGTTTCATGATTCTGGTGTCATGAGAATAGATAACTAGGATAGCTTGACTAGTTTAATGAACTTTGAGAGAAGGCGTAGATGTGCTTAACTTGTAACCATTCCATTTCAGTTGCCTGCATGGGTCGGATTGCATGACTTAGTTTATAGTCCAAGGAGCATAATACTGTAGTAAACTCCAATCCAGGACCCTTGTTAGTATTGATTTGGATAATAGCAGTAGTCTACAACAGAATAGAATTGTTATTTAGTGAAAACCAACTTCAGTAGACTCTGGCCTAAATAAAGTGTTAAAGGTTGGTTCGGTGGTTAAAACCGAGTTCCTTGTAGACACGACCCGTACTTGTTGTTGCTAGCTACAACTGGCACTGTGCACTGACGGTAACACAATTTAAAACGTAACAGTGGGCGCTGCCCGGTCTGCCAATTAACTATTTAGTTTGTGTTATTTGGGAGCTATATGGGTCCTTGGTACTCCAGGATATGAATGGGACTCAACAGTTTGTGATTTGAGGACATCTACGTACTTTAGAGCATTGGGTGCCTATTTGGCACTATATGAATGAGTTGCGGCTAGTCCACCATCGGTTGGAACCATATGAATGAGGTTGCGGCTGGGCCACCAGGATGTGTTTGCCACTCTTACGTTGTGATGGTTCTTTGTGAGAGTCATGAGTTGATTTCCCCTAAACTAAAAAGGTTTGCATTCAGCTAAGAATATTTGATATGTTATGAAATTGGTTTTGGAATGGATTTGGACTTTGTATATGTTATGAGATTAGTTTTGACTGGGATTTGGATTTTGGAATTTGTTCTGGATTTGAAGGATCATTCGGGATATTTATGGAATTATGATTGATTTTGAAACATATGTGTGATTACTGAGTATGTTTACATAAATATATCATGGTGGATGGCAAGTATATGAATTTTTGTAAGGAATATGATGTATGCATACGTCAGGTATGGTTACGGACAAGCTATTAGCTTGACTTAACAGATTGTGCTGTCTTTTGGACTTCAATGAGGATTAGGAGCTCAAAAGACATGGTTGGTATAGAACGACCATGGTTAGTTTGGTGAATAGAGTAACAGGAAAGCTTGTTCGGGGACTTAAGTGAAAACGAGAGTCTTCAAAATGAACCTGGTATGAGACAGGTACGACTAAGTTAGTCTAATTGCCTACCTCATAATACAAATATGTGTGTTTGTGTTTGTGATGTTTGTGAACGTGTTAGATGGGAAAGATATGAGTTTATATTGATTTCTGAAGCTTGAGCATGTTCTTATTTCGCCTTTTATATGTCATACGCTATGCCCTATTTATATGTCATAAGATGTGCGTATTGTGATTATGTGTTAACCGATTAATGTGCAAACTGTAACAACGGGGAAGGTAAGGGTTTTTCACTGGGCTCGGGGAGCTCATGACCTCACCATTTTCAGGTTTCTAGAAGCAAAAAGGGATCGTAAGAGCATTAAGAAAGTTAGCCAGTTGTGAAACACTTTTGAAGAACCTAGTTGGAAATGCAGAACCCCTTATATGATACGGTTATAGATTGTGTTTAGTAAATACAGTTCTGAATATATTTTGGTTCGCATATGTATAAGACTAAGAATACAGTTTAAATATGGTTTATGTATGTAATGCAGGTTTTAGAATCACCCTGCCCGAGCCTTGGTTTGATTTCATTACGAGCTTCCGCCGCGCTCACCTATTAATAGGTTAATTATGGTTAAGAAGTTTAGATTGCCCTGTGGATGTTTCTTTTCTAGCATCCGCAACGGTGACGTGCCTATCCCCGCTTCGAGCGGGGCTTTACAGAAGTGGTATCAGATCAATACTCCTGCGACCTCTGACCTTGGGGCTTGTGTGCGCATGTGATTGACTATTTGTTTCGTCATTTGTGATTATGTAGGCTATGTGTGTTTTACGCGAACATCAAGTTTACGTGATTTGCAATATGACTTTGTTTGACATGGATGGAAGTCGAGTTTGCAAGATTGATGATTGTAAGTTTCACGGACGAAACTTATTTTAAGAGGAGGAGAATGTAACAGCACAAAATTTTTAGCATTAATTTTCGTCCATATGTCATTGTATGATTTACATGTATTTTACATATTTATTTTGGACATATGTGATTGCTTAAATTAGTGTGTTATTATTATGTGTTTGGGAGTGATTCATAAATGTTACTTATTTAGTAGTAATTGTAGAAAAAAAAAAAGAAATGGAAGGAAGAGTCAAAAAAGAGGGCTTGACCACAAAAAAGGAAAAAGAAAAACCAAAAAAAGTGAAGGGGGGATTGTTTTTATAATGTGATGTTGAGGGGAGGGGGTTTTTCTACTTTCTTGCCCAAACCCCAACCCCACGCACACAGAGAGGTGAGGAAAGAAGAGGAGGAGGAGAAGAAGAAGAAGAAGAAGAAGAAAAGGTGGAGAAGAGAAGAAGTTTGGGTTTTGATTTTGATTTCAAATTAAAGTGAATAATCGTTGCTTTTCCTTCAACTTAAAATTGACTAGGGGAAGATGAATTTTAAAATTTATGCTTGAGTTTGATCAATCAATTGAGAATTGAAGTCATGAATTTGATATTTTATGGTTTAGTAGATTAGAACCTTAATTCAATGCCTTAGAAACCCACCTCTATGAGTTGTATGTTTAATTGTGATTTTTTAATTAATTGGGTGTTGCGAATTGATGGATATGTTGTGAATTTATCCAAACACATACTATACTAGGAATTTCTGGATTGACTATTGGGATTGGAAGAACAAGAAGGAAGAAAAATAGAGGTTGAATTTTCGGATTTTACACACAGCCTACCACTGTTTGAATTTCTGTGAATTATTGGATTGGCAAAACATTATGACGGTTTTACAGTAGGTTACCTATGATATTGGGCAATTTCTTGTAACTTTTTAAGAATTTTGAACATTTGATTTGGGAGTTTTGAATTTTTGATTGAAACTGCTCTGTTATTTAGTACGAAATTTCAGATGATGTTTGAATTATTATGAACCATTGGGTTGGACCAAAATTGTGAAAGGTTTACTATTGAATACACATGTTATTTCGAGATTTTTCGTAAAGCTTCATGAATTTTGGATGTAGACTTTGTGAGTTATGAATTTTCGATTGAATCTGCCTTGTTTTTGTTCGGTTGTTGTTTTAATTTTTAGGGTATATTTGCTTGGTGAAAAATTATGAAAATGTTACCGTGCGTGCTCTATTATACTAGGCTATTTTCTGTAAATTTGTATGAATTTTTGATGCATACTTTATGATTTATGGATTTTTTATTGAACTTTTTTTGTTTAGTGTATAACTTCTGGCGCTGTTTCAATTTTTGTGACGAATTGGCTTCCAAAAAAGTTATGAAAATATTATGATTAATTCCCCATGCTATGTTGTGCTTGTCTGTTGTGAATGTTGGATGTGTATTCTTTGAGTTACGAATTTTTGAGTGGAATGCTATGTTTGGTGTAGTTATGGTTACTCGTATGCATAAATTAGACCTTTGTCACGTCTGTGATAATTTCACGCATTAAAATAGTAAGGTGTTGTTATGGATTGTTGAAAACTTGTGAAAATTGTTTTGGGCAAAATTAAGCCTTATTTTGATTATGTTTTTGTTAACATTGTGGAATTGAGCTTCTATAAGGAATAAAAATGTGATTATATGGATTACACGATTTCAATAAATTATGTTTTTGGGGAAAAAGGTTCATGTCTTAACTGAGGCTATTACATGACGTTCTAGAGCTATGTCCATAGAAGTAGTTGTCTTTGTCTTGATTTATGGATTTTTTATTGAACTTTTTCTGTTTAGTGTATACCTTGAATGAGTGCTGCCTGGTCCACCAATTAACTCTTCTGTTTGTATTGTTTGGGAGCTGTATGGGTCCCTGGTACTCCAGGATTTGAATCTGACTCAATAATTTGTGATTTGAGGACATCTACATACTTTAGAGCATTGGGTACCTGGTTGGTCCCATACGAATGAGTTGCACCTAGTCGACCATCGGTTGGAACCATATGAATGAGTTGCAGCTGGGCTATCAGAATGTGTTTGTCACCTTTATGTCCTGATGGTTCTTTGTGAGAGTCATGAGTTGATTTCCCCTGAACTAAAAAGGTTTGCAGTCAGTTAAGGATATGTAATATATATGTTATGAAATTAGTTTTGGCTTGGATTTGGACTTTGAATATGTCATGAGATTAGTTTCAACTTGGATTTGGATTTCGGATCTAGATTTGGATTTGAAGGATCATTCGGGATATTTATGTGATTGTGATTGATTTTGAAACATATATGTGATTACTAAGTATGTTTACATAAATATATCATGGTGGATGGCAAGTATATGAATTTTTGTAAGGAATATGCTTTATGCATACGTCAAGTATGGTTATGGGTAGGCTAATAGCTTGACTTAGCAGGCTGTGCTTTCTTTTGGACTACAGTGAGGATTAGGAGCTCAAAACTCATAGTTGGTATGGGACAACCATGGTTAGTTTAGTGAATAGACTAACAACAAAGCTTGTTCTTGGATTTAAGTGAAAACGAGAGTCCTTGAAACGTACTTGGCATGGGACATGTACAAGTAAGTTAGTCTAACTGCCTACCTCATAATATAAATATGTGTGTGTGTGTGTGTGTCTGTGATATTTGTGAACGTGTCAGATGTGAAGGAAATGAGTTTATTTCGATTTCTAAAGCTTGAGCACGTTCTTATGTCTCCTTCTATATGTCATATGCTAGGCCTTGTTCATATGTGATAAGATGTGCGTACTGTGATTTTGTGTTAACCGTTTAATGTGCAAAATGTAACAACCGGGAAGGAAGGGTTATTCAATGGACTCAGGGAGCTCATGACCTCACCATTTTTCAGGTTTCTGGAAGCAAAAAAGGATCGTAATAGCATTAGGAAAGCTAGCCAGTTGTGAAACACTTTTGAAGAACCAAGTCGGAAATGTAGAACATGTTATGTGATACTGTTATAGATTATGTTTAGTAAATACAGTTCTAAATGTATTTTGGTTCGCACATGTATAAGACTAAGAATACGGTTTAAATATTGTATCTAATGCATGTTTTAGAATCACCCTGCCCAAACTTTAATTTGATTTCATTACAAGCTTTCACCGCTCTCACCTAATAGGTTAATTATTATTAAGAAGTTTAGATTGCCTTGTGGATGTTTCTAGTCGAGGATCCATGGCGGCGACGCGCATGTCCCTCCTTCGGGCAGGGTGTTACAGAAGTGGTATCGGAGCAATAATCCTACGTCCTCTGACCTATAGGGGTTGTGTGCACATATGATTGACTATTTGTTTCATGATGTGCGATTATGTAGGCAACGTGTGTTTTACGCAAACATCAAGTTTATGTGATTTGCATTATGACTTTGTTTGGCACGAATGGAAGTTGATTTTACAAGATTGATGATAGTAAGTTTCGGGGACGAAACTTATTTTAAGAGGGGGAGAATGTAACAACCCAAAATTTTTAGTATTAATTTTCGTCTATCTGCCATTGTATGATTTACGTGTGTTTTACATATTTATTTTGGAAATATGTGATTTCTTAAATTAGTGCATTATTATTATGTTTTTGGGAGTAATTCGAAAACGTTACTTATATAGTAGTAATTGTAAAGAAAAAAGAAAAAGAAATGGAAGGAGGAGTAAAAAAAGAGGGCTTGCCCAAAAAAAGGAAAACAACAAACCAAAGAAAGTGAAGGGGGGATTGTTTTTATAACATGATATTGAAGGGACAGGGTTTCTCTACTTTCTTGCCCAAACCCCAACCCCATGCATAGAGAGAGGTGAGGAAAGAGAAGAGGAAGAAGAAGAAGAAGAAGAAGAAGAAGAAGAAGAAGATGAGAAGAGAAGAAGTTTTGGTTTTGAATTTGTTTCAAGTTAAGGTGAGTAATCTTTGCTTTTCGTTTAACCTAAAATTGATTAGGGGAAAGATGAATTTGAAAGTTTGTGGTTGAGGTTGATCAATCAATTGAGAATTGAATCTATGAATTTTATGTTTTAGGGTTTAGTAGATTAGAACCTTAATTCCGCCCCTTCGAAACCGCCCTCTATGAGTTGTATGTTTAATTGTGATTTTTCAATTAGTTGGGTGTTGCCAATTGACGGGTTTGTTGTGAATTTATCCAAACACATACTATACTATGAATTTCTAGATTGATTATTGGTGTTGGAAGAACAAGATGGAAGAAAAATAGAGCTTGAATTTTCAGATTCTGCACACAGCCTGCCACTGTTTGAATTTTTGTGAATTATCGGATTGGAAAAAAATTATGAAAGTTTTACTGGGGGTTACTTATGATATAATTTCTTGTAAATTTTTATGAATTTTGAATATTTTATTTGTGAGTTATGAATTTTTGATTAAAACTGCCCTGTTATTTATTGCAAAATTTCAGATAATATTTGAATTACTGTGAACCATTGGATTGAAGAGAACTTCTGAAAAGTTTGTTGTTGAATACACACGTTATTTGGAGATTTTTGGAAAAGTTTCATGAAATTTGGATGCAGAGTTTATGAGTTATGAATTTTTGATTGAATATGCCCTGTTTTGGTTCAGTTGTTGTTTTAATTTTTAGGAGCTATTTGCTTGGTGAAAAAATATGAAAATTTTATTGTGTGTACTTTATGATACTTGGCTGTTTTTTCTGTGAAGTTTTATGAATTTTGGAGGTGTACTTTATGATTTATGGATTGTTGATTGAACTTTTCCTGTTTAGTGTATACCTTCGGGTGCTATTTCAATTTTTGTGACGGATTGGCTTCTGAAAAAATTATGAAAATATTATGATTAATTCCCCATGCTATGTTGTATTTTTCTGTAGATTTTTGTGAATGTTGGATGTGTATTCTTTGAGTTACGAATTTTTGAGTGGAATGTTATGTTTGGTGTAGTTATAGTTACTCGTACGCGTAAATTAGATCTTTGTCATGTCTGTGATAATTTCACGCATTAAAACAGTAAGGTGTTGTTATGGATTGTTGAAAACTTATGAGAATTTTTTTGGGTGGAATTAAGCCTTATTTTGATTATGTTTTTGTTAATATTGTGAAATTAAGCTTGTGTGAAGGATAAAAATGTGATTATAGGGATTATGCTATTTCAATAAGTTATGTTTTTTGGGAACAGGGTTCATGTCTTGACTAAAGCTATTACATGATGTTCTAGAACTATGGCCATAGAAGTAGTTGTCTTTGTGTTTGGAGCTGTCTGAGTCGTTGGTTGGTACCTTGAGTGGGTGCTCCCCGGTCTGCCAATTAACTCTTCAGTTGGTGTTATTTGGGAGCTGTATGGGTCATTGGTACTCTAGGATGTGAATGTGACTTAATAGTTTGTGATTTGAGGACATCTACGTACTTTAGAGTGTTGGGTACCTGGTTGGTACCATATGAATGAGTTCTAGTTAGTCCACCGTCGGTTGGAACCATATGAATGAGTTGCAGCTGGGCTACTAGCATTTGTTTGTCACCCTTATGTTGTGATGGTTCTTTGTGAGAGTCATGAGTTGATCTCCACTAAACAAAAAAGGTTTGCATTCAGTTAAGGATATGTAATATGTTAATTATGATATTGGTTTTGGCTTGGATTTGGACTTTGGATATGTTGTGAGATTAGTTTCAACTTGGATTTGGATTTCAGATTTGGATTTGGAGTTGAAGGATCATTCGGGATATTTATGTAATTATGATTGATTTTGAAACATATGTGTGATTGCTAAGTATGTTTACATAAATATATCATGGTGGATGGCAAGTATATGAATTTTTGTAAGGAATATGCTTTATGCATACGTCAAGTATGATTACGGGTAGGCTGTTAGCTTGATTTAGCGGGGTGTGCTTTCTTTCGGACTCCAATGAGGATTAGAAGCTCAAAAGACATGGTTGGTATGGGATGACCATGGTCAGTTTAGTGATTAGACTAACAGCAAAGCTTACCGGGGACTTAAGTGAAGCGAGAGTCCTTGAAACGTACCTAGTATGGGACATGTACGACTAAGTTAGTGTAATTGTCCACCTCATAATATAAATATGTGTGTGTGTGTGTGTGTGTGTGTGTGTGTTTGTGATATTTGTGAATGTGTTAGATGGGAAAGATGTGAGTTTATTTCGAGTTCTGAAGCCTGAGCACGTTGTTATGTGGCCTTCTATATGTCATATGCTATGCCCTGTTTATATGTCATAGGATATGTGTATTGTGATTATGTGTTGACTAATTAATGCACAAAGTGTAACAATGGGGAAGGTAAGGGTTATTCGCTGGGCTTGGGGAGCTCATGACCTCATCATTTTTCATGTTTTTGGTAGCATAAAGGGATCATAAGAGTATTAAAAAAGCTAGGTAGCTGTGAAACACTTTTGAAGAACCTAGTTGGAAATGCAGAACCCGTTATGTGATACTGTTGTAGATTATGTGTAGTAAATACAATTCTGAATGTATTTTGGTTTGCACATGTATAAGACTAAGAATACGTTTTAAATATTAATATTTATGTATGTAGTGCATGTTTTAGAATCACCCTGCCCAAACTTTAGTTTGATTTCATTACAAGCTTCTGCCGCACTTGCCTATTAATATGTTAATTATGGTTAAGAAGTTTAGATTGCCTTGTGGATGTTTTTAGTCGAGCATCCACGACGGTGATGCGCCTGTCCCCCCTTCGGGCGGGGCATTACACAGTGGAGAATCCAGATGTTTAAAACAGGGGTGTTAATTTATTAACGTTATTACTGTTGTACAATTATAAAAAAAAAAAAGAACTTACATGATACATATTATGATAGTCTATTTTGTATCGAATTTCCGTTTCTTTTTTTTCCCGTTCCGTCTTGTATTTATATACTAGCGGAAGTTGACAAGTAGTAATAATATACCCCACTTTTTTAGCCCTCCCCCAAAAAACTATGTTACCTCTACCACTACATTTGTTCTTTGCGCTTTTTCATATTTTGAGTTTTGATGCATAAATTGAGTTGAAATCGCAGAACATTACGATTATGTAGCATTTATTAAAACTATTGGTTACAACGGATATATCATCAGCACGAAACAATAAAACTATCAAAGATTGAGACATGAGGTGAACATGTGGAACATAAAATACAACTATAAATAAGTAATCTGCACTAGTTGATCATACCAAAAGGGGGAAAAAAAAATAATATCAAGTTCAAATCAATCATTAGGGCCAAGTTAAAAAAAAGTTTGCAGCATGAGCATATTACAACTAAACAATCAAAAAATAGATAATAACGATAAAAGAAAATTAAAGAGATTGGAATTAGATTAAATTAAAAGGTAAACTCCAGATACGATAGGGAGGGAGAGCCAGAAATTTGGACTTCCGTACATTTAAGTTAATTTTATTTTTTTATCAAATTATAACTTTATAACTGTACTTTTAATATTTTAAAAATGTTAATATGTGGGCTGAATCTATTTAAAGTGTATCTATAATTTTTTTTGACATAATTTACTAGTGTCCACATCTAACAATCTAATCCTATTTAAAATAGCCAATAAATTTTATTTTTTTTGGGGAGAGGGTTTTTTTTGGGGGGGGGGGGAGAAGGGTGTCCATGGACACCCCCCCCCCCCAAGAGTAGATCCGCCCATGCCACAGAGGCCTGTTCTTTTTGTTGGGTAAATAGGGGTTGGTAAAGATTAAAAGAAGATGGTGAAAGTGGATAGAAGTTGGTATTTTTTTCGATCGATTGGTATGAGTTGGATTAGGTTGGAAAAGATTAGAAGAAATTGACAGAACTTTGAGAATGTTAGTAAGAAATGTAAATGAATGGAGATTTCTTTACAAAATGTTTTGAAGGATATTTATAAGAGTTGATAGAAGTTGGTAGAAATTAGTAGAAGTTGCTTAGAACTGAAAATGACTGTAATTTTTTAATAATAGTTGGTAGAATTTAATAAAGTTAATAAGAGTTGGTAGAAATTGATAAAAGTGAGTTTACCAACAAAAAGAACAGAACCTGGGATGTTATCTTTTCACAGACATGGTTAAGCACTTAAGCATGTAGACAATCTTGTTTACACCAAGCTTGCTAGAACCGAACTGGTTGGTGAACCGGTGAAGATAACAGTTCGATGGTTCAATTCAGTGGACCAACTAGACTGAATTAAATCGTTTGACGCTAGATTCATAAAATATAAGTAATTTTATTACATTAGATAAAAAATACTAGCAGTTTTATAATAGTTATGTATTATTATATTCACTTTTGACTTTAAAAAATAAAAAATCAGTTCTAGGTCGAGTTTTGCATCCAATTTTGGATGCGCTTGTTAGGTTCTTAGGTCGAGCACAGATATGCATTGTCCAACCAAGTTTCAAGTGAGTTTTGCCAGGTGCACTGGTTGACCCGAGATTGACTCTAGTCCTCAACCGCGCTTCATGTGACTCAAAATTTAATCCAACTCAAACTGACCTAATGTAGTGCCACCTAAAGTAAAAGCTAGCCCAAACTTCATTTGAGCTGAACTTATAGCAACTGAATATGCTATGTGTTTACTTAACCTCCACATAAATTTATCATCTTGTTAGTTAGGTACAAATTTGAGCTATTGTTTTGTTGCTTGAAAAAGTTCTTCACCAGATGAAGCGCAATGTTTTTAGGCCCAAAATGCATGTGTAATACTTGAAAATTTGTAACTTATAAAGGCTACATTAATTCAGTTAGTAGGTCATCAACCCAACTAGAGCCCTAGAAATATACAGCTCAACATAATCATGTCCATATATAATCAACCTTCTTCTAGGATTTTCCGAGGTAGAAGTCACCATCGTAGCATCCACAACTCTGAAGAAGAAGGGTAAACCCTAATTCTGTCTGACGCCTAATTTTACTCTTCATATTGGATTCGTAATTGTGAAAATGACAACTGAGGGGTTTTCTTGTTGGACGCAGTGAGGATTAAGGTCCATGAATTAAGGTAGAGTTGAAGGCAGAGTTGTTGAACTAGTTGAAGGACCTCAAGGCAGAGCTTGCACCCCCTTCACGTTGCTAAAGTCATCGGCGGTGTACCTAACAAGCTTTCCAAGATGTATTATCTCTGTCATTGTGTCTCTTTGTGTGTTTGTCTTTATAGACTAGAGTTTGATTGATTTAGTTGAGTGCAAGAAGGTAGTGAGGTTGGGGATTGCGCAAGTTTTGATGGTGATCTCATAGAAACAGAAGCAGGCATTAAGGGAAGCTTACAAGAAGAAGCACTTATCGTTTGATCTTTGCCCTAGGAAGACCTTAGTTACTGGCCGCGGACTCACCATGCAGCAGATCTCTCTCTCTCTCTCCCCCCC
>JACYFF010031952.1:29616658-29672449 GCA_017589665.1 Selenicereus undatus | reverse complement strand
GTATGTATGTATAAGGCTTTCTCGTAACTGTACCCATTAAAATTTTACAACCAAAATAAATAATAAAAAGTATACAAGTCACTCAAATATCCATACCATATATCAAAGACCAATTCAAACGTATATAATTCACCAAACTTACGAATCGATGGAAATAGCGCTAAAAGGGGTTCACCAAAAGTACCCATGGTTCGTGAATACAGTAACAAAGTCGTCCTAATTAATAACTACAATAAGATGTAAATTTTCCTATTTGAAAGAATTAAAAATGAGATTGCAAAACTTCATCTCAAGTAGGATCTTCACACTTGTTCGCAATTTGAATGCTATGAAAAATACTCTCAGAATATCAAACACTACGCCTTCCTGAATTACGATTGCAAAGGTTACATTCTCCGTACCTGCTTGATGCATCTGTAGCTCGATTACCCTTCAGGAAAAAGAAAAGCGTTTATTAGATCAAATTATATAGTATTTAAATCAAACACATCCAACTTATTTTTTGGCATGAACTTTACAAAAGTAGGCGCAAGTAGCAAGACTACTTCAAAATATCAAACACATTCCAATATATAGTATTTAAATATCATTTTTTTTCATTGTATTTCTCTGACATTGACCATGAACTCCACATTACATATCTTATATATCAGCATACTACCTTTAAAGGACAAG
Source organism: Selenicereus undatus (assembly GCA_017589665.1). NCBI lineage: Eukaryota > Viridiplantae > Streptophyta > Magnoliopsida > Caryophyllales > Cactaceae > Selenicereus > Selenicereus undatus. The sequence goes on along the minus strand of JACYFF010031952.1, from coordinate 29,671,774 downwards.
GCCATCAGTTGCAAGCAGCAACGCTAGACACGTGAGTGGACGAAGCCATCAGGCTAGACAAATCTCTTGCACTACTATAGAGGTGAGTGCGCTAGCCTGACTGTCTAAGTCTCACTCGCAAGGGCATCTTATCAGCATATTACCTTTAAAGGAGATCCAATAACTACACCCACAACAAAAACACAAGACACTTGCATAGGACAGTAGCCAGTAATAGCAGCAGCAAGACTGTGGGAGTTAAACACAGCAGTATACACATGAATCAAACACAATAATAGTTTAGACAGGCTTCAAACATAACAATATGAAAGACAATTTAAATGTATTACCTGGAGGTTATTCCCAGTATCATTTTCCCTTTCTTCAGATCCGGAGGGTGTGGAAGTGATGCCTACATTGGGGCCTCCAAACTTGTTTACTAATAAAGAAGTAAGACGAAGAAACTGATCATGCATTTCATTTTGCATCTGTTGGTGCATTCCTTTCATTTCTTTCATTTCCTCGGCTTGTGCAGCTAATTGAGATTTCACGCCTGCAGCCTTAGCTCTTAACATCACCACCTCCTCATTGGAATTGTCATGTGATACACAACCTCTTTTTGTAATCTCTCCATCAACCCCAAACACTTGATTATATGTCACTCCCATCCCATGACCAACAATTCGTTGGTATTTCTTGTCTTGGTTAGATTGAGATCCATACATAAGTTCATGAAAAACCTCATCTTCTACATCCTTAGCTGATGCACCATCAGTCATACGCTCTGCAATCAAAGCCTCTGCTGTATCCTATAATCAAATTAAAACATTTAGAACGTGTATGTTATAGTTCCAAAGTTGTTTGGTTGTATAAACTTCATTTTCAAAATACACAAAGGTAGAAGTTAAATATGTAGCACAAAACCCTTTGAAGCGGAATCTTCCTTAAAGCTCCCATCTTTTCTCTTATGTGAAGCAATATAGAACTCCAATGGTCGAGGCTTTCTTCCTGTTTCCTTTTCCTTCCCCAAAAAAGAAAAGGTATTCTCATAAGGTCGCTAGTTGTTAAAAATGTAGAATGTAAAGCTAAAAGACTAACCAATTCATCTCTCTTCATTGCAAAACTCTTATTTCCTACAGTATGATAGTGATCTTGACTGGCGCGTGCTTCTCTTCCTTGGTTAGAAAGTTGCTGCCCAACAATTGTATTAAGTACTTTCGCTAAGTATGAAAACTTGCTGAGAAGCAAAATGTTTATTGCATGATTATGGTAGTGACATTACCTAACACTCATAAGAAAATCAATAATTTACAAGATTTATCCATTGGTATCTTATTACATGATCTGGCACCTTATCTTTGACATCTTGCTTTGTTTTCTCAGGCACTTTGTACTGTTTCTTAAGTAGGTATCTATGATTCCTCCATGCTTTTCCAACACGTTGCAGCAACTTCTTATTAACAATTTCATTGGGAGGAAGCACAAACTTTTGCTACACAGTTTACAATTCACATAGTATTTAGTACATATAATAGACACATTCATTTAAGAATGGGACATTGAGAAATGAAGAAAATATTAGAGCTCACCCAAACCAATGCTATAATATCATCTTTGTACGCTTTATCCACTTTGTGTCAATTTTTTTCACCAATGGGACACAAGTCACCATTTTTAGCTATATCTCCAAGAAACCATACTAAGACATGACCTCCTTTTCTTAGCAGTTCGTAAAAATCATTAAAAGGCACAACAATTTGATCACCCAGAGGGAGAGACCAAACATGGCTTGGAAGTATAGTTCCCCCCCCCCCTTAATTTTCTATTCCCATCCTTGTTTGCTCAAATCAAGTGAACACGAAAGTATTTTTTTTTAGTATAAATGCACATATCATATATGGCTAAATAATTATTTAACTAAAGAACAAACTTTATTCAACCGTTATCAATATAATATTGTGGTAGTAAAGTGCATATTACCTCTTATTTGCACCTTCTCTTGCTTATCAAATTCTATGGTGTCATTCCAATCTGGGATTTGAGAATGTTGTGAGTGTGCTTCTCCATTACGAAGATCATCATCATCTTCTTCATCATCCTCTAAGCATCTGGATTATCGTTGAGTTTCATTTGAACTATTAGGAAGCCTTTGGTTTTGGGAAGAAAATGGGATGTTTGAAGCAGTAGTAAATTGGGCTTGACTTCTGCCACGTACAGGATTAGTTTGAACATTCTCCTCTACAATAGCGTGTTCAGCATTAGTTCCCCAATTAGTCTCATTTCTACGAGCCTCCGCTCTTGTTCGTTTGCTGCGAAAGCTCATTATGCCTTAGTATGATCACTGCGGCCATATACAATTTGTAAGTATTACTGGCAGTATTAAAAAGCAGTAGAATTCCGACAACAAATATAGAGATACATTGAATAGGTACATGTTTCAATAAAGCATTTCCAGTTTCTCAAATGCAGTGCAAATACAAGTTCAAACACAACCACAAGAAATAGCAATCAATTTCAAATGTAGAAGTACAAAGCATAGATACATTACCTTTGAATTAATTAACGAAGCCACAACCTCATAAATTATTTCCATGTGGATACATTGCTCATTCTGTTCTCACGACTGCCTCCATTCAAAATTAATATACCAAAGTAGATAACACTTTCTATAAGTAAGCCAATATCGGCTAATGTAAAGTGAAGCAAAAGGTGAATTATATCAATAAACCATTGCAAACCAAAAAAAGAAGACACATTCACAAAATTGTAAATTGGAAACTTTCAATGGCAACCAATTATCCTAATTAAACGACGATATAAATAAATTATATAGCTAAGATAAGCATTGAGTGTAAGTGTCTCCATCATCGTCATCATAAATCCTTTCCGATGTTGCATGTAACTCATACAAATCTCTAGGCTTGGTCTTGACAAGATGAAGCCATCCCTCATCTTTTGCATCTTCCACACAAAAAACTTGCTTCACTTGAGAATAGAAAATGAAAGGATCATCCTTTAAATATTGACCAGCGTGAATCAACTTTGAAAAATTAACACAAGTACCCCCATATGCATCTCGCTTTATCCCTCGAGAAGAATTGATATTGACCCATTCACATTAAAAAACCACCACCTTGTACTCACCATAATAATCGAGTTCCAAAATATCTACTAATCTCCCATACCAAATTTCACCTTCAACCTCCACCATTACCCCAGAATTTTGAGTCTTTCTTTTCTTCTCAAGGTCCTTTGTATGAAACCTATAACCATTAATAATGAATCCTTTAAATCTTTTCGCAATAGGATTAAGCCCACGAGCCAAGGCTTTGAGGAGTTTCCCTTCTTTGTCATTCCCATCAATTTTGTGCACCTATAAATTTAATCATATTTCTTAAGAGAGGTACATTAATGAAGAAACATTAGATAAAATGCATACTTAAGGTGCGTAGCAAAATTATAACCTATGTTTTCAACCAATCAGAAAATTCATTGACAACCCAGTTGTTTTCAAGTGTTGCTTAGAACGAGTTCCTTTTCTTCGACATTCTTGTCGCTTTTCACTTAGAAATTCCTTGTGATAAGTATTTACCAAGCTATTACTTAATCTAATAATGTGAATATCAATAAGGCTATTTTTGCATAATACATAAATCGGAACTTACTCATGAAACGCGTTCATCTCATTTGAATGAAGTAGAACATATCTATGAGCCTATTGAACACTTCTATAATCTAGACGAGTAATATTATCTTTAGAAATGATTCGACCACCAGAAGTGAAAAGATAATGGTCGCCATTATGGAGATCATCATCGTTTCTTTGTGGTCGACTAAAGATAGTTTCAACACCACTAAAGTATCTTAAACAAAAAGTCAGGCACTCCTCTGCAATGTACCCTTCGACAATAGATCCCTCAAGTTGTGCTCGATTACGAACATAGGATTTTAAGTGAACTAAGAATCTATTAGGAAATTTTATTTTTAATCCATAAGTTAGAATCAAAATAAGTGGTTAAACATTCTAAAAATAGGAAGTAAGTAAAGGAACGTATATGGTTACCTTTCAATAGGATACATCCATCTGTAATAAACTGGCCCGCCAAGTTTAGCTTCCTCAACTAAGTGAACAAGCAAGTGAACCATAATTGTGAAGAAACTAGGAAGGAACACTTTTTCCATGCGACAAAATATAACAACCTTTACGTGCAATTCATCAAGCTTATTTGGATCAAGAACTTTAGAGCATAAGCCTTTGAAAAAACAGAGCACAAATAAGAAATGAGATCCACCACCTCTGAAGATTTGGAAGCACGCAAAGAAATTGGTAGAATGTCTTGCATCAAAATATGATTATCGTGGCTCTTCAGATTCGAAATTGTACGATCTTTAAGATTCACACATCTTCAAATATTGGATGCATATGCGTCAGGAACTTTAAGGTATTTCAGCACCTTTAGAAACCTCTCCTTATCATTAGAAGATATAGTGTATTCAGCAGGAGGTATATAAGGTTTCTTATCAGGATTCTCAATAAGCCAAAGATGTGCCCTTATTTCCATGTGTTGAAAATCTTTCCTAGCCTTCTCATTGTCCTTACTCTTGCCCTCCAAATTAAGAAATGTGCCTAACAAATTATTGCACACATTTTTCTCTATATGCATGACATCTAAGTTATGTCAAAGGTCATTGTGCTCCCAATATTCCAAGTTAAAGAAAATGCTTCTTTTCTTCCGAAGTAGTTCATGAGTTGTTGACCTTTGATCTTCTTCTAGAACAACCTCAGGATCATCATCAAATTCTTCAATTTCTTTTAAATTCTCTACATCATCAAGTAATTGAGCAGAAGTGTTTGTATCATCTCTTGTTCTCTTCTTAGAAGCCTTTTCTGACTTGCCATAATCAAAGCTAACCCTTTCCTGTTCTCTTAAAATGATGGATCCTGATGCTGGACTTAGAGCTTGCCTTGTCTCTATGGTTCCATCAAAAAGATCAGCATCTAATCGAAATGGATGATCATCAGGTAGCCATCTGCGATGACCCATATAACAAATTTTTCTTCCAAAAGGAAGATACAATGAATGGGTTGATTGGGCACAAGATGGACAAGCATAGTATCCTTTGTTTGTCTAATCAAATAAGTTAGCATATGTTAGAAAGTCATTTATTGTCCACATAAGAGCAGCCTTCAACTTAAATGCTTCTCTTTTGAATGTATCAAAAGCATCCACAACTTCCCACAACAACTTCAACTCATGTATGAGTGGTTGCAAATAGACATCAATGTCTTTACCTAGAGCTCTTGGCCCCGGAATAATTACAGATAGAATCATTGATGATCTTTTCATGCAAAGCCAGGGGGCAAATTATATGAAATTAAAACAACTAGCCATTTACTATATGTGGAATTCATCAAGCGAAAAGGATTAAACCCATCAGTAGCTAAACCAAACCTCACATTACGAGGATCATAAGCAAATTCTGGATATCTCTGGTCAAATTTTTTCCATGCCAAACCATCTGCTGGATGCCTTAAGACCCCATCATTTTCACGCTCCTTATCATGCCAAATTATGTCTTTTGCTGTTTTAGAGGACATAAAAATCCTCTTTAATATGGGAATAAGGGGAAAATATTGCAAAACTTTGGTAGGCTTTCCCTCATGCTCCACAAGATTGAAAGTATCACCTTCTTTAATCTTAGTTATCTTCCAGCTCAACGTTTGACATGTATTGCATTTTTTCATTCTAACATTATCACCCCAATATAGCATACAATCATTAGGGCAAGCACGTATCTTCTCATATCCCAATCGTAATTGTTTGGTGAATTTTTTAGCTTCATCCCAAGTTGAAGGAAATGAAGACATTTAGGGAAATGCTTCATTCAAAAATTTTAATAACATCGAAAATGATGTTGCAGACCACCCATACATGCATTGAAGACGAAATAAGTGTAAGATGAAAGACAATTTTGAGAAACGAGTGCAACCTGGGTATAAATCTTTCTCACAATCTTCAATTAGCTTATTGAACTCAGTTTCTTCCTCACTAGAAGAAAATTGATTAGGTTCTTCTAACTCTTCAAATGACATAAATTGAGAAGGCATATCATCATCAAACATATCATTACCTCCTGCCTCTCTCTGCCTCCCAAGAGGCTCACTATTAGACATATGAGTACAACATCCAAAAGTGTCACGAATCATTCCCCTAATATCATCGTGGTCCTCAACCCTCATATTGGTACACCCTTAATCAGAATGGGTATGGGAAGGAGTTGGTATAAACTTTGACGTGCCATGATTAGTCCATACCTTGTAATCCTTTAAAAAACCATTGTACAAAATATGCTCTTGAACTTCTTCTATTGCTTTATAAAAACGCAAGTGACACTTTTTACATGGACAACATATCTTTCCATTTCGCGTGCTATGTTTACCGGCAAAGTCAATAAAGTACTTTACGCCATCTATATAAGCTTGCGAACCAGGTTGGTCAATCTAATCCCTATTCATGGCTTTATAGACCTAACAGACACTTGCAAATTCACACGAAAAATATCTTTTAAGTTAGAAAATTGAAAAGACATACTAATTATAATCACAAATGCATTGTCCTAGGAAAAATAGTCAGCCAAATTAACACAAAAGTAAGGCATCACTAATAACAGAACACGTACAGACAATCAACACAAGAAATAAGTACTAATGTACGACACATACGAATTAAAATCAGACATAATTTGGTTTAAGTGTGGAAATGGCTATGAGAATATACAAATCAAACATAATTTGGTTTACGTGTGGAAATGAATTCATTGTAATCATTGAATGCCAAGGCCAAATAGGACTCTCAGTGTGCCCAAAGACTATAATGCTTTTAAATTGAAAAACTACGCCAGAACGCAACATGACATATAAGCAGAAGACAAACCAAATAAAAACTGAAGCTTGACACATCTTCGTTGTATATTCTCCACAAGCGAACTAGATATGCAAACAATTAACCAAATGCTGTAGAAACATGACTACTAATCATTAATTGAAAATTCATATAGATTCAATAAACTCTACACTCATTAAATCATCTTAGAGTAGCAAGCATTAGCAATAAAAGTATAGAGAAGGCAAAGACTTAATATATTTTCTTTCTGGAAAGTAATGAGTACAAAACCAATCCTAACTGTTTATTTACTTGTATTCAACTTTTATGAACCAAAGGTTGTTTTCAACTTATGGCCACAAAATACTTTGTCCATGTATTATGCCCATAGGATGATTGTTTCACACCCAGAACATGATAGCTCTTACAATCTCTTCATCCGCAAATCTAATTCTCAATAATGCACGACAAGGTTCAATATATCATTTCCTCAAACTTTATTGAATTGACCAATATCAAAATAGAATGACATAACCTGGAGTTTTGAACTAGTTTCCTATTTTCCAGAACCCAGATTGAAATGAATGAATTCAACCACGAAAAGGGATCAAATAAACCCATACTCTGTTATTCAGTAGAACCCAAACAAACCCAGAAACACGTCATATACCCATAAACAAATGCACACCGCCATATGCTTCGATTTAACAGACTGTTAATGCAGAACCCAAATAAACCCAGAAACAAGTGCATACGGCCATATGCTTCAAATCCAAAGACTATCAAAGCGCATAGAACCCAAATAAACCCAGAAACAAGTGCACAAACGAGGGTTATCAAGATCCAATTTAATGGCATCCCCATATGCTTCGAATTACACAATTTAGGCAAAATACAGACTAAAATTGCTACTTGACAAAAGACTTAAACGAATTAAACTAACCTTAGAACCGATTTGATGTTTCTGTGAGAAATGAGGCTCGAGCGAAAACACAAACCGAGCACAAGGAGGCAACCAATTGTTCAACTCGAAGATGCCCAGAATGCAACCATGGAGGCGACAAAAGCAGAGAATTGAGTCGTCTAATTGCATAGAGAGATGGGAGGTGTAGAGAGATGGAGAAGCAGAGAGCAAAGAGGCGACGAAAGCTAGGGCTTGAACGGATAGCCGGGAATTTGCATATATATTTTCTGTTTTCATTTTGTTTAATGAAACCATACACTAGTAGGGAGCCTTTGCTGGGAATCTTGTGTCACATTTTACCAAGTTATTTATGGAATACAATAATGCCATAAAGATGTGCCCTATTTATCGGCCCTTAATATTTTTAAATATGACACTTTTTTAATTTGTCAAAAAATTAATGCCATAAACAACCCTTTTTCTTGCAATGAAAAAGCTCTCTAAAAAGTTATTTACGAAACACCCCATGTGCGATTGTTTAGTACTTTTAGTTAAATAACAAAAAGTTATGCTTATTACTGTATAGAGGTTTTGCTATAAGAGTTAGACCTGTTTTATGATGCTCATATGCTTCATTCCCATTATAAAGAATAGGGGAGGTAGAGACTTATAGTTCTTGAATGGCCTCTTACCTCAATAACAATGCAGGAGAATCTGTTTGAATGATGCCAAGCTTTGATGCTCATTTTCTGGGGCATGAGGATAGGGCTATGCTTGGATGTATTATGCACATACAAAGATGTATTTAAAGGAGTACTAAGGTGTTAAAACTATGTGCATTGGAATGTGGTTTATTAGTTTGTCCCCTTTATTTGAGCCACAACAAAGATGCTTTCCTGTGCCCTTTCCTTCGCTCTAGGTCTTTTGCCTTACCTTAGCAGGTAATATCATGTGTCGGTAGGCCTATGGGGTACATACCCTCTTTGGGCGTCGTAAGGATTGTGGCATGGGAGCAGCCTACAGGCCCAGTAGCTAGTGGGTCATGTTTTTATTGAGCCTAATTCAGTTTGTGCCCTCCCCCACCTTCGAATGACCCTTCTTAATATTCGCCCTTAACTAGTCACTATACGTAAACACGACCTCTTGATCTTAATCTCTATCTTCCTATTTGCAGTCTTTGTCAAGACGGCCGAGGAAGCTGGAAAAGTAGCAAAAATTTCATAATCATTCATGCTTGAAGTCCATCCACTCTGATTCTCCTTTGCCTATGTAAATTTTTGTATCCTTTTGCGATGATTTTCTCACATCCATGTAAATCCTATTTCTCATAAGGCATTCCAACCCAAGAAGGTGTGAATTGTCATACTCAATGAAAACCCCCTTTTCGTTCCAATATCTTCGGCAATTTTCTTCCTCTTTTCTCTAAAGAAGCGTCATAAACCCTAGCCTAAAATGGTATCAAGTTGACCTTGATTTCTTAGGGTTTGTAAATCCCCAAAAACGTCCACAGATGTCGCCTCCTTCGGCACTTAGTAGTCCACGGATGTCCAAGCATGGAGGCAAAGAAGGGTGTATTGCGTATATTCATCGCTGGCATGCCTGTTAGCGTGGTAGAAAGGAATTGCATTTTCCTGCTCACGTATGTGTGGAAAGAGGATAAGTTGCCTCAATCTGTAACCTGCAGCATGCTATGTGTTAGGCACAAATGCTGAGCTAGTCAAGTGAATGAGGCAATAAATAGGAAAATTGAGGTCGTCTTATTTTTATTAGAAGGCTAGGGTTTGACAGAAAATGCATTTATAGACTTATAGCATCAAAAACATCCCCACCCCTCAATTAAAAACATCCTTTAATTCTCCCTAGCTATTGTCGCCATTAGCTTCTCGTCATCTTCACCATTATCTTCTTTTACTCTATCTCCTCGACTGGAATTACCAACCCATTGGAAACTCCAATTGATGGAAACGGGTAACGATGATGCCGTTAAACCCACATTCACTATTTTATCTATTGATCCTCCATAAGTGCTAGTCACAAGAAATGGACGCTCAATTCACCATTTTTAAGGTTAGATGACACAGGCACAATCAGTCTCTTTACGCCTTTGAGGTCTGTTTCCTTTAAAGATTCGTTGTTTCATTTTTGTTCTCATCACCTTTGCTTCGTTGATTTTCCTTTTCTTTGAATTTAAGTTCTTCTCACTTGTTTTTGCAAAAATTTAGATGATCCAATAGGAAGGCATAGGATGTGGTTTTGCTCACTCAACTCTCCTTTATGTTGGGTAAGAAAGTGAGAAAACAGTATAATTTTTGCCTATTTGCCTTTCAATTTGGTTTGTTTTGTCTGCAATGTCTAGGCATGTATTATTATTAGAAATATGGAAGGTAGAAGAAAATGAATTTACAATCCTTAAATATATAATTGCATTTGCTGGGTCTTAATTATATGGTAGAATTATCATCATCTATCCTTAGACCCATTTCATTGTTCAAAATATTGTATATTTTTTTGTAGGAAAATATTAGTCATTTTCTTTTTTGATATTTTAAAAGGTGGATTCATGATTTGGGAATAACCAAAATACAGCCATAGTAATTGTCAAAGCCAATAGGTTCCCTTCTTTGATTGACTTGATTGTTTATGTATTTCATAGTTAAAAGGAGACTTTGTTGAGGGTCTCACATAGTTTAAGCTTATGTAGTTTGAACTACTTGTTTTCCTTATTCTCCTTGTGAGTCTTTTGGTGTAGTTTGCCTTTGATGGTGGGAAGGGACAAATAATATAATTTCTTATTGTGCTTGTGGTAAATTAGCTATTCTTGGTCCTTAATCATAGCTCAAGTTGAAAGTTATGCCTTATATGCTCTAGCTATGTAAAAGTTAGGTATAGTGTTCTTTCTGTTTAGTTACTTCAGAAGATTTAAGGTCTTATAAGAGTGCCTAAGATGGCATTTGTTGTGTATTTCTTGATTATAGTTTACCATAGAATCCAAAAGATGGACTTGCTATTAGGGGGACTTGCTAAATTGAATGCTGCTTGATGTTAGGCGATAATTTGTCATATTTTACGTGCCACTTTTACCTAATTTTAGCTCGTAAAATAATATAATTTTCACTACAATAATGGAGCCGAACACCGACGGAAAAGGGGACGTACAACCCGTCCGATGGAACGATTAACAAACGTCCGACGGGATTTAAATCGAATTCCAACGGAATTTAAAAATTCCGATGAAATTTCGGACGGAAATTGTGCCCGTCATAATTTTTTAATTCCATCGGAATCCGATGTCAATTCCGTCAGAAAATTTGCCCTTTTTAAAAAAAAAAAACTGGATCTAGTTTTGTAAAGGGAACGTTTCGATTTTTCGGGTAGCATTTCGCAACTAAGAGAACGGAGGAGAGAGAGAGGGCGCCGAGGAGAGAGCAAGAGAGGAAGGAAGAGAGAGAAAATACAAGTTTCATTTTTTCCGGTGGCCGGAGAACGTGAAGGAGGTTGCCGTTAACTATTATTCATCGGTAAGTTAGTTATTATTAGTTAAATTGTTGTTTAAAAGTGAAATTTTGAGTTAATTAGTGTTTTGTGGTGGTCAATTTGTTATGGGTTAGTTGAAGAGGAGAAGTCGCCGCCGTTGTGTCGCCATGCCGCCTTGTCGCCGGTTTTTTGCAACTGTTGTCGGGTATTAAAGGTTAGTGACACTAACTAACTAAGTTTATTGAAATTATAGTGTGTTGAAATTATATTAATTTTTTATTTTATAATTGAATTTTGTAAAATGTAATTTTGTAGTATATATTTATATATGTGTTAGTTTATCTAATTTATTTTGTTTGGTAAATTATGGATGTGAAAAATATGGATGTGAAATATGTTATATTTGCTATTTAATTTATGAAATGTAATTATTTGGAGAAGTGGCATGAATTATGTTAAGTGTGTGTATTTATCAAAATTTTATAATTATTATTATAAAATGTTAAAATATATTACGAAGATTTGATGTGTTTTGTTTTGGTAAATAATTTAAGTTTGTTAAGTATGTTTAATTCTTTTATATTTGTTGCATATATTAAGTTTTACATAAATTTGTTATATATTATTGAATTTTGTGAGATTTAATTTTATAGTTTGTAATTTATGTGTTGGTTTATTTAATTTATTTTGTTTGATAAATTATTGATGTGGAAAATATGGATGTGAAGTATGTTATATTTGTTATTTAATTTATGAAGTGCGATTATTTGGAGAAGTGGCATAAATTATGTTAAGTATGTATATTTATCAAAATTTTATAGTTATTATTATAAAATGTTAAAATATATTAAGAATATTTGATGTGTTTTGTTTTGGTAAATAATTTAAGTTTGTTACGTATGTTTAATTTTTTTAGATTTCTTGTATATATTAAGTTTTACATAAATGTGTTATATATTATTGAATTTCGTGATATTTAATTTTATAGTGTGTAATTTATATGTTAGTTTATTTAATTTATTTTGTTTGATAAATTATTGATGTGGAAAATATGGAAGTGAAATATGTTATATTTGTTATTTAATTTATGAAGTGTAATTATTTGGAGAAGTGGCATAAATTATGTTAAGTATGTATATTTATAAAAATTTTATAATGATTATAAAATGTTGAAATATATTAAGAATATTTGATGTGTTTTGTTTTGGTAAATAATTTAAGTTTGTTAAGTATGTTTAATTTTTTTGAATTTGCTGTATATACCAAGTTTTATATAAATTTGCTTTATATTGTTGAATTTTGTGATATTTAATTTTGTATTGTATAGTTTATATGTTAGTTTATTTAATTTATTTTTTTTGGTAAATTATGGATATTGAAAATACGGATGTGAAATATGTTATATTTGTTATTTAATTGATGAAGTGTAATTATTTGGGTAAGTGGCATAAATTATGTTAAGTATGTATATTTATAAAAATTTTATAATTATAATAAAATGTTAAAATATATTAAGAATATTTGATATGTTTTGTTTTGGTAAATAATTTAAGTTTGTTAAGTATGTTTAATTTTTTGGGATTTGTTGTATATATTAAGTTTTATAGATATTTGTTATATATTGTTGAATTTTGTGAAATTTAATTTTGTAGTGTGTAATTTATATGGTAGTATATTTAATTTATTTTGTTTCGTAAATTATGGATGTGGAAAATGTGGGTGTGAAATATGTTGTATTTGTTATTTGATTATGAAGTGAATTATTCGGATAGGTGCAGTAAAATATATTAAGTAGGTATATTTTAAAAAATTGTCTAATTATTATAAAATGTAGAAATATGTTAAGAATATGCAATGTGTTTTGTTTTGGTAAATGATTTAAGTTCATTAAATATGTTTATTTTTTTGATTTCTTTTATATATTGAGTCTATATCTGAATTTATTATGTATTGTTGAATTTTGTTTAATTTAGTTTTGTAGTGTATATATGTATTACTTTATTTCATTTATTTTGTTTGGTAAATTATGGATGTGGAAAATATGGATGTGAATATGTTTTTTTGTTACTTGATTTATGAAGTGTATTTATTTGGTTAAGTGGAATAAAATATATACGTATATATATTTATAAAAATTGTATAATTATTGAAAAATGTTGAAATATGTTAAGAATTTTTTTGTTCATAATATTTTGTTTATTTTTTCTGCTTGTTTATTTCGAAGAAATATGAAATAAATAAAGTAATTTGTGTTTGATAACTAAAATAGTTACGTTAATATGTTTACCTATAATTATTTATGTGCATCAAAGTTGTGTTAATATTCAAACATAAGTTGATTATTATCTTCCAAATATTGAGTTATATGAAGTATTACAATAATTCATTAGTCAGTGCATGGTTAAATTGATTTCTAAATGATATTTATTAAAATTAATTGTAGTATATATAACAATTAATGCTACCAGATTATCAACATATGGATGAGTCGTTACATCGTCAATGGATGTATAGGAGGAGAAATCCTAATGGACATGAGCTTAGAAACGAGTGGTTGATGGTAGTAAACATGTTTGATGGATTTGCACAAAAACTGGAGGAGTATAGAATTAATGGAGTTTATAGATGTCCATGTGTTAAGTTCAAGAATATGTAATACCTTAAGCCTGACGTTGTAAAGTCTCATTTTTATAGAAAGGGATTTGTGAAGAATTATTGGTATTGGACAAGTTATGGAGAAAATGATATTTCAGAAGTAGGGGGTGCAAGTACATCATAATCTATAAGTTATGATGATGATGACAATGATAATAATCATATGGAGGATATGCTTCAAGCTGCCTTCTAGGCTAATGAAATAAACATGAGTAACTCTGATGACGTAAATCCTGAGACATTTTACTCTATGCTTGAATCTGTGCAAAGACCTTTGTATGAGGGGTGTAACATACTTGAATTGGAAACATCTGTAAGGCCGCCTAGTATTAAATCAAGCCACAACATGTCTCAACGTTGTTTCAATGAAGTTGTTGGTATGATGAAAGGTACATGCCCTCCTGAAAGTCGCATTCCAAAAAATTATCGTCAGGAGCTGAGAAAAGTGAGAGATTTAGGGATGGACATTTAGGAAATTGATTATTGTCTGAATGGTTGCATGCTTTATTATAAACATGATGAGGCTATGTCTGCATGCAAATTTTGTGGATATGCAAGACGATTACCAAAGAGGACATAAGGAGGTTTCATGTGGCACAATGCAATACCTACGTTTAATCCCAAGATTGCAAAGATTGTATGCCTCTAAAAGTACTGCCGCTCATATGAGATGGCACCATGAGCACCACTAAGAACCGAGTGTTCTCCGACATCCGTCGGATGAACTAGCGTGGAAACATTTTGACCAAAAGTATCCAAATTTTGTAGTAGAGCCTCGGAATGTGAGATTAGGTTTATGTACTGATGGTTTCACACCATTCTCATTATATGGTTTAATGAGTTCAAGGTTGGGTTTCTACACAACTAATTTCAATGTCATTAAATTGTTCGATGTGTTTAATAATTTTTTTGAACTTTGTTACAGAAATACTATTACTGGCATCCAGACAATGAACTCCACATACAGCATAACTATGAGTCTAGAGGTACAACTCGACTTAAGGACATTCTTGGATAGGCTAGGAAGTACAACAAAAAGGCAAAGTGGTTACGTCCTAATGTTTCGAATGAGATGATTAAGCATTGGACTGAGGATGACAAATTTAAGAAGTTGAGTTAACAAAATAAAAAGAACAGATTGAGTGATCTAGAAGGCCTTGGACCTTCGTTACATACATGTGGCTCAATTCCGATTAGTGAAAGGAAGAGACACCTGGTAATTAATGAGCTTATTACTAATATTTCTTATATTCAATGTGTGTACATATATATATGAACATTTTATTTTTTGTAGGCCAAAGTGTTAGGTAGGGAACCCACATCTGAAGAACTATTTAAGGACACTTATTGCAAAGCCAAAGATAAAGTATTCGTTGATAAGAAATCTACAAAAAAATATGTAAGTTTGACACATTTTATTCAAACATTATTCAATTCATATGTTCATTATTCAATTCATATGTTACAATTGTCACCTTAGTATGTAATAGTTTTATTTTTCACAACTTTTAGGAGGAGCACCGCAAGAAATGGGAGGAGTACACTCAAGCAACAACTCAAGGAGGCTCTCAACTGCCGCCTATGACCCCAGAAGAGTTCTGGCCTCAAGAAAATCTGGACAAAGAAGGTCGTTTGCACGGTTTTGGTACTGAGGGGGTCAAGTTGAAGAAATCAACTACAATTGCGGTTGCACGTCACTCATCAATTGAACACTTTGATCCAAGAGAGCAAGCACAACTCTTCAGTTGGAGTTTTACCAAGCAAGCAGAAGCCATAAGTCAAATTGCCAAAAAATAGAGCAAGACAGAGTGTATCATGAAAAGGTTTTGAGATTTCTTAAGGGCCAAAGTGGTGGTTCTTCTAGCCAACCGAACTTAGACTCTGATGAGGAGCATGACTCCCAAAATGACAATAATGATCCTACGAATTTATCTGATTTAAATTAGTTTAATCGATCTGTCTGTAGATAAAAAATAACTGTGGATGCCATGAATAGTTTTCATTTTAGCACGTTTATTTTTCAGAGAAACAATTTCGTATTTGGTGGTTTATTTGTGGTGGTTTTTCTTATATGTGATATAATCTTCAATTTAGCACTCATGGTTTTTTTTTGGTTTATTTTGTGGTGGTTTTTTTGTTTTTCTGATATGTGATTATTTAGAATTTTTTTTTGCGATTTATGATTTTTTTTGGTTATTTTTTTTGGAGGGAAAGTTGAATTTGCATCGAAATTTCCGACGGAATTTTCCATCTCGAATTCCGATGCAAATTGAATTTTCCCTCCAAATTGTGGCAATCCTGTAGAGTTGTCCGACGAAATAATCCGATGCAAATTTGGCTGGATTTCGTTGGACACGAGTCTCTGACGATCAAATTCCCGACGTCTCTTTTTCGGTCGGAATTTCCGTCGGAGAGACGATTTTCCATCGGAATTCGCCCAATTTTCCGTCAGAATTTTCATCGCAAATGAAAGACGTTTTTGTTATGATTTTTATATGTTTTGTTTGGTTTTGTAGGTAATAAACTTCAATCGAGCAAAACATCGCGAAAAGGAGCGAAGACGGACAAGAAGAGTAAAAAACAAGGCAAGAAGAGACAATAGGAGACCGCGCCACTGTGCTAGAAATATGGCACGGTCGTTCGCCGGCCTCCCTGCTCCTGGCTCGCCCGATTTTCTAGTCAAACCCCTTCGGACGTTTTTGTTCAGGGTCTCCCCGGCCCTCCGTTGGCGACTCTTTGGGGGTTTTTACTTTATGTTTAGCCAATAAAAAACCCCATTTCAGGAGGATTAGATTAGGTTAGTTTTGGGTATAATTTGTACAACGCGTTTGGTTTCAAGATTCAATGGGTAAGTTTCTCTTCTTCCCTTCTCTTCAACTTCATGTTTCTTGTTTTGTTTTCTGGCTTGTTAACTCTTGCCTTAAATTGCTTATAGATGTTTAGTTTCAATTAAGTTTGTGATGTTCAATTGTAATTAGCCTCTTGATGGCTAATTGATTGTTGTTAGGCCTTTACCCATCTTGTTTATACTAGAATTTAGAGTTTTCTTTCATATCCACCAAGTGTTCGATGAAATGCTTGAAGGAGCTTTTGTCCGTGTTTTAAGGACATTCAACTTATTTTGTGAGGTGAGGTTGATTGTCTAATTTAGGCAGAGAGAATATCTGGGATTCGAACATGAAAATAGTCTCGGTCACTAGCTATGTCAAGGGTTGTCAATCTTGTAGTGTAAGTGCGCTAATCCCATGAAAATAGGAGGTTAGAACAATTAGACTAGCTCATGACCCTTGAGGGAGGGCTTGGGTGGTCTTTAATAATGCAACGGATCATCTGTAAATACTAGCATAACTTGGGAAGGTTAAGGTTGGACTTGATTAGTTGGTTTATCTCAGGTTTAATCATAATCGAAGTCTTTGTTTTTGTTTTAATAGTTTAGTTCTATTTTCTATCCCTTTTGTTCTGCCTAACTTGAGACGCTTTAGTTAATTCTGGTACTTGGAAACCTAACTCCCTGGGGACGACACCCCAAGTACTCAACGATGCACCTTGCACTTAGGGTTTATAAATATTAAAAAAGTTTCCTAATAAGTTTTTGGCGCCATTGTCGGGGAATTGACACTTTTCAATATTGGAGGTTACTTGGGTGTTTGAGACTAGGTTTTTATTTAAAAGTTTTTTTGAAAAAATGTATTTTTCCACTTTCCTCAATGTGAGAGTGAATTATTTTGTAGATACTATGATAGATTACATGTTTTTCTTGCTCATTGTGATTATTGCTTGGAGAAGTGAAAATTTTTGAATATAGTCTATGATGGTGTGAATTATGAGACCCGTGCTCTTTTAGCGTATTCAAATTTTTGTGCTAAAGATGCTAATGAATCATGTGATTTTCTTGATTGGTTGGCTTGGGTTACTTATGAATTTGAAACTAGTTGTTCTGATTCTTACATCCCACCCCCTTGCATCCCTGATTATGCTCCTCCTGTGTATGAAATTTGCCATTGTTCTGATCATGAAAGTAATTTTTGTCCCTGTTATATGTTTGATGAGGGTTTTGCTAGACTGAGCAGTACGATAGAGACAATGAATGACCAACAAATTGAGTTTGCTAATAAAATGCGGGAGTACGATGACCTATCACATAAGACCGACCTTAGGTTTAGTTCTCCTAGACTTGATGTTAATTTGTGTGATGATGGTGCGTCTTTCCCTCTTCTAGAGTCCGGACTAGAGGAAGTACTCGACCCTCCCTTGACTACTTTACCCATTGTTGCTCCATCCTCACCTAGCACTTTTAGGAACAACACTGCGTTCATCATGACTTTTCTTGATACACCTTCCTCTTTAGCTCAGTTGAAGGAGTTCGAGGTAGGTGAAACCTTGGGTATTAGCGCTAGTGTTGATGAGGATAATACTTGTTCTGAGTCAGGCGATGTTTTTATTGAGGTACATGATTTTCATGAGACTCTCATAGGGACTTCATGTGTGGAAGTTGTGGTTGCGGGTCCAGCTAGTCCTGATCTTGTTGATAATGTTTCCCCCCAACCCTCTTGATACATTCTGTGCTTCTTCTTCATGTTCACCACCCTCCCCTTTCCCTGAAGGTTGTGATATGTTGCTCATTGATTCTCATGTGATACTTGAGGGGAGTGAGGTTGACTGTTCTGAGTCCCCAGGTACCTTTAGAGGGTATGACCCCTTCCTTGATCCTTATAGTCTGTACGTAGATGACATGCCTAGAAAAATCATGTTACCTATTGCGTTCGATTGTTCTACTGATTTTTCCAAGGCATTTGATAAGTTTAGGAGAGCACTTGGTATCATTCCTAGATTTATGTTTGCTCTTACTTGCATTCATCTTAGTTGCATGCTCATGCATTTGATAAACTCTTACGAGCTTTAACGGCATCCGAGTCGCCGCCGTGAGTCCTAAACGATGATGAGGAGTGGTTGATGTTCCTCATGCTAGCGAGGCATAGTTTAGGTGCACACAACACCTAACCTGGTATGATCGTTTTAATCCTTCTCCTTTCTCTTATTTTCTTTTCTTTCTTTTCTTTTTGTTTAGTTGTGAATACTCGGTTGTCTTTAGTTGTGGATATTAGGATTGTGTTTCTATTGGTGATCAACTTTGAGGTGAAATTTGGGATGTTGCTGAGCCAACTAAGAGCTATGATCACCTTTTTGCTTTGTTTTCTTTTTGTGTATTTTGTTTTATATGTCTTATGTGTGTGTGATTTTGTTTCTTTGTTTTTGTGTGTTCTTTTGGAGGTAGTGACTCCTTAACTCCCAATGAGGACATTGTGAGTTTTAGGTGTAGGGATGGGAAGTCATATACCCTTTTGTGCATATTTATGTGAAAATTTTTCACTTTAGTATAGTTTTTCCTTTTGGTTTTGGGAAGTTTCGTACTATTCTGATCAACTCAAATCCCCTGTACCTTGACTATTAGCTTGTATATAAGCATGATGTGCATGATAGATCTTCGTTCTCAATGTGTCATTCTAAGTCCTTATTCTAACCCCAATTGTTCATTATCGATGTGTAATCCAATTCTTATTCGTACCATCATCATTATCTTAGGGTCGCAGTCTTTCCTGATTGGCTCTCCCATTTGTCTTATACACAGTCACTTTGGTTTTTGTTTGCATTTCAAAAAAGGGAAAAAAAAGGAGA
This sequence comes from Selenicereus undatus, assembly GCA_017589665.1. Taxonomy (NCBI): domain Eukaryota; kingdom Viridiplantae; phylum Streptophyta; class Magnoliopsida; order Caryophyllales; family Cactaceae; genus Selenicereus; species Selenicereus undatus. Next base: position 29,652,202 of record JACYFF010031952.1, on the reverse strand, counting down.
AAAAGAAAAAAATAAAATTTGGAATGACAAGTATCCCTTTGAGGCATGCGCTACTGGGCGTTACCCTTTGAGGCAATACTGCTACTGAAAATGCTTACTTTCTGTGTTAATAAGCCAATAATGTAGTTTGTGTCAGTCAAGTGGGGTTGAGTTTGATTCTGGTATGCCTAAGTCCTAGGATGATGATACACTAGCATACTACATGCTGGGATGGATTCCAAGTTTTGATGTACAGTGGGGTGAAAAGTTGGTGCTTTGACGTCGTCGATGGGGAGAGAGAGTCTTGATGTATATATTATGTCTATATGCAGGTTAATATCTTTGTTGCATGGGTGCTTTGGTTAGTTAGAATATGTATAAAGTTCTCCCTTCTTGTATATATTTGTGCTTTGTTTGTACATTCGAACTGTTTTTCAAGTCTTTGTTTCTCTTTTCCTTTTTAGTTTTCTTTTTCAAGATTTTGTGGGTATATCTTCTGCAAACCCTCACGAGGCTTACTCGTCCACTTCGGGGAACCAAGGGGTTTAAATGGCTTGTTGCATATGCTAAATGTAACTGTGATTCCTATGCCAGTGAGTTAGGTTCTTTGGTTAGTTTTTATTTTGTTTTTCTCAAGGACGAGCAAAAGATACGTGTAGGGGTATTTGTTAAGCTATAATTTGTCGTATTTTACGTGTCCCTTTTACCTAATTTTTGCTCGTATGATAATATAATTTTTAGGATTTTTACTTGTTTTGTTTGCTTCTGTAGGTATTAAACTTCAATCAAGCAAAACGTCGTGAAAATGAGTGAAGACGGACAAGAAGAGCAAAAAAGAAGGCAAAAAGGGACGACAGGAGGCAGCGCCACCGTGCCACCCTGGTACGGTGTAGCCGTGCCACATTGGCACGGTCATGCGCCAGCCTCCTCGCTCCTCGCTCGCCTGATTTTCTATTTAAACTCCTTCGGCCATTTTAGTTCGGGGTCTCCTAGGCTCTCATTTGGCGAATTTTTGGGAGTTTTTAGTTTAGGTTTAACCAATAAAAATCCCATTTTAGGGGGATTAGATTAGGTTAGTTTTGGTTATAATTTGTACAAGACGTTTGATTTCAAGATTCGATGGCTAAGTTTCGCTTCTTCCCTTCTCTTCAATTTCATGTTTGTTGTTCTCTTTTCTAGCTTGTTAACTCTTGCCTTAAATTGCTTATAGATGTTTAGTTTCAATTAAGTTTGTGATGTTCGATTGTAATTAGCCTTTTGATGGCTAATTGATTGTTTTTAGGCCTTTACCCATCTTGCTTATACTAGAATTTAGAGTTTTCTTTCGTACACACTGTGCCCACCAAGTGTTTGATGAAATGCTTGAAAGAGCTTTCGTCCGTGCTTTAGGGACATTCAACTTATGCTGAGTGGTGAGGTTGATTGTCTGGTGTAGGTGGAGAAAATAGTTGAGATTTGAACATGAAAATAGTCTCGGTCACTAGCTAGGTCAAGGGTTGTCAATCTTGTAGTTTAATTGCGCTACTCCCATGAAAATAGGAGGTTAGAGCAATTAGATTAGCTTATGGCCCTTGAAAAAGGGCTTGGGTGATCTTTAATGATGCAACCGATCATCTCTAAATACTAGCATAACTTGGGAAGGTTAAGGTTTGACTTGATTAGTTGGTTTATCTCAGGTTTAATCATCATCGAAGTCTTTGCTTTTGTTTTAGTAATTTAGTTCATTTTTCTATCCCTTCTGCTCTGCCTTACTTGAGACACCTTAGTTAATTCTGGTGCTTGGAAACCCAACTCCCTGAGGACAACGCCCCAAGTACTCAACGATGCACCTTACACTTGGGGTTTATAAATATATATTAAAACTTTTACTTAGCACTTGACTTCATCAGAAATGGAGTAGATAGTCCATTTTGATAAACTTCATACTGTCTAGGTTTGTTAGGTTTGAATTGAGTGATTTTATAGCTCTAGGAGCATAGCCGAATCTCTCCAAATTCATTCAAGTGGGCTAAGTTTTGCGAATGTCTTGCACTTTTAAAAATGGTGTTGTCTTAATTATCATTTTCAAAACTTTCTTGCTATTAGATGTATATCAATTGGTATAATATAATTTAAAAATTCCGCATTGGTTTTTTTCTTTTTTTTTGGGCAACAATACTTCGAAGTTCCTCAATTTTGCAAGGGTGCTCATGATGTTGATTGTTCCAATTCTAAGAGATAGAGAATAGGGTTTGTTAATATCTTGATTGAGCCAGACCATATTCTTTTTATCCCACCCTCAACGCTAGCTTCTCTGGTAATTTGCTTCTAATTTTGAGAGAAATTTTTTATATCTTAAGGTTAATTACTGGGTTTATTTTGGGAGAAACTAAGAATTAGATCAAATCATATTGGATTTCTTGGAAACTTTCCAGTTAGTGGCTGAACAAAAAGCTTGTTCAATTTTTTGGTTTAATAATTATATATGTAATTGTTGGTTCAATTATTCCCCCCTCTGTATAGGTTGATCCGCTGATATGATCTTTGTTTTAATCTTATTGTGTATCCTGTGCTTGAGTTGCTAGATGGTTTGGCTATGTTTTGCTCCTTTTACACTCCATTTGCTTTATAAAATTTGTTAAGTAGTGCCTCAACTTCCAGTGTACACCACTTGCCTCCGCCAGCTCTTTCATTGTCTGATTTGATTCTGTTTTGTGCATTGACATTCTATTTGGCCGAAATGAGGTCTCGGACTGTGTCTACAATAGTGGTTGTCCTTTCAACACTTATCACTTGAGTGGTCTTAAATTTAGCTTACAATTATAGTTTGTGTGTAAAATGTTGAGGTTTTAAGTGATTTTCATCTGTAGCGTTTTTTGTATTCTTTATTCTTTCAAGTTGTTCTACTGCTTGTTCTTTTTAGTTTACAAAATTATCTTAGCACTGTTGTTAATGTGCCTGTTAGGAATTATAGCAAACTAATAGCGGAAGTAATAGGAGGAAACATATATTCAGAAATTTAAAGAACGATAACAAGAACAAAGCAATGACACACAAGATTTACGTGGAAACCCAATGCGGGAAAAACCACGGACGGTGACGAGTACAATTAATCCACTATATGAGTAGGGAGAGTACAAAACGATCACAATAACAACAAACGATTCACAGATGATTTTAGATCCTACGTAAGACCTCTTTATATAAGGTCTAGAAGTCCAGGGTTTTACCCCTAGAGGAGAACCCTAGTAGCCAAGAAGATTGCACGCCGAAGCAACCCTAGCTGTCAGAAAAGCCCGCGCCCGAACTAGGCGCGGTACGACTGTGCCATGGTGGCACGGTCACCCCATGTCGTTTTTCTACCCTCTTTCGACGTCCTGCTTCTTCAGCCTGACACGTCCGTGTCGTCTAGCACAGTCCTACTGTGCCAATTCTTGGATTTTTGGCCACGAAACCCAACAACCTCCACCTTGGACCGAAATCTCCAATCATCAACTCTCTAACACTGTCATCGTACCCCGATGGGTGACGCCCCCCAAGGAGCAATGCCCCGAAGGGCACTCAAATACTGTGAATGCCAACTAAGTCCAAGCAATGCTCGAACTTACCTATAGGTTGAGGCTTAGTCAACATGTCTGCAGGATTCTCCGAAGTATGAACCTTCCTCACAACTATTTCCCCTGCAGCATTTATATCTCTGACATAGTGATACTTGACACTGATGTGCTTGGTCTTTGAATGGTAGGCATCATTCTTAGTCAGGTGGATGGCACTCTGACTATCAGAAAACACCACAGTAGTAGCCTGTGGAACTCCAAGCTCATTAACGAGGCCCTTTAACCAAGTAACTTCCTTTACTCCTTCAGTAGTAGCAGCATACTCAGCCTCTGCAGTAGATAGAGCTGCAATAGACTGAAGCGATACTTTTCAGGAGATAGCACCTGCACACATAGTGAAGATATACCCAGATATGGACATTCTCCTATCAAGATCACCAGCATAGTCAGAATCAACAAAGCTTGTAACATCATATGTAGCAGCTTTGTTTCTATCAAACACCAACCTCTTATTAATAGTACCCTTCACATAGCGAAGGATCCACTTCACAGCTTCCCAATGATCCTTTCTAGGATTATGCATATACCTACTTACCACACTCACAGCATGTGACAAGTCTGGCCTAGTGCATACCATAGCATACATCAAACTACCAACAACACTAGAATAAGGGACATTAGACATTCTATCTATGTCCTCCTCATATTGTGGACAACACTCAGTAGACAATCTGAAATGTGTAGCAAGGGGTGTGGAAACTGTCTTACAATTATCCATATTAAATCTGCCTAGTACTTTCTCAGGGTAGTGTCCTTAAGATAAGTACAGCTTACCAGCCTTTTGATCTCTCTGAATCTCCATGCCTAGAATCTTCTTTGCTGCACCCAAATCCTTCATCTCAAACTCCTCATTGAGTTGAGATTTCAACTTGCTAATCAAGGATTTATCCTTAGAGGCAATCAACATATCATCAACATACAATAGCAAGTAAATAAAGGAACCATCATAATATTGTCTATAATACACACAATTATCATATCTGTTGCGAGTGTATCCTTGTGCAATGATGAAGGTGTCAAACCTTTTGTACCACTGCCTAAGAGTATGCTTAAGTCCATCCAAGGACCTTTTCAATCTATATACTAGTTGTTACTTCCCAGGAACAACAAAACCTTCCGGTTGCCTCGTATGGATCTCCTCCTCCAACTCCCCATGAAGGAATGCAGTCTTCACATCAAGCTTCTCCAGCTCCAGATCAAACAATGCAACAAATGCTAGAAGCACTCTAATGGAGGTATGTCTAACAACAAGTGAAAATATCTCATTGTAATCAATACCTTCTTTCTTATTGCAACCAAGAACAACCAGGCGTGCTTTCCACCTTGCATCTTCAACTCCAGGAATGCCTTCCTTTTCTTGTAGATCCATTTGGCAATTAAGGTTCTCCGGCCTTTAGGTAGCTCACACAGTTCCCAAGTTCGATTCTTTTGCAAACTCTCCATTTCTTCTTGCATAGCTAGGATCCAATTAGGTGAACTTGGGCAGGAGATTGGTTCAGTATACGTTGAAGGTTCCACACCTTCAGGCACCTCCTCTACAATTGAAAGTGTATATGCTATCAGTCCCTCATCATCATTGTAGCGAGCAGGCCTCATGATCTCCCTTCGAGGACGATCACGAGCTATAGAGTGAGCAACCTCCACCTGAGGCTGATCAGAACTGATAGCGCCAGGTTCAGTAACCTGGGCCTCCCTGTTGGGCTGATTAGCAGCTCCACCTTAAGCTGCAACGGTCTCCACTTCTATCTCCATACTAGTATCCTCCTGATCACCTTAACCAATAGAAGAAACAACGGAATCCCTTCTAGAAGATAACATAGTAGTCTTATTAAAAGTTAAATCCCTACTCTGAATGACTTTCTTCGACTCAGAACACCACAAGCGGTATCCTTTAGACTCATATACATATCCGAGAAGCATACATTTGACAGCCTTAGGGGCTAACTTCCCATTATTCACATGGGCATCCACAGGACATCCAAATATTCTCAAACTAGAATAATTAACAGGATTACCTCACCATACTTCTTCTAGAATCTGAAAATCAATGGAGGTGTGTGGTGAACACTTCACCAAGTAGCAGGCTCTTGAAATAGCCTCAGCTTAGAAAGTTTTGCAATCCCAAAGCCCTGCATTGGAAAGCATACATTGAGCTTTCTTCAGTAGAGTCCTATTGATTCGTTCTGCAACTCTATTCTGCTGTGGTTTTCCAACCAAAGTCTTGTGCCTAGTTATGTTATTCACCGTGCAGAACTCATCAAATTCTGACTCAACAAACTCAAGACCATTGTCAGTCTTAAGCTTCTTAATCTTTCTCCCAGTCTGGTTTTCAACCAGAGCCTTGAACTTCATGAACATGGAGAATGTCTCATTTTTTTGTCTCAAGAAGTAAACCCAAACTTTGCGTAAGAAATCATCAACAGAAGTTAACATGTAGCGCTTACCTCCAAGAGAAGGAACCTTCGAAGGACCCCACAGAATAGAATGAATGTAATCAAGGATCCCCTGAGTACGATGCTTCGCTTTTGAGAAACTCACCCTCTTCTGTTTCCCAAAAATACAGTGATCACAAAAATCAAGCTTACCCATACCAGCGCTACCTAGACAACCTTTCTTACTTAGAATGGTTATCCCTTTCTCACTCATATGACCCAATCTCATGTGTCATAACTTTGTATCATTAACATCTGCTGTTGCTGTACCAACTGCAGCTACTCTTATAACTGTAGTTCCTTGTAGGATGTAGAGACTGCCCTGCCGCAGTCCCTTCATTACTACCATGGCTCCTTTTGTCACTTTTAGAACACCATTCTCCACAATAATTTTGCAATCATTAGCCTGAAGAGTACCCAAGGAGATTAAACAACGAGCCATATCTGGTATGTGATGAACTTTAAACAAAGTTCTAACTATACCATCATGGGTTTTAATATGCACAGTACCTATTCCTGCAACCTTGCACTCAGCATCATTACCCATAAGTACAACCCCAGTATCAACAGGCTCATAAGTGACAAACCATTCCCCACGAGGACACATGTGATATGTACAACTAGAATCTAAAACCCAATCATCACTTATCCCCTTTTCAGAGGTGGTGGCCAAAGACATGGTAGCAAGCAACACATCACCATTAGACTCTGATTCTACTACACAATCAGCTGTAACAGTTTTCTTCTTTTCCTCTTTCCCTTTCTTTTTCTTTAGTTTCCAGCAGTTAGTCTAAATATGACCTAATTTACGACAGTAATAGCAGGTCTTATTGGAATGAGGATTCCTAGACGTAGATCAGTTCTTTTTCTTATTACTATTCCCCTTTTGCTCAGTTGTTCTACCCCTAACAACTAATCCTTTAGCTGGATCAACATGGATATCATGGTCAAATTTCTCCTTAGACAACATATTAGACTTGACATCCTCAAACGATATAGTATCAGAATTACTATATAGCATAATCTCCTTAAAATGTTTATAGGAGGGGGTAGAGACACAATAAGCAGAATAACTTTATCCTCACTCTCAATCTTTACATCCACATTCTCCAAATCAACAAGAATAGAGTTAAACTCATTCAAATGTTTTTGAACAGGGGTACCTTCAGCCATATGAAAGGTGGACAACCTTTCCTTCAAATGGATCTTGTTGGCTAGACTCTTCGTCATGCAGAGTTCCTCCAGCCGAGTCCACAGATCCACCGCATTTGCTTTATCGAGCACCTCTTGCAGGACATGTGGTTCCAGGCACAACTGAATGGCTGAAATCGCTTTCAACTCCAGTTCTTCCCATTCCTCGTCTATCAACAATCCGTGCCTCTTCTTTTAGTCTACTGCCCATTATTCGTCAGTCATCTTCTCAGGTTTCACGTGAGGTCCTTGCAGAACCTGCCATAACCCATGCTGGATGAGAACTGCTCTCATCTGCACCTTCCAGAGATTAAAACTAATCTCCCCATCAAATTTTTGAATATCAACCTTCATAATTGAAGACATCCTAAACCAAAGCTCTGATACCACTTGTTAGGAATTAGAGCAAACTAATAGCGGAAGCAATAGGATGAAACAGATATTCAGAAATTTAAAGAACCATAACAAGAACAAAGCAATGACACACAAGATTTAAGTAGAAGCCCAATGCGGGAAAAAATTATGGACGGCGACGAGCACAATCAATCCACTATATGACCAGGGAGAGTACAAAACGATCACAATCACAACAAGTGATTCGATCCAATAGCAGAATTACAATCTTTCTTGTAATCTCTCTCAAAATCTTTCTACCTCTCAATGTGTTTAGAGATTCAAGGATGATTTTAGATCCTAGGCAAGACCTCTTTATATAGGGTCTAGAAGTCCAGGGTTTTACCCCTAGAGGAGAACCCAAGCCGCCAAGAAGACTGCACGTCGATGCAACCCTAGCCGCCAGAAAAGCCCGCGCCCGAACTGGGCGCGGCACGACCGTGCCACATGGCACAGTCACCCCATGCCATTTTTCTACCTTCCTTCGAAATCCCGCTTCTTCGACCTGACACGTCCGTGTCGTCTAGCACGGTCCCACCGTGCCAATTCTTGGATTTTGGGCCATGAAACCCAACTGTGCCTTTTTTCTACAGAAAATGAATTGTACTTTCTATCATTTGGTAAAATAGAAAGCGTTGGCCGTTAGGTGTTGTAATATCTTCAATCATCTACTTTGGTTGTCTAATTGTTGCGTGATTCCCAACCTTAGTGGCTTCAAGGTTCGCCTCTCTATCTTCCACCTCATCTTCTCTTTGCTGAACCAACCCTTCAACTGCGTACTTTCTTTTTCCCCCATTCTTTCTCTTTCTTTGTCAGTCAGTTTTTGAGTATATATTATTGAAGTTGTTTTAATGAGCTTGAAATTTATATTTAACTGAGTTTGTCTAGCTCAATTTAATATTGCAAAGGATAAACATGATTATTGAGAGTAGAAGCTTGAGACGGAAAGTACTGAGGTGCAACGAGACTTGCAATGCTTAATCTAAATTAACTGGCTATGATATAATATTCGGGAGTGAAATGTACATATGCATCTGTGTAGTTTGATTTGAATGCTTGCTGTGATAGGATCTGCTAACAGTTAAATTAGAAATGTTATCTGCTATCTGGACCGCTATCTGCGAATTAAATCGCTATCCGTTACCTAAACAGCTAATTTTGCCGAACAACGCCTAAGTGTAATAGTATGAATTTATTTGTTGTAGACAATACGTCCCTCACTGTTTGAGTAGGATGACCCAAGAATTAGATAATTCATGTTAAAGATAAACATAATTATTGCACAGAACGTGAGTTACTATAAGCTATTATTGAATGTTAGCTGGTCCAACCGCGATTTACAATTTTGATCTAATACAGGTTTATGAGAACCCACAATAGTTTTTTTTTTTTTGGGTGGGGGTGATAAAGGTCAAACTTAAATAATTGTTCTAAAAGATAATGATAATTATAGTCAAAGAGTCATTAGTTCTTGATTTGCTCTATTTTTACTTTAAATCTAAGGTAGTGTTTGGTTGGAAAGAATATGGTTTTGTCGAAAACTTATTCTCTGTGGAAAATGTTTCTCCAAGGAAAATTAATTTTCATGTCATATTTTCCGCTGTTTGGTACAAGATAAATAATTTTCCATGAAAAAGAGGAAAACCGTAAACTGAATTGTTTAAATAGCGAAAAATATTGAGTGAATGATCGTAGTTGATATAAAGGTTGACCAAATGAAAGAATTTTGAGCTTAAAATTCATATTTGAGTTTTTTTCAATACTTGTTCTCGGATAATGAAGTTTCGTTCTGAGCCGCTGAAATTATTTTAGTGATGAAAAACATCAACTGAATTGTTTAGGTGGTGAAAAATATTGATTGAATTGTCGTGGCGGAGAAAAATGTTAACTAAATCAAGGAATGTCGTGCTCAAAATCTGGATTTTAGTCTATTTTAATTTTTGCTATCTGATGATCAAGTTTTGATTCAAACTATTGAAATTGTTTTAGTGGTGAAAAATATTGACTGCACTGTTTAAGAGGTGAAAAAAATCAATTGAATTATCGTTGTGGGAAAAAATGTTGATCAAATGAAAAAATATTAAGCTCAAAATCTAAATTGAAGCCTATTTTAATATTTACTATCTAATGATCAAGTTTCGATCCAAACCGTTAAAATTATTTCACTAGCGAGTCGACAGAATTGCTTTAGTGGCAAAAAATGTTGATTAAATTCTTGCGGTAGAGATAAATGTTGATCAAACGAAAGAAATTTTAGCTGATAATTTAGATTTGAGTTTATTTTAATCTTTCCCATCGGATAGTCAAGTTTCGATCCAAACTGTTGAAATCGAACTTTTCATATAAATTCAGTTGACCATATCATCAAAGAAGTGAAAGAACAAAATCAACTTCCTATCTTCTCAAAAAGGAAATCATTTTCCTCCATTGGGGGAAAAATCATTTTCCTTGGAAAATAGTTTTCCATCCTTTATTGTGCCGAACAATGGACAATCGGAAAACTATTTTCTGGAAAAATCATTTTCTCCCTAACCAAGCACTACCTAAATATAAAATTGTTGTTATTGGAAGATATCATGTGCTGCATGTGCCAATGAGTATTTTAATTTGAGTATTTATATCCGATTTCTTTGCTCTAAAGGAAAAAAATAGAGGCGTTCATGACTTATTCAGATTGATTTGAAACTCATAAAATTGAAATATATCCGACCCAAAAATACATCTAACTCCTATTTACCAATTGGTCTGAATGACTGGTTGTGATTAGAGTTTGTTTTTTTCTTTGGTCTTATATTCTCCATTTTACTGAAGTTGAGTTACTTTTGGCTAAATAAGAGATAGAGTTCTCCCATCACAAATTTTCTTTGTTCACAAAACTTCAACTCGAGATCTTGCTTAAGAGGAGCAAGTGTCAAACTACTTTAAATAAAAGTCTCATATTTGAATCTTGTACATAAAAAAATACATATATCATAATAAACTTTATCTTCATAGACTAACAATAATTTAACTCTAGTTGAATGAAAAATCAAAGACATTAGATACATAAAAAAGGGTCACCGCGTGGCTAGTGAGTACGCTAGAGGTCCTCCCATTTATGGAAATTGTACTATATATTGACTTATTATCGAGAAACTAGTTAGGACCCGTGCATTGTCCTGAAATTAAGTTTTTAAATAGGAAATGGTTCTCAAAAGTTTCGTTGAATAATTTTTAGATTGATGTCAATACGTTGATCTAAACAATGAACAAATAATGAAGATTTTAGTTTGACCCCAAAAAAATTATTTGGCATTAGAAGTGAAAAGAAATGTCCTGCAAATGTGTGTGCTCAATATTTGTTTGAAAGCTTTACAATTGCGAAGAAATATACAGAAAATGGTTTATTGAGGTCGAGTGGGGATATCATTGAAGACTTCCGTGTAGAAAACATTTTTGGTAACATTATTAGGCATGTTGTTCTTGTTCACAATCAAGAACCTTAACCCCAATGGCGAGGTGACACGTGATAATGCAACATAAAGTTGGTCATGATAGAAGACTAGCTTGGGAAGATATACTCCAACATAGTTTAATGTTTGCCCTTGGCTTTTGTTGATGGTCATTGTAAAAGCCAATTTAATCGGGAATTGTCTACGTTTGAACGCAAATGGCATTCCCACTGTTGATGAGGTGAGATTAAGACGTGGTATATACACCTTTTGTCCAATATTTCGACCCCTAATGATCTGTGCTTCAAGAACCTTTTGCCCAAGTTGCTCAATAATTAGGCGTGTCCCATTACATAACGCCAAAGATGGATCCAGATTCCTCAAAAACACTACAAGGGTGCCGACTTTCAATGCAATTTCATGATTAGGCAAGCTTGAAATTTTAATCCCATGTAATATCTCAGGGGGGTTGATGTCATCTATATCGGGATGGTGTTCACTATCGTAAATGTATATTAACTCAAGTAAGTGCAGGACTCGCCAGGAAGCATAGCTAACATCTGTAAGTTCAATTGATGAACGCCATTATTTGTAGGAGCCAGTATACAACGCTTTTACATTTAGGATCCATCATTGCACATGGTAGATAAATTCGGGTAAATTTCTGATATTAACTTCCTCAGTCCTTAACTGTCATTAGGTATAAGAAACTCTGATGGAATCTCTATCCAATTAGGTTTACTTCCTGAATGTAATGAAATCCCTGGCAAGCTACCAGTACCAATATCCAAGACCCAATCCTCAAAAATCTCTCAAATGTTGATATTCAAGATTAATTAAATTTGGATCCCTCGGTCACATATTAATCTTAAGATGTATGACATGGCAATGAGGCCAAAAATTAGATCGAGACAATGAAGTTGCAACTGTGCCTGCTCTACTTCCCTTTGTGACGACCTGAAGTATTTGTCTAATATCAGCACCAAATAATATTAACTTTCATATGAAAGGCACAATCTGTTGATAAGAAATATCCCTTAATATACGATTAACGGTCTCCAACACAAAACGATGTGTTATAGGAGCCTCATACCAGATAAGTAATGATGTTTGTTGAATCCATTCAGCCAACTTAGAATGCTTTGAGAATGAACAATATGTTGCTTCTGTAAGATTAAAAGGGATCTTGAACATGGAATGAGCGGTTTTGCCACATGGCAGTAGTAATGCAGCAATTCCAAATGATGCAACAGATAAAATTATCTTCCCTTTTGATCTAAGCGCAGCAATGATCACCTTCCATAGATATGTCTTACCAGTGTCGGCACTCCCATGCACGAAAATACACCTCTTGCTATTGGAATCATCAGCATTCACTATAGTATGAAAGATGTCCATTTGTTCGGAGTTCAACGTAGGTAGCATCATGTTAAGAGTCTCAATTTCTATAGAAATGTCATAATCTAACTGCTCCCTGATGAGATGATTTCTTAACTAAAGTAGCATATGTGAAGAAGGTAATGGCATAGGAGTGTACTCCTTTAACGAACGACTATTTTTCCTCAAAATTATCTCCAGTTCATACAAGCATCGATTTTTCCTTTGATTGGCAGTCAACTGTAAATTAGGATTATGATGCTCATGTTGTAATCTTCATTCAAGGTTATCAGAAAGGTCTTTCCGATGTTCATCCCAAAGGAGTTGAGGTTGTCCCACTTCATTGTACATAAGTAAAGAGCAAAACGTACTCCATAATTAGGCCCTAGTTGCCCATGTGGAAGCCTCAAATCGAGCATCATCCCACTCGTTATTATCAGCTACCAATCCCAATGCTACGTAAGCTTCACGAAAGGTTGCGTATTCAGTACCATAAATTGTTCTCAATTCTTGGAAAGACTTTGCACCACGAGCAATTTTAAGTAAAATTCTTAGGTAATATCTTTCTCCGGAGTTAGGATGTACAAAAGGAAGTGAACCAAGACATACCCATTTTTGCCATTTTGTCCATTGTTTAACTCTCCGATTCTAAACATAATATGTGCCGCAAGGTCGACTTGATTAATTTGCAACCATGCCATGAGCATACTCACACTATGTTGAGCTCAATCAACAACGTTATGCAAATCTTCATTGTCATTGAAAACAATATTGTGTTGCCCTGGCAAGCGAAATTGTAGCGTTTCTACTGATGGATAATAGTCAACTATTTTAAATTTAAATATACGCCAAGCTGCTTCGATAGATGAAATATATCTACCATCTAGGTATTGTTTTTTCCCGACAACTTCCCTGTATTGAGGTTCTCTTCTTCCCTCCGTAGTTTCGACATTTTCATCGATAATAAATGTCACTCGATCTGGGCCCTTATGCATGTATTTGTCGAGGTACTTGATGACTGTTTTCTGCGCACATCGTTCAACATTAATATAAGCATCATACTTCACACATAGATCTTGATTGTAGGGAATGACCCAACGGTTATCTAACTCCTTTCCATTTATTATGATTTTTCTGCCATCATTCCTACGCCTATACTTGACAAACCCATTCTCCTCAATAGATGTTTCGTAACAGAATGATTTGGATAATGTTTTCTATAGTCTGAACCTTCCATACAGGGAGCATGGGGAATATTTGGACCACATGGACCATGTATCATGTGTTGTCTGACTATAGCATACGCAAGTGGATCAAGATCTTGTTCAAGGAGCTCCGCACAAATGAAGGAATCAATTTCTTCTGCACAGCTTGGCTTGTCGTCATGTGCAAGGGTTAAGAGAATAAGAGCATGTTGCAACCCTCGCTTTTGAAATTCAATAACATATATATTTGCAACAGAAGCAATAACTTATTCTAGTGAGGCATTGCAAACTAAATTGGTAAACATTCCCAATAGTAAAAGACGTGAAATATTGTGATATATTTATAACAAACCTGCAACGACAGTTCCAAATATATTTCTTTCTTTGAAATCTCGCATCATCTCTCTCAGCCTCAATCGGAAGACCCGAGCCACAATATTTGGTCTATTGTTTGCTTGTTGTCCGGGCTGTTGTTGGAGGGCCTGTTTAATTTCTAATCAATTTGGATTGCATGTAAAGGTGATGAAGAAATCTGGATAACCAAGTTGCGCGCATATGGCCATAGTATCAAGAAAATGGCACCTCATGTAATGTGCACTACTAAAAATTAGTTTTCTAACGACAAAAAAGTTGGTCGTTAAATGCATTATTTTTCATCATTAAAAGCTTTAACGATGAAAAAAAAGTTGGTTGTCGTCCGTTGTTATTGGTCCCATCGTTAATAGTTTTAACGACGAAATAAAAATTTTCATCGTTGTTCTTAGAACGACGAAAAGAGAAATCGTCGTTATTAGTAAACTAATTAACGACGGATGAAATAATAGTAACGATCAAATTGTTCATCGTTTGCTTATTAAATCAAAAATAAAAAATGTAAAATTATTATCATTAACGAAAACTTTTGTTCCTCGTTATGGATTGAATAATGGTTAACGACGAAATTTTTTATTGTTGAAAATCGTGATCACCTGAAAACGACCAATTATTTTTGTCGTTACTAATTATGTGGAGCTAATGTCAATTGTACAATCAATATAATTGTACAATGGATTAAATAACTCAAGGGAATACTATGGATTAAATAACTCAAGGGAATACTAGTAATACTGAATTTGCATATATATTTATATATATGCATATCAATTGAATTGAAAATCATTAGTTTGCAAATATACGCCACAAAGCAATATAATACCAACAGCGTCCTAACTCTAAAAAACAACTCTCTAAACTAGAAGTTAAAGTTGTTCTTAAATTTGATGTTCAAATAAATAAACTATTCGCTATAAACATAGGAGAAAACCAAATGATCTCGCATCTTCAAAGAAAACCGTAGAAAAGCGCCATAACTTGGAACAAGAATCTAACATCTTCAAGTACCTACAAAGCAGGAAAAAGTATTAAAAATGTATTCATAGAGAGAGATTACAAAAAATATATACACAAAAGACATGCACTCATAAACCATACGGATCTCATACTTTTGGTTCCAGACATTAACATTTCCTTAACATAAATCCGACTTTCTCTAAATGCATGATGCCAACACCACCACCACCATTCACAAGACATAATCTGGAGTGTTAATAGCAGTAAATGAAATAGTCAAATTATGGCTATAGAAAGAAGACTAACTGCATAACTAAATGCAGTGAAGCAGTTCACTACTATTAATCCACTCCCTGTCCCACTTATGCCATTCTGTCAAACACAAAATCTACTAGATGAAGCACACCCCGCCCCCAAAAAAATTAAAAAGCTTTGTTGATTACAGACCAAGCTATCCCATTGCAGAGTTCTATGGCAATATTACTAACCAGAGGCATATCTATGACGCTACGTTGTAGATGTAATACACTAGCGTGTGCGACAGAGAGACAGAGAGAGAGTTAATCCACTACTATTAATCCACTCCCTGCCTCAACCTCCCACTTATGCTAGAGTAATTGTGGGTCAAATGTACACAAGACGATGTTAGAAATCATGACAAGGATTCACAGACTATATAGGCAAAACATATTGTGATAGTAATTCAACATTCAAAGTTGGCAATTGCCATTTTGAATTCCTGGGAGAAAGACTAAATAGAAAGACATAGCTATATGAAATAAGTCACTAACACTCCATGCACAATAAGAACTAAGAAATAACTAAAATACAATAACATGGCAACAACATAGGCCTAGGAAATAGTAGCAAAAAGATAAACATGGCAATAAAATTGGCTGAAGCCTAGAACAAGATACTATCAACATTCAACGTCGTGTAAGTCTTCTCATTTTCTTGATTTTGATCATCTTGCGAATTACGCCCCCTTCCTTCCAGACCTCAGCCCTAACATTACAAGCTCAGTGAGTAACAGAAGCAATGCAATCACTTTGAAATTATTTGCAAAAAATAAGCTGAAGACAACAAGATCTTACTTTAAAAGCCAGATGCCCCAGAGTCAAGCCCAGCTGTAGCTCCCGTCACTAGGGAGTAAAGCTTGCCACTAGCTCATCAATTAGAATTACTAATTATTGAGATATATTAGCAAATCAGGAGCATCACCAAAATCCAACTAAGACGCTTGCATCAAATACGCTCACAAACAGCAAATTCCAGCAAAACGCATATTAAAACTAGACCTTTAGAGCACTACAGATCATTCCAGGCTCAATCGACTACAACCACCACAAATTCAACCATAAACACCATCCAAATATCTCCCAACATTTAACCCAAACCAATTTTCAAAGAACAATATAAAAATTGAAATTAAGTTCGAACCTCGAGTTTCATGTCCATTGCATGCAGTAGATGGTGGACGAGTGTTGAATTGTTGGAAAACAAGATCCTTGGTCTTCATCATTTCAGTTTCAACCGACTCCACGCGATTTTGAAGTTTTTCATTTTTCGCTTCGACTGTAGCCAAACGATCAGTAAGAACTTCATTATTTCTTCTTGTAACATTCAGTTTAACTTCAAGCTCAGCTCTAGTAGAGTACGATCCCCTTACATCTTTTGGCTTTACTCTTCCCCCAAGGCCAAGTTCCTGACTTCGGGATTTTGACTTGAAGACCTTTTCAGCAACCTGCCAATTGGAACAAAGTTATGCATAACCAATTAAGCAGAGATGACTTATTTATCATCCAACTATGCTACATGATTGTTTTTTTTTTAAAAAAAATGAGTAAGCTGTAATTACTCCCCCAAACTAGACAATGCATAGCAAAGGACTTATATGTGTCTAATCATGCTTCCTTTAAGTAACACCCATGTAACTTCACCAAGAACTCACAATGCAGCAAGATCTCTTAGAAAATGCACATCTAAAACAGAGACGTTCATGATATTCATTCTCAACAACACATAAACACAATCTTTTAATTTGGCGCATCTTCTCAAGCACCACACTTTCATAAAGGATGAGCTGAAAAAGAGATGCTGATGATATTCATTCTCAAAGCTGCACAACATACATAAACATAATCCAGCAATATAATAAATCTTTTAGAAACAACCCAGTCTCTCTCAGAGAAACCACAACAAAAATACAAAAGCTCATAAGAACACCCACCTCCATTTGTGAAAGTGAATGATCTTTTTGCATAAGATCTCAAATTTCATCCTAAAAAAAAAACAAAGAACATTAATAATTTGTACTTTCCAAAGAAAGTTGCGGAGCTTCAATTAACTATACATACATATTTTTTAGCTATCTCTCGAGTTGTAAACTCAGTACCCTTTTTGTGAGTTTCACGGAACATTTGTAGAAAAAATGGCTCATTTCTAGTCTTTGCACCTTTTTCCAATACCAAATTGGCAATCAAATATAACAATCACGTGCATGAAATTCCCAAAAAAAAAACCTTAAGTTTCATAAATACATTACCAGCTCCCAAGCAACTCGCCGATAAGGCTTACTTCCTGTTCTATGGAGTCTATCTTTCTTATAGTATAATCTATTCGCAGAGTTCCGAGCACTTGCTTTCTAAATTTTAGAAATGACAACAAAGTAAGATGAAATTTGTTTGTAATAAAAATGATTATTAGTTATAAAACAAGAAAGTAATACGCAATGAAAAAGAAACCATGTTACTATGAAACCTTATGGGGATCCTTTGAATAGATCTCTTTCACAAGCCACTCCCACTCGTGCTTATTGAGTCCACTAGGCACGTGATCTAAAGCTTGTCGTAAGCTCCTTCTAGGCTTTGTGATATTATACCTCTTTAAGTCAACCCTCCAATTAGTCCACAAGGCATGCATTTGTTCCAAAACGTGTTCACGGTACACTTCCATATCATCATTATAGAAAAAAATCTACAACAAAATAAAAAATAAATAGCAGTAGCATTAACATCAGCATCAATCATCATTGACATATATGCATTTAGATATGTGTGACTTTTTAAAGAATCACGCATACCGTTACCGCCTGCCACATGTGTTCCAGTTGTCTATCATCAATATCTTTCCATCTAAGCACCCTTAGGGGGCAAGTGTTAGTATCACAAACTATAATTCCCAAGTGTCTCACAAAAACATCATAATTCTCTCCAACAACACGATTACGGTAGAATTCTATTGGAAGTTTCTCTCCAGGTTTGAGCTTTGCAATCTCTTTACATTTGTTTTTACCTCGTGTTTTTCCACTTCTTTTATCTGGCTTTGTCTTTTTAGAAACACCTCCTGTGATCAAGTTCAGAGCATACATAAAACATAAATCACAAAAACAAAATTTAGTGAAAAAAGAAAAGCTAACCATTGTTGATTTCTTCCTCATTTTGAATTGCTTCTGTCGCATTATCATGCTCTGCTTGAGCTACCTCAGTAGCAGGTTCAAATTCTTGTAATGCACGGTTGAAATTATAAGAACGTTGAGGATTATGCAAATCCTCATCTTCCGGGGATGATATACCATCATTCTCGGAGATTGATGCATTATCCTTATCATCATTGTTAGCATCAAATCCATCATTCGAAACATCATCCTCATGGACTGGTGCAGGAGGAGGACAACTAGGATTACGAGAACCAGAGAAATATCTCATTAGACTGAAGGGATCCCCATCACCAGAATTAGCTCCAATTGAAGAATGTCTCATCAATGAACCATATGTTGATTTACCGATAGTAGCATAACTCTCAACATAAACTTTATTATTAGTCCCCCTCTCCAAAAAACTAGTATTATGGCTTTTGGAGGCATATAGTTCTTGTAACTTCCGTCCGCGACCTCTAGCTAACATACCGGGTGTTACGAACATTTGCCTATCAAACCTTGGCATGGAAGACTTATTTCCTAATCCATTCCCTAAATCATAAGAAGCCATCTTTCTGCAACAAGAAATAAGCAAGGTAAAAGTAGTTATTTTCCATGAAACAAACATATTAAAACTAGCTGAAGAATCAATGGACACATTGAGATTTGCCTCTTAAGCTGGAATGAATTGGATGTCATAAGTTCCGTCACATCTACTATCAGTGTCTTACGAGTCCTGTCATGGCAGTTATCATTGCTCTGTGTCCTTTCTTGCACTTGTTGTAAGTGTCTAGTGGTTGTCGTGATCGGTGTTGTGGTGGCAGCATTATCTGTTGTAGAGCATTGTTGGACCATTTGAAGAAAACTGAAAACAGAAAAGTAACACATCCTTGAAGAAAACCAAAAGTTCAAAATTCAAAAATATGCACCTATAACCCAAAGGTCAAACATTGATAAGCTAATAATGAAACAAACATTGATAACAAAGAAAAACAAAAAATTGGGACAACAAATTAGTTAAAGACATTCTAAAATAAGGAAAAAGAAATGTTTACTTAGCAAATGTTAAGAGAACATCACTAATATAATCATTAAAGAAAGTATAACTATATATCTCCCTTCCCCTTCTTTCTCAATCTTTGTTGACTATCTTGATGTGCTTCACTTTGATAACTAATATCATTTGTATCATCTAATGATGGCATTTCGTAAGAGGAATGTGGTTGCGACTTGAGAACTACATGCCATCCTTTGTTCACATTATCGATTGCATAGAAAGCCTAGCTAGCCAGGATAAACGGCTCATTAGTATTTAGTTATCGTTTGCTATTAATACTAACAAAGCCATCCATTTTAATGCCTCTAATCTTGTCATATACATCGAACCACTTACAACGAAATAGCACCACTCGTTTTCCCCCAAGGTATTGTAGTTGAAACACATCAATCAGGACCCCATAATAATCTATGTTTTCATCTCCTTGGCCTGTATTTCCAATTACGACCACACCACTATTTTGGGTTATAAAATTCTTTTCTTGCTCTTCTGTATGAAATCTATATCCATTAACAATATACCCACTAAAAGAGGTGACATATGGTGTCGAACCACGTGCCAATGAAAGCAAATCTTCCATTTTTTTAGTCTTCTCAACTTCGTATAATTGCGTTACCTAAAGATTATTACAATGTATTAAGACAAGCATGTGCTAACGTGCACATATATATAAGATAATTAGTATAGTATTATATACTTACTTCACACTTGAACCATTCTCCAAAGTTTTTAAACCATTTCTCCTCAGAAAGTGTAGCATTAGACGGTTGGCTCGTAGAATATTGTCTTAATAAAAAAAAAAATTTAGTTCACACAAATTAAATTGGAATACAAAGTATTTAAAAATAAAGAAAAATATTTTCAATGCAAGACTTACTCTAAAAAGGTTGGACCTCATCACAATTCTTCAAAATATAGAAATGAGCTTCATGTAACTCATTTTTCTCAACATCAGTAAGAACTCTTTGGGAACCTAATCCACGACCAGGATGATTAAAGATAGATAAGCCTCCATCATTCTCAACTTGATTTTCATAATTTCGATGAGGATGGTTAAACTTGGTCTCTATGCTGTGTAGATACCTTGAACAAAGGGTCATACATTCATCAGCTAAATAGCCCTCTGCGATTGATGCCTCTGGCCTAGTCCTATTGCGGATGTAGGACTTCAATATATACATAACTTGTTCGATAGGGTACATCCATCTAAATTGGACAGGACCCCCAATTTTAGCTTTATGAACCAAGTGGATAGACACATGCAACATAATATCGAAAAATGCTAAAGGGAAAGCCTTTTCCAGCTTACATAAAGTAAGGGGGATTTGAGCTTCAATTTGCTCTAAGTCATCCACCTTTAGTTCTTTAGCACCTAATATATCAAAAAAACATTGATAGCTCAATGAGTGCCTCTCGTACTGGTGGTGCAAGAAGACCACGCAAAGCTAGCGGTAATAGATGTTTGAGAATAATATGGCCAATCATGACTCTTGAGACTAGATATCTTAGTTTCCTTCATGTTCACACAATAAGATATGTTGGAAGAAAATCCATCAAGCACTTTTAACTCTTTCAAGACTTTGCAAAACATGCACTTTTCAGGAAGAGATAAACTATACCCACAGGAGGCATCTTAAACTTGTCACCATCTTTGAACAAGGGCAAATCAGATCTTAAACCCATTTTCTCTAAACCAAGACGCGTCTTGATAGTATCCTTGGTTTTTCCCTTGATGTTCATGGTTGTTCCAAGGATATTATCGCATATATTCGTCTCAATATGCATCACATCCAGATTGTGGCGTAATAAAAGGTCCTTCCAATATGGAAGGTGAAAGAATATACTTTTCTTGTTCCGATTATCACCCCTCTTCTCATGAGATATTTTGGCCTTCATATGTGGAGCCTTAGTTAATACAAGGTTCTCAAGGTCTTTCAATTGATGAAGAATTTCATCGATCGAACAAGGATTTGGAGGTACACCACATTCAACGGTTCCATCAAATAGATCTTTCTGTTTTCAAAATTTATGGTTCATAGGTAAATAACATCGATGGCCCATATAGCATTGCTTACCACCATGAGACAACCTCATTGAGTGAGTCTCCTTCATGCAAACGTTAACAACAAATCTGTGTGTAATTGTCAATTTATTCATACTTTTTCACATCCGTTATAACATCAAATCAGAGAGTATTTCATATGTGAAAATTCCCCATTCAGTTAACAATCAAGCTTCTAGATAAAAAAATTCCATTCATCTCATCACCCCTGATTTGTAGATGATAAATTTTCACTTAAAAATTTCTAGTCACTTTGAACAAGTCAAACAATTGGCACCTTGGTGAGATTACTATCAGTTACCCGCCTATCTTGAATTTGAGCAATTTGCACAGTACAAATAGGACAAAGACAGAGGCAGAGACATGGATTGCAAAATCAAATCAGAGAGTATTTCATATGTGAAAAATTCGCATTCAGTTGACAACAATCAAGCTTCTACATCAAAGTTTTCCAGTCATCTCATAACCCCTGGTTTGTAGATAAAAAATCTTCACTTAAAAATTTATAGGCATTTTGAGCAATTCGAACAATTCGCACCTTGGTGAATTACTATCAGTTACACGCCTACCTTGAATTTGAGCAATTCGCACAGCAAAAACAGGAGAGAGACAGAGTCAGAGACATGGATTGAAGATTTACTTGGAGTAGCAAAATTACTGTCAATTTTCGACCCCAGGTGTTCGACAATGGCACCTTAGTGAGAGTACTATCAGCGTTCAACCAAAAATCAAGCAAATCGACAGCAAAAATAGGAGATACCTACGTGAGTTACTCAACATTATGAGCAAGAATTGCAAATTATGGGCAAGAATAACACAACTGAGAATAGACCCGATGCAGTGAAGACGAAATTTCTGGAAAGAACTTGGAATCGGCACTGATGCGCACGCTAGGGTTTTAAGATTGTGCTGCAGTTTGAAGGAGAAGCTATGTCGGTGTTTCTTGGGAGAATGAATTGAAAGAGCTGTAAATAATGTGGTTTTGATTTCATTTTAATAGTCCTCATGTCTCACGGCTGTTTTGATTTTAAGAGTCCTCAAGCCATGCACGCTGGCTGACCTGTTCCATCTTCAGGTGAGTTACTTTAATTTGATTTTATTTTTCTTAAGCAAGATTTGATTTTATAGTAATGTGAACCTAAATTTTCACCCTAACAATCTTAACTGTGAGGGAAATTGTACTTAATGTTTCAATTTTTTTTTATTTTTCCTCCTCAATTTATGTGTATTCTCTTCTATTGACAATAACGACGAACGTTGTAAAAATAATAACGACCTACATTTTCATTCGTTGTCTAATGGTGATGTTTTGATGAAATTAAACAACAAAAAAACACTTTCGTCGTTATTAATAACATTTAACGATAAATTTTATATTTCGTCGTTAAAAATTCATCATTAAAAATGCGATTTTTAGTAGTGGTGGGCTGCCAATACATGGGGACGGCAATATGCACCGGCGGCCAATACCATTTGCGTCTATCTCTCCAATAGTGAATGCATCTTCTAGGCCAATGTAAACATCTATACGTAATTGTACTTGATGTTTCCTAACATAATGTAATCGCTATTATTCTATAATACTGAAACAATCAACAATAAATTGAAGAAACAATCTACCCGTACGAAGTAAAATGTTAGCCTCATTCAATCGAAATTATATCCTAAACGCATAGTATTGACCAATCGTCCCTCCCTAACTATTGCTAGTCGATCCTCGAGCAAAAGGAATTCTCCTTCCCCAACTATCTGTCCCATATGGAAGTAGGAGTGCATATTGTAGGGCCATATAAGAAGGGTGAGTGCCACATATTCGTTGCAAGTTCCCGTCTAACTTGTGTACTATTATATCACTGCTCATTTCCTCTGCATCATCACCTCCTACTATAAGGGCAGTATTTCATCAGTAGTGGGTCTGATGTACGTACTATCCCCCTGGTCGGGATCGAACGATCCGAATATGCGTATCATGTACAATGCTACTATGGAGGATATCTCTAGCATTTCTGAATACATGTACATAGGGATTGCATTCATCCAACATGTGTTGTAAGTCTTCTACAGTAGATAGCCTAACTCCAATGGAACTGTTGCTTCTGTTTAATGCATGTAGTCGATTTCGAGACTCAAAATGCGTGTCATATATATAAAGTTGTGCAAATCTTGGTGGTTGTCCTTCTTGCGGTAGTAAAGACCCAATTTGATGGTAATTTTCACCGCTTATACGAAATGTACAAGGTCCACGCCCATCCATGACAAAATGGTCAATAGATGCTCCTAATGAAGTGAAGGACATCATAGAGTTATAAGCCGTATATTCTCTATGAAATTTCTATTATTTAACAAAGAACCAAGTGGAGGTCAGGGTGGAGGTAACGGATCCAATCGAACTTGGCTGTAATGGCAGCAGATATTAAAACGAGGCAGACCACTTCTTCGATTGGCAGCCATTTCATCATACCACATCATTGCATTACAATGACTACATGGAAGCATGGTTCTAGTGAACGACCAACGTTATTCAAACCTTCTAGTAGTGGAGTTCCTTCCTGATCATGATAGGGATAAGTCCCACAATCTAGCTTCTTCCTCGTATTGTTGATGTTGTGCAATATAGTGTGGATCATTAACATCTGGGCACCTTCTCGAAAATAACCTCTAGCTACCATTCAATCGGGCTTCTTTATATCGCAACCACTTTCGGGTAGATTCAACAGATGACATGGTGTCATCCATAACTCAATGAATGAAACAATATTATAGTATGCAAATGAAGATCTAATAAGCAAGTACTTTTTAGGTTTAGACGTTTTTGACATCATATCATGTTATTTTATGCAATTCCTACTTCTATATGAGAGTTATTTTTTATTGATTTGCAACAATAAAATTTTAGAGTAGATACTTCTTTTTTTTTTTTACTATTATAAAAAGTCTCAATCTAAATTGTATGTGTTAGAAAAGGGTTATTAGTTACTATTTATATGTGCTTTCACTTTTAAGGCATCGTGGGATTTAATAGGTGACATGACATGTTTCTTCAAGTATGCAATTATATAAATAAATGCACAAGTTTTTAATATTTTACAACTATAATATTCTTGATGTAAGGGTGTTATATTTAACTAAGAAGTTTCAATTTCAATTATACATATAAGAAAAGATTACGTTGTGCATAGAAAAAGTTTTTTTGAGGATTCATGGACATGGATGGAATGAAGTCGTGCAATAATGTTAGTGTTATGAATATTATAATGTGATGAATATATTATTTTTTGAGTAATTTACTACAATAGTACTCTAGAATTAAAGCAGGTTTTGCTATGTCATAGGAAGTTCCAATTTTAGCACCCAAAAGCAAAAATGAAACTTCCAATTTAAATGGTACATATAAAGAAATGGATATTAGTTAATAAGTAATTTTTTTTTTACTTTTGGATTTATAGAGAGTATGACACGTTAGTTCATGCAATACGGGATTGTATAAATGCATGCGTCTAAAGCACACATAAAGGAGATGGCATGAAATCAATTATTGTGTAAATTTTTTATATTTATGCATTGGTTGGATTAAAAATGTCCAAAAAGTATGTAGACAATGGTGGAAATCTGTTATTGTATCTTATGTGGGCATTAAAGAAATGGAAAAGTTCAATATTCAATGGAACTTAAGAAATGTGGTAAATTGGTATTACTTCGTTTTCAATACGAAAACAATTAAATGGTTTTTGACAGAAAAATTTATGAAATAGCCTTTGACTACACGAGGTTTGTAACTTAAATGAAGATGCTAATTGCTCCAGACAATCAACTCACACAAATTTAAATATTGCCAATGTACTTGTATAAACTAAGAGATATATAAATGAGAGGCTGGGGAACTAACACAATAAATGAACTCTCTAATTCATTTATATTGGTTATAGTGCAGAGGAAACGAGAGACAGAGAGACATCGATAATACATATGAACTTACTATACCATAAGTAATAGAAGGTTCAACAACTGATAGTATTGTAGCTTAAGTCGCCCACTTAAATAGTTATACATGCCTTGTGTTATTAATCTAGAAACCTAGACTAAAACATCCACAAATGAAGATGATGATCGAAAATAATGTAAATTACCAAGGTTCGAGTGTAAGTCAACTACACGTGAACTTCACCAGCAATCAGCACTTGTAGTACCGTTGGTCGAACTCAAGAATGAATTTTGATTGAATTCTGTTGTCTCTTGATTTGTATATGTCAAGGGTTTAGTATTAGAGAAAAATAACGAAACTAATGCTCATAATACTTCACAAAAAAAGACAAATATGAAATGAAGCAACGAACTATTGAATCATAACGAAATTGTTACCGAACACACCAACTAAATTTTATAGTCGTAATTGTTGTTAATCGGTGGGGATTTTTTTAAATGAACCAACACATAAATTTGTTTTCAAAACTTCTTCCAACATGTAGACAAAATAATAATGTGTAGGATACAGAGGATTACTTCCCGTACATCACTTTGTTGTTGATTTACATTAGCTCTTTCTTGGTCTGTTTGTATAGGGGGAGGGTTTTTTTTCTTTTTCAGTGGGTGGTAGAATTTAGTTACCAAACTTATCATTGCTCATCAGATTAGTTGTTTAATCTTTAGTTGTGTCATCTCAGTATCTGACTTTGATGATTTGTTTGAGCTTTGACGGGATTCAAGGTACTAAGATATGCACTATTGACTTGATATAAGCGGATTCGATGCTATATATATTTGATATGAGTGCTTATTCTATTTTTTTTAGTGAACTATGAAACCGCAGCCCAGCCTCAAACCAAAATTCGCTTTTCATGAGTGATTGATTCAACTTCCAATTAATTAATTTGTTTTTTTAATCTCTCTAAATTGCATAAAAAAGGCCCCGCATAAGAATTCAGAGGGGTTAGTGTTCGGGAAATATGGGGGTTCGGCAGAATTGGCGGTGGTGGTGGAACTGATTTAAATAAATTTCTCCTTCTTTCCAATTGAAGCAAATTTCCCATCAGGGTTGGTCCAATGAGAATCTTGGAAAAGAATAAGTAAAAAAAAAATCAAAGAAATTAGCAAAAAATAATAAATGAGGTTGAAAAGGAAAACCTGTGTAAACAAATAAAAGGAAAAAAAAAGGTAATCAGCCAGAGAGAATGCGACGAAAGGAGGAGCAGCAACGAGGAGAAAAAAAAAGTGAGATCACCCCCAAATTAAATTAAATACCGATTAAAGACAAACTTAAACTTAAAATAACAAAATTAAATAATATTAATTCCAATGACTATCATACACCGGATAGAGATTCTAAGAAATCCAGAACAATAGAAACAAAAATCGCAAACACCTTCAATGCCTTGTTGTCGACAAAAATTCTTGACCATCTATACGTGGTGAAAATTCCTACCCACAACCAAGTACGAATTTCCCAGTTGTAATAACAAAACTAAAATCAAATTCATACACAAATTTTGGCCCACTTGACCCACCTTCTTTTTTTTATCTCTCTGCAACAACCCAGGAAAAAACTGAAGATTGAAGAAATTCTGCTTCTGTGAGTTTTCTCTCTCATAGATGGAAGCTGGGTAGGGCAGAATTATTGATCCCTCTTCAATTCCCCCAAAACCCACCTCAATTTTCTGCTTGTTTCATGAAAAAGAAGCAACCCTGTTATTTGCTTCGACAAATTGCAATGCAGCAACTCCACAAATCTTAAATCTTACTTTCTCTCTCTTCGCCAATTTTCACTTAATCTTCGATTTGATTTCATGGTCCTTGAATTTTAGAAAAAATTTAAAAATTACTACACATAATGACTCGATTTTGTAGACTTAACAGTACCTAATAAATTGCTCACACTTAATCCTACCTAGCTAGGTAAAAAAACATATTTATTCTGCCATATAAACGCAAAAGCAAAACAAAGGCAATCAAGAATTGGACAAAGTACCTGAACGTAGAGGACATCCTGGGATTGAAGGTCTCTATTGTAGAAGAAGAAGCACTTAGCACCTTGCCTGAAGGGGTAATGATCTTGAGTTAATTTGTTTTGGGGAGTGGCGTGGGTTAAAAAGATGATTGTAGATGGGAAGAACAGCGTAGGGGTAATGATGCTGCGTTTGTTTGGGTGAGTGCAGTGGGTGGATTTGATTTTGGGGGCGGGGGGGGGGGGATGTTGGGGAGATGGGAGCCAGCAGGAGACGTGGGAGCAGATGCTTGGAGCAAGTGGAGTCAACTTCAATCTGGTGCCTTCCATCTAATTCCATACATCACCAAAAAAAAAAAAAAAAAATTCTATCGGTCACTCATCTAACCGTCTGCAGATTAGGAAAATTACGAGCAGGTGTTGAGCAAGTTTTGTAATTACGAAGACTGGTTTTCTCGTGTTGATTGCCCTGTTTGGTGTGGTGACTTAGGGACCCGCATATGATATGTCGGGGATCAGAGAACGAGGAGGTGGGGGAAAATACGGTGGTGCTCCTAGATGTGGAGTTTGAATGGCAAAAAAAGACAATTTGGAGATGCTGAAGTTTTCAAGTGTGAAACTGCGAAATTGTGGATAAGAGGGGCTGAAGGAGGGAGGCAGTCGGGGAGCACTGTTGACACAAGTGGGAGGGATCAGCTGGTGCAGACGGTGTGGAGCAGAAGGCAGTTGTGAGTGAGACAACGCTGCGGGGGAGGTGGAGAAGGCGCTCTGGCACTTTGTCGTGGGACAGGTATGTAATATCCCAAAAATTTTCATGAGATGACACTGGTAATCTGTAACTGGGCATGTGTTGGGGTTAATTTGTTGTGTAAAAGGGGAGACATGCTTGTAATGAATTGAAATTCAGTGGAGATGGATGTGAAATATGTTAACTTGAAGGGGTTGGGTGGGTTAGGGATGCGTAGTAATTAGGAACTGCTAGTTAGGGGATAGTTTGCTGGAACTGTAAAAGTGCTTTAGGTATGGAATGTGGTAGGGCAGTTGCTAAAAATTAGGAAGTAGTTGTTTGATTTCAGTCATTGGAAGTTGATAGTGTCTTGAAAGGATGATGGGGTGCGTTCTAGATGAGTGGTCTGAATTACTAATGATAATGTAAATTTGTGTAGATGTTTGTAGTGGGCAAATGTGACTGCTACTAATGGGTATTTGTCGATGTTATAGAAGGCCCTTTGTTGATATCCCCAGTCGCTGAGGACGATATCCCTAGTAAATGAGCATGATATCCTTGTTAAATAAGTATGATATCCCTGGTTGTCATTGTATTATAGAATGGGTAACATATGTGGGTTGTTTGGAGTGGTGTCAGTAGTGTGGGAAGTGTGATGGATAATGTGGCAATAATATGATGGTTGAAGTTTATGATTTTATGTTGTTGATTGTTAATGTAGGTGGACTAAAGCCGTAATTATAGGTGTGGACTTGTTTCGTACTTGTATTGAATGATATCGTTTGTATGTATGTGCCTGAAGGTGGAAATGATGTGTTGTTTGGTGTTGTACGTAGGTTGACGTGATGGAACTCCGTAGCAGCAACACTGAAAAGCGAAGATCCCGCGGGCAGGAGGCAGAGAGGGAACAGAGGAAACAACGAAGAAGTTCGGAGGGGCAGAATGTGGGGGAATCAAATAACCCCGACCGTCTGCAGTTGCGGTGTCTGGTAGAGGGGGAGATGTGGGGAAATAGTATAAGCACTGAGCATGAGCCTTCTGATGAGGAAGGTGAGGACAGTGACGGGAGATTGGCATTGGAGTCAGAGTCTATTCTTAATGGGGAAATGTGGGGTGCTTCGTGTGGTGGAGATGATGATGCCGTAGAGTTACACAATTCAACTACATCGAGTGGAGAAGTGGGAAGCGGGAGCAGCTCCTATGGTCGTTGGGGGGGGGGAATGTAGGAGCACCCATTCAGCCTCCAAAGGCCATAAGGCGGGGTAAGGTAGGTAACGCCCCCAAATTAAACATGTTTCACTGCTTGTGTTTTCCTCAATAAGTCCCTTGATTAAAATCTAGACAACCTGATGATATGGGCATTACCACCGTCCAAAAGGACAAGACCTGAAATATGAGTGCTATAAATAACACAGTTAAGCATAGCTTTAATCATACACATACACACCTGATCAATCCATATATAATCAAGTGTTAACCAATATAAGGTTTTTACACCATAGTAAAAACAATTCACCATGTAATCTGCATCTCCATCCACTAAAGATTTCAATATACAGCTCTAAAAATATGCATACACTGTGTCAGTGTTGATCTATCCAGATTTCCTTGCTTAACTTATTCTCTTCCGATGGTTTACTATCATGAAGATGATTCTCTGAGTATTTGTCTAAAACAAAATATGAAAACATTTCAAACTGTAAGCCAAAACTCGGTACATGCATTCCTAAATTGTTAAATGATCATTGAAACACTGATTGGGCCTGCTTTGCAATTCATTTTAAGTTAAAACAGTGAATGAGATGATTGTAAAACTGCATTGCTAGTTATTATCTGATAATGAACCCCTTGATACTGTTACGATCTATGGATAAGTGTACACTGCCAAGCCGATTAGGGACCTGGCCTGAAGTCGCATAGGTAATTGAAGGACGAATGCCCTATAGATTATAACTGACGGGGTCACTAATTAATTGATAAATCACTGTGTAAACTGATTCATTGATATACTTACCAAAACATGATAATGTTGATCAATACACTTTGATTTCTAAAGATACATGCACTAGACATACCGAAAGTCTTTAAAATGATATTTCACTTGATAATACTTATGCACAATGGAAATGATAGACTAGGCCCCGATTCTGGTAAAGAATTTAATTATAGGTAAATGTAGTTAGTAAACCATATTCACTGACATAATTTGTAACTTTAATGGAAACTGATTTATTTAAAAAGACTTCTACCATTCCAATAATTCAATATAAGACAAGTTAAACCAAAATGATCTGAATAATAAATCAGTTAGGGTTATTGAGCTTGAAATACAACAAATTGAAGCAAAATAGACCAAATGAAAATGATTAAGGTAATAATGAAAAGATTTTAATTGATATAAATGAATTATGGCTTTCTGATATTTCTGAAATGGATAAAGGAAAGTGTGATGCTTCTGAAATGGATAATAGAATGGTTAATGCCTCTGAAATGGATAATAGAAGGTTCAATGCCATGAGGGGTGTTGTGAGGTTCATAAAAGCTCAAATAACCTCAGCTAATCCAATAGACACTAATTTGAGTTATTACTGCGCCCACTTCTCAAATTTCATTTCCATGCTCATTTAACTCAGTTTTCCAACCCAAGTAAGCTTCTATACATAATCAAAATTTTTGAACTCACTACACTTTGTAATTTCCTTGCAATACCCATAATTATATAGAAACTTCTGAAAATATTTCCAAATGTCACGATTTCTGTATTCACCCATGTTACCGATTGATGGTCTGCATTAGAAAATCCATATCTTTCACTCCCGACCTCTAACTAAGATATAACCCAATATGAAAATCTCATAATGTCCACTAAAACTTTTATTTAGAACATAAATCATGATTCACGTAGTAAGGTCCCCAAACTTAGGATAGAACACAGACGTGCACAATTTTAGTTTAATCTGCGCAATTGTAGCAAAATGACCATAACTTTTTCCACAGAACTCGGATTAAGGTGATTCAAAAGGCATGTGAAAGCTAACTCATTGATATATACACACACCAAAAATCACAAATTTTCAATGAGCCAATCAATACCAGTTTGTTCGTAAAGTCCACTATTCAAAACTGCTTCCAATTTTGATGTATTCTGTGCAGTCTTCAGTAAATTAATCATAACTTTGTCCACACAACTCGGAATCAAGTAATTCTAGAGCCTATTGAAATCTAACGCATTGAGCTATCAATCCACCAAAAATCATAATTTTCTCATGCACCAATTATTACCAGTTTATTCGCAAACTCACCCCTATTTTGGGGTATGTTTAAAGCATAACAGCCCATACTGCAATCTTTTCTTGACATAAAGCCCCAATAAAATCAGTCTTTCACTCATCCAAGTCCACACCAGCATTACCATAATCATTTATGATGATAAAGATTATCAAATCAAATACAAAATGATCCAAATTCATCACTTCAAACTTAAACTACAGCATAATCATGAACAATCTCAACTCTCACATGCTTTATGCTTAATCAACGCTTAACCACTTCAAAGATAACTCTTATTCTTATCAAAATAGCATGATCAACAATGAAAACAAATGAAAACAAGAATCAAAAACAAAAATCAGCAAGAAAGGAGATGAAGTTTACTCACTTGTGCTTGAATATATGAAGATTGAGGTGGTGTTTGATGGTGGTAGGAGTTGGGGATGGTGGCCGGTGGTGTTGGGAGTAAGGGCTGGTGGTCGGAGGTGGCTATGAGTGGCGGCAATAGCCTTGAATAGCAGCTGGATGGAGGCTGGTGGTGGCTGCTGTGGAGGTTGAGAGGAAAATAGAGAAAGAAGAGCTTTGATTATTTAGTGAGTTTACTTGGTTGAAAATGGCCCAAAGTTCTCTTGGCTGAAATTTAATCTCTCCCAAAATATCTTTTACTATTCATAATTAGATACAAATGATGGTATTAGGCCAAAATGAATTGGGCTTGGAAATAAACACTATGTTGCGATAAAATTTATGCATAACTCAAAATTAAATTTTTGTAATGTTATGAAAAATAATTGAATCTTTTAAATCATAAATATCGAGGCATACTATCAATTTTTCCGAAGATTTTCGATAGATGAAACTCGAATTGCAAAGTGGAGCCCCCAAATGAATTCTCCCAACCGGGATGATTAACTGAGATAAATAAATGCTAAAAATTAATAACACAACTTAATTAAGTAAATAAACATGATTTAGGGTCGGGCTATTATAAGGTAAGGGGAAGGAGAAGGGAAGGGAAGGTAACAACTTGTAGGAGACAGCATGAGGGGCCACGTGTGGGGAAGTCTGATGTAATCCTGCGTTCGCAGTGCATATTGAGGAAGTTAGTGATGGTTAATGCGGGAATGAGCAACAGGGAGAGGGAAGCTGTGATGGGGACTGTTTGAAGGCCTTTGCTTCAGTACCGGGAGATAGGGATGGAGAGGCATTTGACCCTAGTGCTGATTAAGTGCTGGGTCCCACGATGGAAGGCCTTTCAGATGGGTGGTAGGAGGGTCCCATTTTCTGTATTTGATGTGGCGTTGTTCACGAGTTTACCGGCAACAGGGAGGAGAGTTGAACTGGAGGGGGAGAAGTTGTCAACAGAGGTCGGCGTCTTGGTGTGGGGGTGCGTGGTTGATTAGGAACAAGAGGAAATGGAAAGTAAGGTGCCTGGGAGATTGGGGAAGAAACGACGATTCTTTCGGAACTATGTCGCTTCTATGGCACAACTATGTGAGGAGAACAACGAAGATGAGCAGGTGGGGTTGTGGCTTAGGCTGTATGTGTTTATGGTGTTAAGTGGAGTATTGTTCCCTCGAACGTCGTACGGAGCAGCATGGAGTATGTTGCATTACGTACAGGATGTTGATGGAATGGCTAGCTATGCATGGGTTGAAGCCATGTGGCGAGTTCTGGTGGAGACGATGGAGGACACACAAAGGACTGATGGCTCGCTGTCAGAGGTGCAGTTGAATGGCTTTTGCCTCATAATCCAGGTAATTCTGATGTCAGTTATTGTATCTGCAAAGGATAGCAGCATTTGCATATGACTTATTTGCATGAGATTGATTTGGCAGCTAATGGACTCTAGTTTGCAATTATATTTGAACATAGAAGATGGGACGACATTAATGTTGGAATTATTAAAAGAAAAGGGTAATGTGTGTAGTACGGTGGGGACCTATGGGGGAAGAAGTACCTATTGTTATACATGCTTGTGAATTTATTTTGCAATCATAAGTAGCCATATTTTAGTGGTCTTTGCTTTCACTATTAGAATGTGTACTTCAAACATGCATATATGTTAAGGTGGGAAAAGGGGGGGGGGGAGGTTAGTGATGGAATGGGGCCTGTGGTTGGATGTAAGTGACAATAAGGGTGGTGAACTCCTAACTGAATAATAAGGTTTTTGGAATAGGTAAGGCAGCGATTGGTTTGGAAACATTTGGAATCGAACTTGTAGCCTTCAGTATGAAAAAACCTGATCTGTGAAAGTAGTACGGGTAGATTGCAAGTGTAGGACATCATATCTCGAAAAATCACACTGAATGTACTTGTAGCAGAAGACACGCCGAAGCAGTACCAATTAAGCATCATTGTGGGGGTGGGTACTTAGGTTGTTGTCATGGTGAAATTCTGAAATATGGAAGCAATGGTGACTGTAGGCTTCGTTTTATGAGCACACGACCAGGTTTGGTGACCAAGACAAGAAGCAATTCCCCCGTATTGGTAGTTGGGTGAAAGTTGATCATGGGGGGAGGTATGATGCTGATGAACTGCTGAGAGATATAAAGGAGGGCGAGGTAATTTGCATTGTCTTGCACTCATTTTTGTTGTTGGACTTAGATGTGTTGTGGTCCAATTGAAAGTGTCATGTTTGTACAGGTAATTCCGGTGCTATATTCACGTGAGCATGAGATGCAACATTCAGTTGTGTGGCAGTTCATGGCCATAGATGTGTACGGTTACTACGTGCATGATGGCGAGGTATGACACTTTGCATAGTATGCGTCTACGCTGTGCGGTGCATGTGTTGGATAACTGTGTCTGCCAGTTTAAATTGACTGCACAGGCTTCCAATGACAGTCACTAACCGTGTTCTGTGTGGAATTACTTGGTAGGGTTGGCTTAGTGTTGATGAGCGTCTCAGACGTGCAAGGGAGGCGTACACATTAGAGAGGACTGTGCACGAGAAGACCAAAATAGAGATGCAGAAGTTGGAGGAACATTTGATCGAGTTGAAGTCAAGGTTAAGAACCTATGAAAAAAAAGAAGCCCAAGATGAGGAAGTGGGTTGTGCCGAGGAGGAACTTCAAATGGCGGGGCAATCGGGTGTGAAGGGGGTCATGCATTGGTGTTCCCGAGAACGAATGTGGTGGGAAGTTGGTGGGTGACATGTTAGCTGGAGTGGACCGTTCATGTTTGTTGTCGAATGAGCAACTGGAGTTGAGCCTGCTGAGGGGGAGGAGAGGGAGGATATACGGGTTGGGATGAGCATAGTAACAGATGTAGTTGCTCCGCAGGAAGCCATCATCCCAAAAAAGACACATGATGGGGAAGAGGATGCAGTACATGAATTTACTCTTGAGGTTTGCTCAGAAAAAGGGAGGAGAAGGGTGTCTAACGTAGTGACGCAGATGAAGTTCAAGCCAAGGTTGCGAAGGCATCAGCTGCACGTGCTTCCCCATACACAAACCCACTTCATGGGAGAAGAGGCCCGAAGAGGGCGCGAAGGTGCCTGGCTGTGGGAAAGAAGGCAATTGGAGGAACAACGGAGAAGGTGCGAACGATTCCTACTGTAGGGGACATTATACAAAATGATGCAAGCACTGACTGCCGTGATGAATGTGGGATACAGATGGGGGGGAAACACCCTCTGCGGAGGAGCAGGTGAGGATTCGTTGTAACCTGACCTGTGAATTATGTCTACTTATACATACATGAATTAGGTCTTGTTACGCATACATGAAGTAGGTGTTGTCACTCATACACGTCTGCATTGTGTGCCACTATTATGGTGTTTACTGGGTGGACTGTATGTGCTAGAGATAGCAGTTGCTGGCGTGTGCTCGACCTCAGATGTTGCAGCAGATGAAGTGAATGACGACAATGAGTTGTTATCCGAATAGGTAACATTCTCAGTTTCATTATTCTCCATGGTCATTTCTTGACCTTACATGTTGCCACTGTTTTATATGTCACCTATAATGTTGTGGGCATTGTATGGATGTGTGACTGTAGCTCGGTACATGTGGTTGATGTGCATGCCATTGAGGCATATGTGATAGCATCATTATCGACTGAAGACACCAAGTTGTTGGCCGATGTTCATAGCAAATGCAAAGCATTGAAGGAGGAAGAATGGTAAGGCAATGGAA
>JACYFF010031952.1:29481668-29601658 GCA_017589665.1 Selenicereus undatus | reverse complement strand
CACACACACACACACACACACACACACACACATATATATATATATACATATATATATATCTAGTACATATACACATGCATATATTTGTATGTGTGTGTGTGTGTATCGAGAGAGAGAAAGAGAGAGAGAGAGAGAGCGATGTGTGTGTGTGTGTGTCTACACACACACACACATATAGACACTCATAGACATATACGCATACATACATACATACATACATATATATATATATATATATATATATATATATAATTATGTGTGTTCGTACTCAATGTCCATACTTCTCAGTTTGCATAACACAACAACCATTGACATGAATGCATCACATTTGGTCGTCCTCATTATGTACTACAATCCCATGAAACCGTGGACCTATCCCTGGTTGAACGCTCCTCAGCAGAGCCACTGGAACTACAGGTATGACAATGGACACATGGATACAACACAAGGTGAAAATGTCAGGGTGGAGTTACTCCACTGTACGTGCAGTTGCAACAGACATCCTGCATGAAAATCTTCCCATCTGAGAACACACACTTTGTCCTCTACAACTGTCACATGAAGTAGGATATTTCAACGTTGCAGGAATACATCAGAACAACCAAAACACTTAATGAGCATACCCTATATTTGCAATATTTTACAGTTTCCTGCACCAAAGTCATATCTGTCCACTGAACATGAACATGCCAATTAGGGAGGTTCCCTATCAACAAATCAGCCGCACTAACAACATCACCAGCATAGCAATCATCAAATTATGCTCTAGGGTTCCGGCAAGTGTTCTTGTAATGGCTTGTCTCGTGGCATTTCGAACATGTACGAGCTCTTTGTCTTTGGGTTTGAGATTCAGTGCATCACTTTTGTGGACGTCCAGGTGCCCGTCCATTTTTGGGAGGCAATATTTGCCTATTATAGCCCTCGTCTAGCTCCTCCCCTCTAACCACAACACCCGTGCTCTCATCGACTGTGCCTGAGTCGTGCGTCTTCATAGGGTGCACAACATTCATATAAATTGTGTTCTGCACAGGGGTCTTGTAACAAGGGTGTACATAGTCATCCACCCACAACTTCTATTTCTCAATTACCGCCATGGCATGCGCACATGGCAGTCCATGCAATTGCCAACCTTTGCAGCTACAAGTCCCTCCTCGAAGCTTCACCACCAAACACCGCTTGTTCGTCAACCTTATGCTGTACTCCCCCATGTTACGATTGTACATCTCCACCCGAATTACCGAGCGAATCTTCTCCAGCGTGTTCCTTAATTTGTTCTCTATCTTCTCACCGACACCATTCTTCCAATTCCCGACCTCAGCCCTTCATATGTCTATCTTCTTTCCAAGCTTTTGAAGATGCGCACTTATCAGGCAAGGGATTGACATCTGCCTCAATGCACGCATCTAATTGTTCCAACTCTTTATGGGGTTGATGTTTAGTTTCCCCCACCTGTCCTTCGTGAATTTTGATTGTGCCCAACGCTCCGGTTCATTGTCCTCCACCCATCGTGCCAGCTCACGTTTATAGTGTCGTAGCTTCTCCAACGCCTGCCCATACTCAGCCGCTATACCCGCATACGCCACCCGATTGACCGTTTCCTTCACAAGGTCCTTCGATGCATCTCGCCTTATCCCCAGCTTCCCAGCGTAAGCCACAAAGTTCTCCTCATATGTATGCTGTAGTAACAATGATTCTCCACCCCAAACACCCTCGGTACTATATACAGAATCGATTTATGTCTATCTGACATTATCACTGGCTTCAGCCCTTCCAGGCACTCTTACAACACAGTCAAGAACCATAACCAATGATCATTGTTCTCCCCTGCCACAACTGCGTAGGCAACATCAAGTAGGTGGTTGTCCGCATCTAACATCACTGCTCCTAGCAATGTCCTTTCATACGGCCCACTCAGATATGACCCATCCACAAACAACATTTTTCGACACCCTAATATGAATCCATTCAGGCAGGCTCTGTACGCAACAAACAAACACTTGAACCTTGAACCTTCCAACTCCACAAATGCTCTTGAGTCGGGATTTGCCCTTTCAATGGCAGCACACATCCAAGGCAACAGCTTGTAGTGGTCTTCTGGCCTTCCCATTACTAACAACCACATGTACTCTCTTGACCGCCATGCCTGCATATATGTCATCCGCAATCCTATACTCCAACTCCAAGTCCTTCATAATCTCCGTTGGTGAGTAGTCCATGGACAATCGCACATTCCCATCAATAAGGTGAGAAAGGAGCTTCGCCCTCATCATTTGTCTACCCCATCTCCCCATCTGACATTGCTCACCTGCGGTGTGGAAATGCTCTACTTTAAAATCCTTCACAATTATTCCATCCATTTTTAGGTGACCCCTAGCACAAATGTAAAACTCACATCCTTCAGTAGTACACCTCATAGCAATACGTTGCCGGCAGTTACAGACATATTAATAATCAAATTTATTTGCAATTGCATATTTCCAAATTGTATACCTAAAAGCGTCCGCAGATGAAAATATTTGGCTCACCCCTTTAATCACATTCTTTCAAATTTTCCTCGACTCCAGATCGAGCCCATACCACCCCATTGCCATCATCATCAGAATCAGATCATGCTTCCATATCAGTACATTCTTCATTCATCATTTCATTCCCCCCTCTCAGCCAGAGAACGGATTCGTCCGACGTATGCAGTACTTCATCAACCCTCGTAGGCCTACACATACTCGACATCCAAAACACAACTGTTAGACACCATACAACAGGATCAGCGTAACACATTACAATTTGTCAACAACCACCAAATGCATATATATTGCACATTGCCTTAACATTTTTGCCGAACATATTTCTCCTTCCCCATTCTGAGTCAACTCCTTCCCCATTTTGAATCAACTCCTTCCTCACACTAGTTGCCCTCCCCATCAGAACCCCAACACGCACACCAGCATCACAATCACCTCGTGGTTGTTGGTCACTAACAAATGCATAACGAGCTCGAGGTCCCTCCGTCCCAGCAATGTACATATATGCATGACCATCATTGCTACGGAATAGGTTGACAACATCACCATCATTTGCAATTGGTAACATCATCGTCCAATCATACTTTAAGTTATACCATATTGTCCCCTCCGTTAAACCTGCCCCCACAACTACCTCCAACACCTTCCACACGTCGCCCACTCCTATACCTTCAGACAACCATGCACATCTAGTATTCCCACCCACGTAAGTCATCACGTCATTCACCCCATCATGCAATAGCCCTCCCCAACTTAAATACACTGCAATTTCCTTCCAGAAAACCCTCCATTACCAACTGCTCTACCCTCCATCATCGACGTCGATCGTCACCTACTCTCAAATACAACGACCATCACTTCACACCTGCAATACAAACACCACACACGTCAGTTACCACATTCCACATTACCCATTGACACCTAACATCCCTATTTAGACATCCACAGTTGTCCTGTACATAACTCCCTCACTATTTGGCTGCCGTAAACCAAATTCCCCATAGCCAATCCACATTACAGTCATATGTATCCCAGGATATCTCCCCCTGTGTTTAGGGTTAACTATATTACCCATTTGATTATGTCTTGTACGACATACAATTACATCATCCACCACTATGGTTGAGGTTTTACCAGTTGCATAACTAATACCACTACACCTACCACGGAAAATTCAAGTATCTATTTCCTCAAATCATCTCCCGTAACACCTAATTACAAAGATTAACACAACCCACAAATCACTTGAACCCCCTCATCTCGTACCTTTACTTTCTGCAAAATTAACTTCCTCTGCCCGCCATTATGAACACAATGGGGGTTACACCTATTCACACCCACCTATAACCAAATTAAATTCCCACTTCTCTAAATCAACAACTACTTCTTCCTTGTACAGCAGCTACTACCAAACAAAATCATCAACTCATATCTACACCATACTTACCTGACTGTCGATGCTCAGACATCCTCAGCTTCTCCTGGCTTCATTCATGCCCTGTTCTGCCATGCTTTCCCTATCCGTCTTGTTTAGGTGTAGTCGCCCCAGCTACTGCTTCTCAGAAAGAATGAAGATAAGGTACCAACAATTCCTTCTATTTCTTTCTTCAGCGCCTTCATAAGCTCTTTTTCAGTAAGGGTAGCAACGTAATTTGCCCAAGACAATTACTTCTCCTCTCAAAAACATTGACCGCAACCTGTGCCCCAAAAGAGGCACTGCGAAGTTACAACAACACCTCTATGTAATTATAAAATCTTTCAACACCTGCTGGTAATTTTCCCTTTGATTAAACTAATGGGATCATGGGCCCACTTCGTGAGAATTAAGGGAAGAGCATGTAGGGCTGAAATTCTTTAGGAATTTTATAGGTGGAGCGCAGTTTTACTAGATTTTCATCTGAACTCAACTATTTTTTAAAAAATGTTGTTGAATTGAGGGAATATTTAATGGTTAGGATTGTGTGACAAATAAGATCAATAGTGAAGAGTGATTTTAAGCCCGCAATTTAAGGAGAGTAGAGTCAAACACATTCTCTTTTTATCATAGATATAGATTATTTCTTCTTCAAAAGTCCAAAGTAGAAATCAAAGCTGCAAACTTGACATATGATGATTAATCAGATTTTGATTTTCTATCAAGAGCATTTAGTGTGTGTTTGGTAGGGCTGAAAATCATTTTCTTAGAAATTTATTTTTTTTATGTAAAATGATTTTTCATGTAAAATGATTTTCATTTCATATTTTCAGTTGTTTGGTAAAAAGAAAAATGAATTTTTTGAAAAATGAGTTTAATTAGCAAAAAAAATGAACAAAAAAGCTAAAAAGAGGCACGTTAGTGGAAAAATAAAATAAGATATTTAGAAAAATAAGAATTTATATTTTATTATTTAGGGAATTATATTACGATAATGGTGTTATACAGATCAAGTAGTGACAATATGTGAATTTTTCAATTTTTTTGATCTTACCCACTGTAAACAATTTGATGCTAACAACGCTTTATCAATTTCTCACATTTGAGTAGGAATCCAAACAAAGAAGAGAAAAGATCTAGTGAGTTTCTCTATCTCCTTAACCCTGATGATAAATTATAAATCGTTTTTGATTTCGATGAGATCATGGTTGTTAGATTCGCCGTTATCGATATCGGCATCGGGGTGATACAGTTTTGCTAATCTTTAATATGATGCCTTAATCTTCGAACTATATGTCATTGCCTTAATTTTTAAACCATATGTCAAGGAAATAGATAAGGAAAAGAAAAAGAATGTGAAACCTTGTGAGCGCCAAAGAAACGTAAAATCAACTTACGCTCAATTCAAAGTGAAAATATTTTCCGTCATTCTAGGGAAAACAATTTTCCCCTAAAAACAAATTTGCCTTCCTTGTTTTATCAAATACTGTAAAATGAGAAAATCATTTTTTAGAAAAATAATTTTCACCCCTACCAAACACACCTTTAATGAATGGTGAAATTGCCACTTAATTATCTGAGGTCTGTGGCATATTGCCCAATTGGGCTTAGTACTTGTCGTTTTTCTATTATAACTTGGTGTCATTTCAGGTTATGTAATGATAGGGAAGGAAAACCACACATATTAATTCAAGTGGTTTGACATTTGTTTCCTTTAAGTAAAGTATTGGATTCGAGTCTTATAAATAGAAAAAATCTGTGATAGGAGAACTCAACCTCTTATTAAGCCAACAGTAATTCGATCCCATTAAAATGAAGGATCTAATATCAAAAAATTGATAGAGAAGGGGAATAAAAAGAATGATCACAATAAAAAATGATTGGTCAAATTGCCAACCTTGTCCGACCGTTTATCAACCATGATCTTGAATATAATCACCTAGTGGATAATAAGATTTTGATTTCATCTAAAACATTTATTGAAGAATGAAATTGCCAGTGTCATTAGAATCCCAGCCACGCATCATCATGGAAATATTACACTATTTTCAGCGGCGAACTAATTTTTTGGCTCACCAGTGAGGACCTACATCTATCATATCAACTTGTGAGCCAACTATTCGGCTCACAATCCTCTCTCATCAATGCAAGGCTTACAACTTTGACTCACCAAATAAAATAATACCTATGCACCCACTCTACAATACACAATTTGTTTTTAAAATCCAGAAAAAGGAAAAACCAATAAAAATTAGAAAAATAAAAAAAAATCATGAAAAAGTTATGTTGAGCCGGCTCGGGGCTCGGGGCCAGCCTCAAGAGCCACTCAACCGATGCATGATCCGCTCGATGTGGCTCCTGAGGTGGGCAAGCCACTAGAGAAGCTCTTATAGCATCTTTAATGGTAAGCCAGTTTTTTTGCTCACAATCCTTCATCTCTCCAATGCAAGGCTTATCACTTAGGCTTATCAAATAAAACAATAACTATAGACTCCACACCTAACCATATTTATTTAGTTTAACTTTTATGTTATGGTTTGTTATTTGGCTTTATTAATTTTGTGAAAAATAATTTGAACATAATAATTTGATAATGCAACTAATTAAAGGCTCATAATTTTTATTTTAAAAAAAACAACACAAGAGTTTGAATTAAACAAATGCACACATACCTGAATGTAAATTTTTTTTGAAGAGGATGAGAGATTGAGAGAATTTTGTGTGAGAATAATGAAGATAATTGGACAATTCACATATAGAAATTACACTTAAAAAAAATAAATCTGACAAGAGCCACCAACTTTCCAATTGCCAGGCCCAAATCAGAATATAGCACGACTTTTTCCCTTTTTTTTTATTCCAGTAAATTCTTGTTAAAAAAACACGGTCAATCCCCTGAAACGACGTCGTTTCGGGGGGGGGGGGGAAGACACAAGAAAAGGAAGGTGGGGCGCCTTGCGTCCTGTAGTGCCTCAGCGAGTTGTGAGACTTGACCCGACCGCTGCGAGGCATTAGATAGCCCCACGGCTCGCCCCCGGCCCCCCCCCCCCCCCCCCGAGCTGACCATTGGAGGTAGTCTTACATTACTACAATGGGGCACAATCTGAAACCGATAATGCTCTAGGAATTAACTACAATGGTCTAATAGAAGAAATCTCGTTTTCATACAGAGAAGATGAATTTGAATTCGGCTAAATATAGACTTTTCCTGCTTATTTATCCTCATTCTCACACACAGTGACAGATTAGCCACAAACTTAAAAAATCTACCATATAGAGTGATGATATATGTCTCATAATAAGATAAGGTATTTTGCAAATGCCTTATCTTAGCATAAATTAATATATGATATACTCTAAAATCACCCATTTTTCAGTAGTTATTACAATTAATTATTAATTGTAAAATTTTGTTCTTCATTGGCTACATTCCCACACCCATGGGCACATATAACACCTTTAATCACGAACCATATCAGTGAATAAGTATTACACATAGGATTTTATAGTTGTAAAAAAGTATAAACAAAAAGTAATGTTTTTCCGCTTACTGGGTAATTCCTTTTCACTGTTCAGTAATATTTTTCAATTTAATACATAATAGTAATATAATTTTTCGGTTGAGACATTTATATTTTTGTATAAAGAGAAAGATATCCACTTATGGTTTGCTTCTGTGCTTTCATAACCTCCATTTTGGTAACCTATAATTGCTGAGTAAAGTTGTTCAGTTTTGCCTTTCAATGTTCTTCGACTTTATGTACTATACTAGTATATCATTTTCAAGATTTTAAATTGTTTTTGGCTGAGTGAAATTTTAAATTGTTTGGGCATAACATAAACATTGTTGTTTCAAACATGAGAAGACAACCATCAAGTCGGGGTGCATTTTAGGGTATCTCCTGAGATATGTACGCACCCAAGAACAGCTTTTACTTTTATAAAAATGTCAAATGACGATAACCAATTCAATTAGACATGGGAATTTCTGGTTGTCGAAAATTAAGAGCATTAAAAAGTTCTGACATCCAAACCTAAAAGATGCCTAAAATCCAAAAGGACCGAATGAGCTGAAGTTGACATTTATCAACGTTTATCTAAGATACTTTGTTCATTTTCATCCCACCCTCGGGTGCATAGAAACTGTTGAGTCTAAATATTTGTAACCCTCATTTCATGATTTTTCTAATGACATATGATGTGGCAAATCCAATTATCAACGAAATATATATTAGTTGATTACTCAGATGTGTGTTGAAAATTGTACATGTCTATTATTTTAGTTATATCTTCTTTTATACTTAGGGTCTGTTCTTTTTGTGAGTAAATTGGGTGGATAAAAGGGTGAAGTAGGTTGAAGTGGGTTGAGGTGGATTGAAGTTGGTATTTTTTTTTAAAGTA
Source organism: Selenicereus undatus (assembly GCA_017589665.1). Taxonomy (NCBI): domain Eukaryota; kingdom Viridiplantae; phylum Streptophyta; class Magnoliopsida; order Caryophyllales; family Cactaceae; genus Selenicereus; species Selenicereus undatus. The sequence goes on along the minus strand of JACYFF010031952.1, from coordinate 29,593,321 downwards.
GGTTGAAATAGGTTGAAGTAGGTTGAAGTGGTTTGATATAAGTTGAAGTGGGTTGAAGTTCGTATATTTTTTATATGGTGGCTTGAAGTGGGTTAAAATAATAAGAATATAATTAATGTGTGATAATTTACGAAGTTATCAAAATTTGGTGGAATTTTTGTTTATTCTTTCTTATTTTATATATTTTATATTTTTATATTTTATATTTTATATTTTATATTTTATATTTTTACATTTTTACCTTTTTTTAATTTTTAATTTTGTATTTCTTGTTTCTTTTTTTCATTTTTTTATTTTTTTATTTAGTATTTTCTTATTTTGTATATTTTTTATTTTTTTATTTTGTATTTTGTATTTTTGTATTTTGTATTTTGTATTTTGTTATTTTGTTATTATTTTTTTTATTTTGCATTTTTTTGTTATTTTGTCATTTTTTTACTTTTTATTTTTTATTTTTTATTTCTTATTTTTTATTTTAGTTTTTTTAGTTTTTTTTATTTTTTTAGTATTTTTTATTTTTTATTTTTTTTATTTTTTAATTTTTTGTAATTTTCTGTAGCTTTTGTTTGGAACAAAACTAAAAAGATAAAAAAATAAAAAATAAATACAAAAAATTAAAAACATAAAAAAATAAAAAATAAAAAATGAAATATAAAAAATTAAAAAATTAAAAAATGAAAAAATAAAAATTAAAGAAATGAAAAAATACAAAAAAATTTAAATACAAAAAATTAAAAATAAAACTAAAAAATTAAAAAATTAAAAATAAAAAATAAATATAAAAAATTAAAAATAAAATTAAAAAATAAAAAATAAAAAATGAAAAAATAAAAAATGAAAAAATAAAAAATGAAAAATGAAAAATAAAAAAATAAAAAAATAAAAAAATAAAATACAAAAAATAAAATATTAAAAATTAAAAATTTAAAAATAAAAAACTAAAAAACTAAAAAAGTACAAAAATACAAAAATAGAACAATTCCAAAGTACGATAATTTAAAAAAAAAGTAGTATGGTGAACTTTTTTGTGCAAAAATTATTAAATCTCATGTGATACTTTACAAATTATTAAAATTATAAAGAGGGTAGGTTGAAGTAGGTTCAGGTAGGTTGAAGTTGGTATTGTTTTTTCAAATGGGTTAAAGTGGGTTTAAGTGGATTGAGATTGGTAAATTGCAATTTGATCCATAAAAAGAACATGCCCTTAATCAAAGGTTATTAAATCGGTGTCATTAGAAACTAGACTTGATAATCTTAAAAAAAAAAAAAGAAGAAGAGGGAAGCACTTAGAAGGTTTGATGAAAAAAGTATGACTAAAACAATTTGAATTGCGCATATATAGGCCATCCTACACCATGCATGCGCTTAGGCAGTAGAGCATGACTGAATTCCTCCCCTCTAAACTGCTTCTAGAAACTCGTGAGCTGACATCTCCTAGGTCCAGAAAGTTACATACAACAACTAAGCCACAGGAAACCCTAGGAAAGCCTCGTTCATTAGACCTATAAATACAATCCCTTGCCCAGGCTTCCTTTAACTAAAAATCACACACAATCACGCCTAGTAAAAATGCATGAGAGCATACTTAAAAATTAAAAGAATCTAACCAAACTATGTGCAAATCATGTTGAACACTCTCTAAGGCACAAATCAAGGTTTAATGTTCTTCGATCCAAGGTTTTCCTAAGTCACTTAGTCATGATAATTGTGCAATTCTTCAATTTGCCTGCCTAGTGGGAGATATACTAGGGATATAAGTACAACAAGACCACCACTATAGTGTGGGTCCTACTTTTGCTAGGTTTGAAGAAATCTAGATATAGCCAGTCTTTTCCCTGCAAGCATTCATCCAAATAGAAATGTCAATTCCAAGAGATCCAAAAAGAAAATCAGAAAATATTTTGTTGAACTAGAATCCTTTCTAACAAATGTAAACATAGAGGCAATAAATAAATATAGCTAGACACACTAAATAAAAATAAGTAAATAAATAAATAGAAACCAGGTGCGTGTGGTATAGTGATACTAAATGAACTAGACAACTTCTAGCACTACACAATTGCATAGCGTATAAGGCACGCAACATGAATGACAGTCAATGACTAGACATGAGAGAAATGATGTGTAACTGTTTGAGATCTACCACTCAGATCCTGGGCTTTTAAAGACTCATATCCTAAGTCATATCCTATGTAAGTCTCAAGTGTCACATATCGTATCTAATCACCTTATTTTAATTCTTCTGTGATCTTTCTCTACCTTTCTTACATTCTTAGATAACGATCCTCTCACACCTCAGCACTTATATGTCTTCTCTTGATATAACCAAACCATCTAAGCCTTGCTTTCCTTATGTTATCCTCTATGACTGCCATCCCTACTTTCTCTCTAGTAACTTCGTTCCTAATCTTATCTAGTACTATATGATCACGCATCCATGAGATCACCCTCATCTCTGCAACCACCAATCTTCGAACTTAGGTCTCCTTACATTCAAAACTGTATAACAGTGTTGGTTGAATCACCATATGGCAAATGTTTCCCTTTAGTTTTACTAGGATCTTTATCTCAAGATACTCCAAATGCATACCTCCATTTTCCCATTCCACCCTTATGCAGTGATTAACTTTGTTGTCGGTTTTTTCATTGCCTTGCATGATTGAACCCAATACTAGGAATACAAATATAAATTTATTTTGTACAAGTTTAGTATAAATGCAATGCTAGGGCTCCTATGTTGGGTGAGTTATTCCAATACCGAATCACATATGGTATTAGAGCAAGGTTCCTAATCTAGTATCTTTCTTCTTACTGTTTGCTTGTTGCCCTAGTTAGGCCAACCATAATCTTAGCTTGAGCCACAATCTCGACCTTCTCCAATCACCATTGTCTCATGATCCATGACAGCCTATGATGTGTTGGATTCATCAACACTATCTTCACTAAGTCTGACACACAACATCTTCTCTATTGGTGAGTTCACAAACTACATCGTGATGAGTGATCCAAACACCACATCCCAAAAGGCTTAACTTTTCCACCACCATTACTGTCACCATCTTTCTTTTCTCTTGCTTTCACCTTTTGTACGCTAGGATTTTCACAACCAGTAATGTTAATTTACACTAGTCCTAGTTCTTGGCCATCTAGTGCATCTGCTACCCCTAATTATTCCTTCATATATGGTATTCCTCAACTTTTTTGTTCCTTCTACCAGTCTTGCTTCCACGTTGTTCCATCCCAAGGTTCGACCTTTGACCCATATCAGTCATCCATGAGCATATGGAATGCCCGTGCTAGAGGTCAGTCACTTCTTCCTTTAGATATTTGGGAAATGAACATAACCATTTATGTTGCCATTGTGCCCACGATGGTTGACGATTAGCTCTTTTGATGTACTCAATTCACCTCTTTTATCATCATGCATCAACTTAGTGGCAGTATGGATGGTACGATTTCTGCTCCTTTTTCATTTTTTATGTTCGCTCATAGTTTGCAACGACTAATCCAGGTTATAGTTATTGGCTTCGTGTTTATCAAGTAGTCTATTCTTCGATATTTACAACTATATCAAAAGACTTAGTTTGTGAAGTACATGATTTAAATTATGCCATTGATATATGGAAGCATCTTGAAACTCAATTTAATACTGCTATTCTTACTCGAGCACTTGATTTAAAACATATAGTAAAAAATTGAAGTAAAGATGATAATCAATCCACGGAAAACTATTTGAGAACCATGAAGCCCATTGTTGATTCATTTGATGCCACTCAATCGACTTTTCTAATCTAAAACTAATTCAGCATGCTATTGCTAGGTTGTTGCATTCTTCTTATCAATATGAAGGTTTTATTAGTGCTTACTCTTTGTAAAATGGTCTATAATCTTTCGATGATCTGCGATCAACATTGATTTTCTTTGACCAAAGATCCAAGTTCACAAAAGCACGTGACCTCCTTAGTCATCAGGCATTTGTTGCTACCCTTGGTCGTGCTACTTCAGACCAAGGGGTCATTGCTCATGGCAAGAATGTTACCACTAGTAAGGGCAAAAATAATGGGGCCTGGAATTTCAATAAAGAGGGCAAAGGGTGTTATAGTGAGACCAACAATCAAACAATGCTTGACAAAACTTGTAAAATAGTTAGAGCCAATAAAATTCAGGTTCATCTAGGGGCATGTCTCTGATTTATGCCATTCTGTTATTTCAATGTCATGTACTTTGAGGAACTTTACTCCTTGCATTGCTTTTTATATGCAGAAAATTATTAGACTGATGCCATTTTAGGATCTCAACTAACCTTATTTGTCAAATCTACCACGCCCTAGGGTATTCAACTGACGTTTGCCCACTCATGTTAGTCTTGTTAACCATTAGTGCTTCCAGCTAATGATACTTTTAATGTTGTTAATGTCAGTGAACAAGTTTGATATCATGGTTCGACTGCGGCATCCCATGTGATGCTGAGAGGATGGAAAGAGGTTCAAGTCTTTTTACAATTAATAATGGAAACCTCCGTGCTATTTCTAATGTTGAAAATCTTAAGCTTCATACCTCCACTCGTCCTTTCCAACTAAACTAGATCCTACATGCCCTTTAATGTCATCATTGTCTTATGTCTGTCAAGCAAGTGTGTCATGATAATAATGGTAGTGTCATTTTTAATGGCTCTTGTGTTCGTTTCAAGGACAACACATCCTTTTATAGGCACCTAATTTTGGTAATGTCTGTCGTAATCATGTCGAGTGTGGTCACAATGTTGTGAACATTGCTTTGACTAAGTCGGAGGATCTTTGGCATCAAAATCTAGGACACTATGGAGCTTATGTTCATAGTTTTCTTAAGAAACAAAATTTTATTTGGCTAAATTCTTAGTTTGATAATAATTTGAAGACTTGTCATTTTTGGCTAAGCCGCATAAACTTCTTCTTTAACAAATAAACTGGTATGTAGATCTGTCGAGTTTGTTTTGTTATGGATGTGCTCTTTATTACAAATTTTATCATTGTTTGAATGCCAAAACTAGTTGTTTCTATATAAGTCGCAGTGTCTAATTTCATCAATCAATCTTTTCATATCCTACGTTATTCCATGATATTCCACATATGTATACGTCCTTTATTTTTGACCGAAGGACTAATCAGTCATACTTTCACCGCCTCTAGTGTTTTATCCACCCCCTTGGTTGGCGAGTCCAGTTATTCTGCTTCCTCGTATGCTACTTCCATTCCTCACTTCCCTAATATGTCTGCATCTGGCCCTAGTCCTAACTCATCTTCTACTGTGTTTACTGGCCTTTACCTCAAGGCCCAGCCCATTGTGTCACCTAGACATGCTAGGTTTGCTTCTTTGGCACTGTTGCAAAGTCCTTGTCCTATTCTCTTCCCATCCTCTAATGTTATGCCTATCATCGCAATGTTCATCCTATGTAAAGTAAGTCCAAGTCTAGTAGCATTTGTTGTCCTTGTTTGTATCTTTGGATGCAATTGAGCCCACCTCTTTTAGACAAGCCTTCCGACATTCCAAATGGTGAAATGCTATATTTGAGGAGTACAACACTTTGATTGCATAATAAAACATGAAAGTTGGTGCCATCCCAACCTAATCAAAACTTGGTTGGAATTAAGTGGGTTGACCGAGTAAAACATAAATCTGAGGGCATCATGGAGAGATATAATGCCTGATTGCTAGCATAGGGCATTCATCAATGTGTAGGCATTGATTATAATGAGACTTTCACTAGTTAAACCAGCTACAATTAGTCTTATTCTATCTCCTATTGTTTCTTTTAATTGGTCCCTTCATTAGTTGGATGTTAAAAATGCCTTCCTTCATGGTAATTTAACTGAGGAAGTTTACATGAAGTAACCTCTTGGATTTATTCATCTAGAGCTTCGACATAATATTTTTCACCTTAAAAAGGCCATTACGATTTGAAATAGGCTCCTTGAGCTATTTCACAATTTCAACAGTTTTTACAATCTTATGGCTTTGTTTGTAGTATGGCTGGTCCTTGTATGTCTGCTTACTATACTGGTATTCATACTTTGATTTTCCTCTTATAGGTTGATGTTGGGTTTTTGCCTAATTTGCACTCCACGACCCATGGTGGATGGCGGCTGTTTAGCTGTGGCAGCTAGGGTTTCTAGCGGGTTGCTCGCTCATTTTACCCCTTTATAAAGGGCACGCCTCCTACCTTTTCAACACACCAACATAAATACTATTCGAGTATTTAGTTCCACTTTCCTAGATTTGTGAGAGAGCGTTATAGACAGTTTTGTAATCTCCAATCGATCTTCGTGTTAGAGCATATCATTCTAAGATTGATCCTATACTCCTCTTCTTTATAGTGGATTTGTGACTCATCGTCGTCTGTGGTTTTTCCCACATTGGGTTTTCCATGTAAATCTTGGTGTTCTTTATTATTTTTCTTATCGTTATTTTACTTTTGATCATCATTGTTCATCCTAATGCTTTCGTAATTAGTTTGCTCTAATTTACTAACAAGTGGTATCAAAACGATGTTTAGGATGTCTTCAATCAAGAAGGTTGATATTCAGAAGTTTGATTGAGAGATTAGTTTCAATCTCTGGAAGGTGCAGATGAGAGCGACTCTCATTTAGCATGGGTTGTAGAACGTTCTCTCAGGACTTCATACGAAACCCAGTACGATGACAAAAGAACAATGGGCCGAACAGAAGAAGAAGAAGCATAGTTCTTTGACGGATGACAAATGGGAAGAACTGGAGGAGAAGGCACTTTCGGCCATATAGTTGTGCTTGGCACCTCATGTTTTGCAAGAGGTGCTTGATAAGACAATTGTAGTGGGTCTTTGGGTTCGACTGGAGGAACTCTACATGAGAAGAATCTTGCCAATAAGATCTGATCAAAGGAAAGGTTGTACACTTTCAAGATGGCAGAAGGTACCCCTGGTCAAAAAACATCTAAACAATTTTAATTCTATTATTGTTGATGTTGACAGTTTAGATGTGAAAATTAAGGATGAGGATAAGGCTATATTGCTGGTTGTCTCTTTGCCATCCTCCTATAAACACTTCAAGGAAATTTTGTTATACAGCAACAGCACTTTATCTTTTGAGGATGTTAAGTCTAACTTACTATCCAAAGAAAAGTTTGATCTTGAAGTGTGTTCTGATGACAAAGCAAAAGGTTTGTCTGTAAGAGGAAGATCCTTTGAAAAAGAGGGTACAAACTGGAGAAACTCCAGATCGAAGCCGAAAGGTCGTAAATTCGACAAATTCTGCAAATACTGTAGAAAGCCAGGGCATCTGGTCGTGGAATATTACAAACTGAAGAACAAGAAGTGACGGGAAGGGAAGAGCAGCCAATCTGCTGAAGCTGCAGTTGTTGACTCTGGGTCAGATGGTGATGTCTTACTAGTCACCACAACTGACAGCAGAGGTGCTACTGAGTAGGTCATGGATTCCGCTTCCACTTGTCATATGTGTTCGCACAGGGACTGGTTTTCAACATGTGAACCACTGGATTCAGGTGTTGTTCTCATGGGCAATAACGCCCAATGTAGTGTCGCAGGTATTGGAACTGTTCAGATCAAGACCCACGACGGTGTACTAAGGACTATTTCCAATGTCCGTCACATTACTAACCTGAAGCGCAACCTTATCTCACTTAGTACCCTTGAATCCAACGGGTGCAAGTATTTCGCTGAAGGTGGAGTCCTGAAGATCTCTAAGGGTGTGCTGGTTCTTATGAAAGGAGTAAGACATGAGAGTCTCTACATACTTTGAGGTTCTACAGTGATTGGTTCTGCTGTAGTCACCACCCCCTCATTTGAAGCAGATTCTAGCCAATTGTGGCATGCTTGCTTGGGCCACATGAGTGAGAAGGGAATGACAATTCTAAGCAAGCGAGGTCTACTTGGTAGCGAAGGTACGGGGAAACTTGATTTCGCGATCATTGTGTTTTTGGTAAATAAAAGAGAGTCAGTTTTTCTACTGCTACTTACCGTACCAAAGATACCCTTGATTATATACATTCTAACTTCTGGGGTCCATCATTCCTTCTATTGGAGGAAAACATTATACACTGACCTTTGTAGATGATTTTTCTTAAAGAGTCTGGGTTTATTGTTTGAGGCAGAAAAAACGAGGCTTTTCCCATGACCAAAGCCCTCGTAGAGAACTAGACTAGGAGAAAGATAAAGAAACTCAGGACTGATAATGGTATTGAGTTCTGTGAGTCTGATTTCAACGAGTTCTGCACCACTCAGGGTATCGCCAGACATAGGACCCTAGTTGGAAAGCCTTAGCGAAATGGAGTCGCAGAACATATCAATGAGACTCTACTTGAAAGAGCTCGTTGTATGCTCTCCAACGCCAACTTGTGGTATCATCGTGATTTCTGGGCAGAAGCTGTGTCAACGGCGTGTTATTTGATGAATCGTTCTCCAAACTCCTCTATTGACTTCAAAATTCCAGAAGAAGTATGGTCAGGTAATCTTATTGACTATGCTATTCTGTGAGTGTTTGGAAGCCTCCACCTATGCACATGTTAACAACAGGAAGTTAGCCCCTTGGGCTGTCAAGTGCATGTTTTTATGTTATGCATCCGAATCTAAGGGATATCGGCTATGGTGTCCTGATTCCAAGAAGGTCATTCAAAGTCGGGATATAACCTTCAGTGAAACTGTTATGTTTTCACCTGGAAAAGAGTCTGTTTCTACAGGTAATCAGGAAGATGTCAATGAAAAGGTGGAGTTTGAGATTCATGCAGATCTCCCTCAAGGTGGAGATAGATTACCTCATTCCAGTAGTGAGGTCCAGTCTGAGGTAGTCAATCCTAACATTCCAAGTCCAGAACTGCAAGCCACAGATACTTACTCTCTTGCTCGTGACATACCATGAAGAATCATCAAGAAGTCTTCACATTACTCAGCTGATGATGAGAATGGGCTGATTCCTTATGCATTGGCCGTTGCATAGGAGATACATGAAGAAGTTGAACCTTCCTCGTATTCCGAAGCCATTTCCTGTCCCAACTCCTCAAACTCGCTTATGGCTATGCAAGAAGAGATGAAGAGTTTGTATAAGAATGAGACTTGGAAGTTATGTGATTTGCCGAAAGGTTGTTGTGCTCTAATGGCCTAGTGGATCTACAACCGAAAGGACGGCATTGCCGGCGTTGAAGATGTAAGTTGGAAAGCACGGCTGGTTGTGTGAGGCTGCAATAAGAAGGAATGTATTAACTTTAATGAAGTTTTTTCTCCTATAGTATGCCATGCCTCCATTTGAGAGTTGTTTTCTTTTGTTGCTCTATTTAACTTGGAGTTGGAGGAACTTGATGTCAAAATCGTGTTCTTTCATGGTGAGTTGGAGGAGGAGATTTATATGAGGCAACCTGAAGGATTTGTTTTTCCTGGCAAGGAACAATGTGTGTGTCGACTGAACAAGTCCTTGTATAGACTTAAGCAAGCCCCCAAACAATGGTACAAATGATTTGATGCATTCGTGATGAGGCAAGGCTATACACGATGTCACTACGACAATTGTGTATATTTTCAATAATCTGTTGGTTCCTTCGTTTATCTATTGCTCTATGTTGATGATATGCTAATTGCTTCCAAGGATAAGTCCTTGATTGACAAGTTGAAATCTCAACTTAGTGATGCGTTCAAGATGAAGGATCTAGGTGCAGCCAGGAGGATACCCGACATGGAGATTCACAGGGATCGAAAAGCCGACTACTATACCTATCTCAAAGAAAGTACCTTGAGAAAGTCCTTGATCAGTTCAATATGGATAACTGTAAATCAATATCCAATCCTCTAGCTACACATTTCAAGCTTCCAGTCGAGTCCTGTCGTAAGTATGAAGAGGAGATGGAGAGAATGTCTCACATTCCCTATTCTAGTGCAGTTGGAAGTCTCATGTATGCTATGGTCTGCACTAGACTTGGCTTAGCCTATGCGGTTAGCGTGGTGAGCCGCTATATCCAAAATCCTCGTAAAGATCATTAGGTGGCTATAAATTGGATTCTTTGCTATGTGAATGGTTCACTTGACAGATGTTTAGTGTTTGACAAATCTAATACTGCAACCTATGATGTTGCAGGTTTCATTGATTCTAATTACGGTGGAGATCTTGATCATAAACGCTCTATTTCTAGCTATATTTTCACCCTGTGTGCGGGTGCAATCTCGTGGAAGGCATCACTACAGTCTATTGCAACTTTATCCACTACTGAGGCTGAATATATCGTTGCAATTGAGGGTGTCAAAGAAGCTACATGGTTGAGAGGCCTTATTATTGAGCTTGGAGTTTCACAATGTGTCACTACTTTATTTTCGGATAGCGCTAGTGCTATTCATCTCACCAAAAACGATGCCTACCATTCGAAGACAAAATATATCAGTATCAAGTACCACTTCATCAGAGATACTATTGTTGCAGGATACATTACAGTGTAGAAAGTTCATACCATGATGAATCCTATAGATATGCTCACCAAGTCTCTTCTTATTCCTAAGTTTCTAGCATTGCCTGGACTTAGTTGGCATTCAGTGCCTTTGATTGCCCTTCGAGGTCCCTTAGACAATGTGGTTGTCCTAGAGTTGGTGAAAATTGGTCCAAGGTAGAGATTATTGGGTTTTGGCCCAATTTGTACTCCACTGCCCATGGTGGACGACGACAGTTGAGCTATGGCAGCTACGGTTTCTAGCGGGTTCCTCGCTCATCCTATCCCTGTATAAATGGCACGCCTCCTACCTTCTCAACACACCAATATAAATACCATTCAAGTATTCAGTTCCACTTTCCTAGATTTGTGATAGAGCGTTATAGCCAGTTTTGTAATCTCTAATCGATCTTCCTGTTAAAGTATATCATTCTAAGATCAATTCTGTACTCCTCTTCTCTATAGTGGATTTGTGACTCATCGTCATCCGTGGTTTTTCCCACATTGGATTTTCCATGTAAATATTGGTGTTCTTTATTGTTCTAGTTATATATCATTGTTCATCCTAACGCTTTTGCAATTAATTTGCTTTAATTTCCTAATAGCTATGGGATGTGTCCCAAATTCCTTTGCCGGTTTGGAAACAATTAAATTGTTTCCTTTTTGGAAGATTATTACTTGGCATCCAAGGCTCAAGTTGTGTGGTTGGAGATATTTTATTTTATGAAAAGTATATTATTTCTATATTTGTATTTAATATCTTTTTCCTTTTCTATGAAGATAATGCTTAGTGGCCAAGACGATATATGTTTGCGGCTAGGGCTAAACCCTTGAGACCTTTGGGGCTTCTCTATAAATACTAGGTTGTTTAACCTTGTTTGGTGTGGGGCATTTGGGAGTGCCTCTCGGCACTTCACTTTTCTTTCTCACATTTTATTGGGAGTTAGTATTGAGAGATTTTCATTGTAATTGACTCTTACTTGGGCGTTTGCTTTGAAATATTTATCTCTCTTGTTGATATCTTTCTTGAGTATTTGCTTCGAAATTTTTTTGAACTCACTCATATTATAGTGGATTTTGTGCCGTTGTTGCCACCCGTGGTTTTCTCCTGATTTGGTTTCCATGTAAAAATCATGTGCCTCCAATTATCCTTTTTTGATCTTGTTTTATTTTCTCAAATATCTATATCCTTTATCACTTCCGCATGTACTAAGCTCAAATTTCAATTATTATTTTCCTAACAAGTAGTATCAGAATCGGATTCATTAATCTGGATTTCGAGCATTTTCTTGAAGGATGTTTCTCATTGACATTGAGAATTTCGGCAACATAATAAGATTGATTTTGCCGCGTTTATCCATTCCAAGGAATTTGGTCCAAGGTACCGTTTGTTGGGATTTGTCCCAAATGCTTTTGCCAGTTTGGAAACAATTAAATTGTTTGCTTTTTGGAAGATTATTGCTTAACACCCAAGGCTCAAGTTGTGTGGTTGGAGATATTTTATTTTATAAAAATTATATTATTTCTATATTTGTATTGAATATCTTTTTCCTTTTCTATGAAAATGATGCTTGGCGACTAAGACGACATATATTTGCGGTTAGGGTTAAACCCTTAATATCTTTGGAGTTTCTGTATAAATGCTAAGTTGTTTAACCTTCTTTGGTGCGAGGCATTTGGGAGTGCCTCTCGGCACTTCGCTTTTCTGTTCCACATTTTATTGAGAGTTAGTATTGAGAGATTTTCGTTGTAATTGATCTCTTCCTTAGGCATTTGCTTTGATATCTTTATCTCTCTTGTTGATCTCTTCCTTGAGCGTTTGCTTTGAAATGATTTTATACTCGCTCAAATTATAGTGTATTTTGTGTCATTGTTGTCGCCCGTGGTTTTCTCCTGATTTGGGTTTCCTCGTAAAAATCACGGGCCTCCAATTATCCTTTTTTTATCTTGTTTTATTTTCTCGAATATGTACATCCTTTATTGCTTCTGCATATACTAAGCTTGAATTTTAGTTATTATTTTCCTAGCAGTTGATGATATAATGCTTACTAGTGGTAGCCCCTTCTTGTGTTCGTTCTTTGGTTGATATTCTATCCAAGCAATTTATGATGAAAGATGTAGGGATCTCTATCATTTTTTGAGCTTGAAAGTGTTCGTTCCTCTTCTGGTCTTTTTCTTATGTAGGAGAAATACGTTCTAGACCTTCTTCATGAATTTCAGCTCAACACTGTTAAACCTGTTAAAACCCAACCCCTTCTATAGCTAGAACTGCCTTAGCCTTTCATGATAGTGACTTGCTTGCAACTCCTTTTTAATATAGGAGTGCAGTGGGTACTTTACATTATTTGATCATGACTTAACCTAATACTACTTTTTGAGTCCATACAATTTCCCCAGTATATGCATGCCCTTGTACTACTAATTTGCATGCTATTAGCGCCACTATTAGCACTCTTACTCATCTTCATTGTGATAACATGAGTGCCAGCTATATGACTACGAATATGATTCAACATGATTGCATCAAGCACATCATTATGGATAATCGTTTTGCTCGAGAATTGGTTACTTATATAGATCTTGTAGTTTGTTATATTGCTACTATATTGAATTGCTGACATTTTTACTAAGGGATTTACTTCATAGCAGTCATTGCATTTAAAAGTACAAGTTGTTTATGCAACCCCATCGTTAGCTTGAGGTGACATAATAGGAGATATACTAGAGTTATAAATGTAAATTTATTCTGTATAAGTTTAATATAAATACTAGTAGAGGCTCTTAGGTTGGGTTAGCCATTCTACCACCAAATCACACACCACCCCTTTTCTCTTCCTTTTTTCTCTTTTTGAATTTAATTTCAGTTTTAATTTTATAATTTCAACATTTGAATTTGAGGTTGATTAATCTAGTATCCCAACTAACGTAATAATAATTCATTCCTTCTATTTTAACATTTTAATTCTTTGAATCATATTTACTATTGTGAAGCTTACTTGTGTTTTAATGTAAATTTAAAATTTTTCGATTTGATTAATAGAGGTTATCAATGATGACATGTGAGATAAGGAAGCATTTGATCTAATATCATACTTTCGCCTTGGAATTTGGATCTGTTGGTTCTAGACGAGAAGAAATTGAGTTCACATACCAACTCTTCTTCATTTGTCGTGCTTGAAAAGTTTGGGATTTAGTGTCTAGTCATAATTGGGTAATTAACCCATTTAAAGGAACAATCTAGTGGTTTGGCTATTCATCAATTTTGTTTGGTTTTTATTAAGATTCTTCAACTTTGACAACATCTTAAATATGTCAAATCACTTACAAAATTTATGTTTTTTTGCTTTGGAGTTTTGAGATATGATTATGTTTAGCAAAGATATTGTTATAATTAGAATATATTGTTAGCTTTCCTAATCCATGTCAAAGTTGTGTTTCCTAATTTGGGTCACTATAGGATAGCTTGGCACGTACGTTGGGGTTTAGCCATGTACATATATGCCCTTGTGCTTTTTGATGAAAGGCAAGGAATGTGAATTCTCAATTGATAATTCTCATTGAAATTCTTTATGGTATCAAAGCTTAGTTTAGAGACCGTTCTTCCCATCAAAAAGAAAAAACACAACAAAATCATTCGTGAAACACCACAGCTAGTGGTGGTAAAAAATTTGTTATTGAACATGATTCACCCTATTTCTTGTGGCCGTCCAAAGGACCAAGAAGGTTATTTACGACTATAATCTTTGACGGAAAAAATTACAATTTGTGGGAGAAATTCGTTACAACAATACTCTTGTCAAAAAAGAAGTTGGGTTTTATAAATGGAACCCTAAAAAATCCATCCCCAACAAATGAAGACGGTAAAGCTAAACTGCAACCTGGAAGTTGGTAAATATCATGGTGTCTTCATGGTTGATCAATGTGATTGACCCAAAGTTGAGAACAAGTGTGTAATATATAGAAACCATTGAATGTATGTGGCAAAATTTAAAGAGGCAATATGTTGTGCTAACACCTCAAAAATACATCAGCGAGAGACAGATGTTCGTAGCTGTAAACAAGGAGGACTTCTTGTTGTGGAATTCTTCTCAAATTAATGGGTGTTTGTAGTAAACTAGATAATTATGCCAAATTCCCTCAATGTAATTGTCAGAAGTATGAATGCAAAATTAATGACAAAATGGTCAAGCTGATGGAGGAAGAAAAGACACCAATTTCTTATGGGACTCAGTGATGATCTGTATTAAAACATTAGGAGCCAAATTCTTGCCCTAGATCCTCTTCCCTCTATGGACAAAGTATTCAACATAGTACAACAGGAAGAGAACCACATGGATCTCATGTAAGCAAGAGAGGAAGGAAGTGGCACAATGATTGCCTTTGTCGTGAAGACCCACCCAGCACCTGCTGAGAAATCGATGTGCAAGGCAATATGGACATGAAGAGGCCAATTGTTTTGAATTCATCGGTTACCCACCAGGATGAAGTTCTTGGGGAAGAGCATAAGGGCGTGGAAGAGGAAGTTGTGGTGGACATGCAACTATAGGCCGAGGATGAGGGTCGAGTAGTGAATCCACGGCAAAGACAAATGAATAGGCAACATCAATCAACGAGTCCAACATATCCATAGCAAGGCTCATATCTGATTAAGTTCAACGCCTCCTCGACCTTGTTGAGACTCTTAAGAGTGGGTATGAAAAGCTGTCAGGTAATAGCAAGTGGATATTCTACACGGGAGCTTCATCTCATATGACTGGAAATAATGAGCTCCTCTATAATGCCCTGGCCCCCTCCCGGGTTGGGATAGTTAATAGGAATTACTTTTAAGGGCCATTGACTGGCCGCACAAATCACTATAAGCCTTTCCGGTGTACTTTGTCCTCGCTCACACACTACTTAGGAAACTTCTCAAGAGATCACCCATCATAGGATTTCTCCATAGTAAGAATGCTTAATTGTGAAGTTCTTACGAATGGGCTTCCCAAAAAGAAACAAGCAGCTTTGGTATATAATTAGTCACTTTATATCCTTTTAAGCCACACCCTGGGTGTTACAATCACCCCCACTTGAATGGCACAACGTCCTTGTTGTGCCTCACAAACTGACCAGCTTACAAGTCATTTTGATCAGCGGTCCATCCTAATATCTTTGCCCCGCTAGGTGATTGCCCAGGGCTCTCCTGGCCACTAGTGCAGCTCACAGTCGTGGATTGACCCTAATACCATCTGTAATGCTCCAACCCCTTCTTAGGCTGGGACAATTAACATGAACGACTTTTAAGGATCATTAACTAGCCCACAAATCATTACTAACCTTTTCGACGTGCTCCGTCCTCACTTACACGCTGCTTAGAAAACTTCATAGGATGTCGCCCATCATAAGATTTCTCCATAATAAGCACACTTAACTGTCAAACTCTTAAGAGTAGGCTTCTCAAAATAAAAGGTGCACTTTTGGTGACATAACTTCTCACTTCATATCCCTTTGAGTCACACTCCAGGTGCCACATCCTCAACCTTGTAACACAAGTTGACCTAATTCCAATTGGGCTTCCTAATGGTCAAACCACTATAGCAAACAAGTGTGGGATGGTTTCATTAAGTGAAAAACTTAATTTAAAGCATGTCCTCTTTGTTCCAAATTTAATTGTCAACTTGGTCTCAGTTGGAGAGCTAAATAAAGAAAACAAATAATTCTATTGTGACATTCATTGGTCATTTCTTTGTGATACAAGATAGTCCTTTCACGAGTACAATTGGAAGGGGTGAAGTTGTTGGAGGGGTCTTCCATAATAAGTGGCTGCTGAAATTTGAAGTTCAAGCTCATGTAGTTTATACAAGGAGTTTGTTGGCACCGGCATCTTGGGCACTCGTTTAGTTATGCACTCAATGTTGCTTCTTCTACTTTAAGTATTTTGATGTTAGTTGTGAGAATAAAATTAAGAAACCATGTGACATGTTTGTCGGCCAAACAAACTCATTGTTAATTCTATGATAGTGATAGTAATGCCAATGATTTGTCTGAGCTCATACATTGTGATATATAGGGCACGTATGGAACTCTGTCTCTTTGTGGTGCTTATTATCTCCTAACCATAACTGATGGGTCAGGGCGTTTGGGTTTACTTAATTTGGAAAAAAGGAGAAGCAATTCAATTGTAGGAAAACTTTATCATCATAGTGAAAAATCAATTTGGCAAGGATTTTAAAATTATTCGTAGTGACAATGGATATGAGTTCAAGTCTCGGCCCATGAAAATGTTTTACTCAGAGAAAGGAATTATCCATTGAACCATTGTATCGAAACTCCTCAACAAAATGAATGGGCTGAAAGAAAGCATAGGTACGTTTTAAATATAGCTCAAGATCTTAGGTTTCAAGCCTTTCTTCCTACTGAATTTTAGGGAGAGTGTGTCCTCTTAGCCACTTATTTGATTAATAGGACACCAAGTAGAGTGCTAAATGGAAAAACACCATTTGGAAAATTATTTGGTAAAGCTCCTTCTATTGATCATCTAAAGGTGTTTGGATGCTTGTATCATGCCCAAGTTAGAGCTCGAGAAAAAGATAAATTTGCCATTCGAAGTAGGAAATGTATTTTTGTTGAGGTCCTTATGGTAAAAAGGGATGGATAGTATATGATTTGGAGAAAAAGAGATACTCATTTGAAGAGATGTTGTCTTTTTTTAAGATAGTTTTCCGTTTGCTTCTTCTTGAGATAATAATGCAGTAAAGGGGAAGGAGCATACTCCTATATTTGATGTTTTAGATGAGTTGCATGATCTAGATCCAAGCCACTTGCAAAATTTTGAAAAGAAAATCTAAGAGTTGCCCAGCAATAAGGTACAAGCAAAATCATCAAGTGGGCTTAGCCCAATAGATGTGGTATAAGGAGGGACCTTAGTAGACAGAAGAGCATTCTAGGTGAAGGGACCGAAGGCCATAGTCCAGACAGAGGGGCGTCGA
Organism: Selenicereus undatus; assembly: GCA_017589665.1. Classification (NCBI taxonomy): domain Eukaryota; kingdom Viridiplantae; phylum Streptophyta; class Magnoliopsida; order Caryophyllales; family Cactaceae; genus Selenicereus; species Selenicereus undatus. The sequence goes on along the minus strand of JACYFF010031952.1, from coordinate 29,575,919 downwards.
ATGGGTCGCCAATTGGGTTGAAGCCAAGCAATGTGTCTCATGGGTAAGCTCTTTCAATTCCCAGTAGTGAGCCCAGACATAGTGATCATCCTCGGAAGTGCCAGAATCACTTGAGCGATTATGTATGCAATTGTGTGGTGCCTAAAGACCCCGCCACTTCTTGCACCACTCCTTAATAGACTTCCTCAGGTATGAGATATCCTCTTCTTAATTATGTTACATGTGAAGAATTCTTTAGGTTTCATAAACAATTTTTAGCTACCATTAGCAAAATCATTGAACCCAGGTATTACACAGAGGCAGTTAGAGATCGACTATGGAAACAAGCCATATCAGATAAGATGAGGGTAGTTGACGAAAATAAAACTTCGGCCTTTGAAGATCCATCTTCTAGGAAGAAATCCATTAGTTGCAACTTGGTATACAAGGTGAAGTATAAGTCCGATGGATCTATTGAGAGGTACAAGGTTCATTTGGTTATTTGAGGAGATCATCAAATTAGGGTTCGATTATAGAGAAACTTTTGCCCCAGTGGCAAAAATGGCTAGTGTTAATGGTTTCTTATCTTTTGTTGCTACATGATACTGGGGGCTTTATCAGCTTGATGTTGATAATGCCTTCCTTCATGGTTACTTAGATGAAGAAATGCATCAGACAACTCTTCCTGGTTTCTCTACAGGTAGTCCTCACAAAGTATGTGGGCTTCAGAGATCTCTTTATGGGCTTAAACTGGCACCATGCCAATGGTTTGCAAAATTATCTTCAACACTAAATGCCTATAGTCTTGTCTGTTCTTATGCCAGTTATTCACTTTTTACTTATTGAAAGGGCAACACTTTCTAGGCTCTCATAGTCTGTGTTGGTGACATTATCTTGGTTGAAAATGATTCCTAAAAGTGTTAAGCTTTTAAGGCCTATCTGAATGATTGTTTTTGAATTAAAGAATTAGCCTTTAAAGTTTTTTTTTTTTTTTTACGGATCGAAGTTGCTCACGGACCAAAGGGGTTATTTCTAAGTCAGCGCAAATACACCTTGGAAATCATCAAATGGTTTGTTTGGCTTAAAGCCCATTGATTCTCGTGTAAAAGAAAATCACAAGTTGGCCTTAGCAACTGGATGGCTCAGTTGTTACCGTCGTCTTATTGGGCATCTTATCTATTTAACCATCATTCACCCTAAGCTAAGTTATGCGGTATATATTCCATCATAGTTTACACAAAATCCACGACTTGAACATTTTGATGCTATGCATGGAGTCCTGCGTTACCTTATGGGAACTCCTAGATTTGGTATTCTTCTTCAATCAGATAGCAGTCTTCAGGTCACATCATTTTGTGATTCAGAGTATGGAGCTTGTCCTCCTGCTATGAGGCCTTTGATAGGCTATTTTATTACTATTGCTGGGTCTTTTGTATCCTAAAAGATGGAAAAGTAAAGTACTGTCTCTCATTCCTTTGCTGAGGCCGAATATCGTGGCATGACTACTGTATCAAATGAACTTCTCCGGTTGAAGATTTTCCTGGTCTCTTTGGGCTTTTTTTATCCTAACCGATCTGGTTTTTTTGTGATAGTCAAGCAACTATTCATGTTGCCAAAAACCCTGTTTTTCATAAGAGGACTAAGCATATTGATATTGACTGTCATTTTATGTGTGAAAAGCTCCACTCTGGTTTAGTTTTCCCGCTTCATATTGGCTCCAAATAGCAACCCCCAGATATGTTTGTCAAAACTTTTGGGTGGCAACAATTTTAGGTTTTGCATGGCAAGTTGAGCATGATTAATCCTCATGAACCAACTTAAGGGGGAGTACTGAGATACAATTATGTTTAGCAAAGATATTATTGTAATTAGAATATAAAGTTAGCTTTCCTAATTCATGTCAAAGTTGTATTTCTTAGTTTTTGTCATTATAGGATGGTGTAGCAATTAAGTTAGGGTTTAGCCATGTTTAGATATACTCTTGTAATTTTTTCGAAAAGGCAAGGAATCAAAGTTCTCAATTGGCGATTCTCATGAAAATTCTTTATGGAGCATGTTAAATTTTTATGTAAATTAGGCCTTAAATAAAGGAGCCATGCATATAAGCTTAAATGAGATTCCAACCCAAAATAAATTAGCAATGGGTGGAATAACTCACACGCTTATATACATGCTCAAGCCTGTGAATTTTATCAATGTTGGACAAATTCCACTTTCACGTTCAAACATGGGTTGTAGTGCAAGCATAATTGCCATTGACCTTGATCAACACTTATTCAAGGTAAACAAGAATGTGAATGCCATTGTGGTCAGCACTGAGTCCATGGCACCAACTGGTACACGGGCAAAGACCTGTCCTTCATGCTCTCCAATTGTCTATTCAGGACCAGAGGTTGCTCGATGCTCTTTACAAACAACTACAAGATGAATCATATGGCTCTAATCAAGCTTAAGTGCCTATTGAAACCCATATGGGGTATGATAATAAGGTATACAAGTGTTGCTATCAAAAGGAGGATGATGAAGGGTACCTAGCATTTTGCCTCACTAAGCATCTCCCTAAGGCAGCTACTCATGCATTCATAGAGAACCTCAAGGTGCTAGTGCCTAGAGTCCTACCTCTTAAAGAGCAAACCTGATACATGATTATGTCTCGAACCTGGAATAAGAACGATCTCAAAAAAGTTGGGTATGGGGTGAATTTTAAATCCGTGATCCAACATTTCTATATACATCCGGGCATAAGGGCAGTTATCGATGGCACTGGCAAGGGTTTGCAGCTTAGTGACTATGACCTGGAACTAGCTAGGGTGGCACTTCACAGATGGGGAAACGCCTTGGCAAATGGGTTTTGGTATGTTCAAGGTTACGTGGAGGCTAAGAAGACACTCATAAAAGGGGATAAGATTCTCATGACAAGCTTTGGGGCTGGGTTTAAGCGCAATAATTGTTTATCGGAGGTGATGAGGCATTTGAAGGACGGCAATGTTTGCGATGACTGCGTAGTTGAATACCCGCCAAAAACCTTGATTAATCATTTCATAGAAAGGTATAGCTGGATCAATGATGAAATACTACGCTTTGCTAGACAGGAGTGGCTAGAAAGGCTAGATTGCCCATTATTTTTCATGTATTTGCTATCTCATATCTGTTTTGCTCTTGTTTCAAAAGTTCATGGAACCATATAAGTTCTACACTAATCAGATTCACCTGAAATCACAGAATTATACAAATAAACATTATTCTATTTAACTTGATTTTAGATCTGATGTGAGTACCTTGATTTTTCTGAAGTCGTCCTTGGATTAATGCCTTGGAAGATTATGCACAACATTAGATGCATCTCCATTGTCAAATGAGGTTGATTAAGCATGTCCTAGTTGTTAGATGGATGAAGTAGTCATGCTGAGAAGACAACTATGCAATTACTCTAGAATGGGAGAAGTCCTCTACCGAGGCAAATTAGATTAGGCTAGCAGTCTCCAACATGAGCATGTATCCCTATGTGGACAAGGCTACCTTGATTTGTGAGTAACGACTCAAAGGATAGTGCCAAGTGTCTATCCCACTGTCATCATGTCAAGTGCCTAACAGGGCTCTGAGTAGGTTTTAGGGCTTAGGCCTGCAACACCATATGGGCAACAGACGATCCCTGTTATGAGCAAATCAATCTTAAATGTAATCCAATGCCTTGCATTGCATAACAAGGCAAGCTATGCATCAAGGTTGAAGCAAGCCTAGTCCTGAATTCTCTAATCAGTATGAATGGAGAGTAAACGCCATGATTAACATAGCAAAACTAATCCGATCTGAATGAATTGAACCGAATGACCTGAAACCAGACCTGAACCAACATCTGAAAGTGTTAAACCGATTTCGACTCGAAACCTAAAATTGAATTGCTCTTAAATCGAATGGACCCGACACCGTATTGACCCAATTCGACCTGATGAAATGACTCAAACTAAATTCGAACTAACCCAAAATCTTATTCATCCGAATTAGCCCAAAACCCAAAATGACTCAAATCGAGTCCGAATTGATCCGAAATTTTATTGATCCAATACAGACCTAAACCCAAAATGACCTGAATCGAATCAAACCGAATTTATTCATACCCAAACCAGTCGAACCCGAACACAAATGACCAGAACCCAAACCGACTCGAATCTGAGTTTGACCCGACTTGATTTTAAACTCATCCAATTCAAACTTGAAGTAATGATTGATGATACTATCTACATTATGACACAAGAACTTAACTTGATATCCAAGATGTAACGAAAGCAAATTACAAAACCTTCCCTTGAAATAAAATATTGCATTAATAAGGATTTAACTCATTTGAGGAACAAAAATGGAAATATACGATCAAGCAATTAAATATATTCTATGGTTTGTGTTGATTAGGCACAACTCTTTGACTTTTTTTTAATCTCTGATTTGATGATTGGGGACAGGAAAGGATTTATAGCACTATTTGATTACTTCCTTGTGTGATGCATTGCATAGATCTATAACTTATAAGAGATAGAAATTGAAGGATTTTCAAAATCCTTTTTTTTATATGGTCAAATTTTGGTAAAAATGAAAGCAAAGGAAAAAAGGCCCCAATGGGGCCACCAGCCAGCTCCAAAACGCAACACGATACAAAGTCCAACCATTTCACCTTGCACGAAGCTGACAAGACAAACAATCGCTTCCACTGCTTATCACTATCAATATCACAAATTCACCACCACAATACCAACATTAACCGTGACAGTAATAATGACAAGAACAAGAAATCACGTGAAATTGGAAAGCAATTCAACAACATAATATCAGTAGTCAATCAAGCCTTAAAAAGTTGGCTTTTCTTCAACACAAAAAAAAAGAGGCAACAATCCAATGGCCTATAATAATTACATAAATAAATAGTACATTGGCCTTGTGACTGTGCAAGATATCAAACTTATACCACATATAAACTGATACAATTGAAAATATAAGCTGGCCTGGAAATAAGTTGACTAGAACACAACCCGATCCAAGTTCTATCGAATCCAAAATTGATCCGAACTCATAAACGAAACCTACAAGAGCCCAATTTGACCGAACTTGACCAACTTGAACGAGCTTGACCTGAAGTTGGCCCTATTCGTACTCAAACCCAAACTTGGTTAAGCTGAAGTCGACCCAATTTGAGTTCGACTAAAGCAGTACCCGAACACAAACTAAGTTCGATCAACCTGAACTTAACCTGAACCACACTTACTTCGAGTCAAGCTCGAACCCAAACCGAAATAGATAAACTCGAATATAATTTGAACATGAATCGAATGACCGGTTTACCAGGTCTAGCCATGATCTGCCACTATTTTCACAGGTACTCCAATCAATCAATTGATAAATTGATGTTCCATAGCATTGAAGGACAAGACTTTGAGGACAAAGTTGTCACGGCAGGTACCTTAGGTGTGGTACACCGGTATTACACAAGATTGTGAAAAGAAAGCTCAAACATTTGCCTTCAATGTCAACTACCACTTCGAGAGCATCTTACTCAAGCAGCTTCGGTAAGATCCAAATCTAATGCAAGCTGACCCATAACAAGCTAGTGGAAAGCCTGTTTCCGTGCGATGCACAAAAAGAAAAACTACTCAAAAGAAGTATTTGAGAGTCTAGAAAATTTTGGAAGTCCACTAAAAGATGCTAGACATGAATTGAAATAGGCACTAATATTTGAGCCATTGACACTAAAGGAATGGTTTGCTTTAACAAAAACCTAGGATACTAATGGCCCTAGTGATCCACAACCTGTTGCCAAATGGTCTAAACCTAAACTACACTACAAATTTGTATAATAAATTGCAATTCATGTTCCCATCCCAAGTCAGCCAAAAAGGCATTGCTATTACTACAGCTATAGGCAATACTATCTCCAAACTCACCATGATCTTTCACATCGGGCATCAAAACACTACTATAAATTCAATGTATGATTTCCTGAAGTCAAAACACTAAAAACCAAGTGACCATTTCCGTCTACAAAATGTGAATTGTTCATTAGTTGTATATTCCTAAAGTCTTCTTATTTTTCAGAACTTTATTACTCATATTGGTAAACCCTGACTGCTTTGCATATTTCCAAGGAAACCGCAGCAAAATGGTGAGGTAGCTGTTTGCACCTTTTCATACAGGAGAGCAATCAAGATTCAAGATAGTGAATGGTCTTATTAATTGACAAATTCAAAACTCCCAGTGTGTTCCTGTTGTTTATTTTGCAATAGAAATATCTCCAAGGAAGCTCTGTACCAAATGAACTCAACACCCTTTACACCAGGATCAATCTATAAATAAACTTTACACAGAAGACCATGATAATCACCCTTGCAGTCATTAATTTACTTTGAAGTTTAGATTCCATCATAGTAGCTGTTCATCAGGCCATGTAACTATCTAATAATAGTGATTTAACTAAACATTAATCTCCTTGTCTTGGCTATGAGGCACATACCTTTTCTTTCTGGACTGCTTTTTAGAAAGCATGCCCTTAGCTCATTGTTTCATCACCTTGTATTGCTCAAATGAATCATCAAGCCACCATCTTCTAGCAATGGACTAGTACTTACAGTAAAGGAAGCATCAGAGTGGTGCCCTTTGATACCTGCTAATCAACAGGATCTGGGTTTCATGTGGATGAAGAGTTTTCTCAATCTCTTCGCCAACTTCATTATCACAACACACACCACAGCTCAATGCATCATTTCCTATGGAGCAGTCCAAGGAGCATCAAGAAAACACACACAATCCTCAGACATGGCGCAGTAACAATTCTGAAGTACATTTTAATAACTCAGCGAGCTAGATATAAAAGCCACTATTTTCACCTAGTCCTTTTTGTGCTTGTTAGACGTGTTTTCTTTATCAACATTGGTCATCAACGCATTGGCATGCAACCAAGAATTAAGAATGCAAATGATGAAGTATATTTTTGCACTTTCGTAAGCTTTTATCTTGACTTTAGAGCTCTTCTGATAGAGATAGTCTATATTAGTCTGCAATAAATCACAATGCCAGATCAAGAGTTCCACCATCACTATCTGAATCTCAGTAATTGAAGTTGTTGACCAAAGAATAACGGTCAAATTATGGCGCCATAATCTCCCATTAATACATAAGTTATAAGGTGATTAATTAAGTATTAATTAGCTAAATTAATCCCCTAATTTTGTTACAAGCTATGTGATATTATATAAAGGGGGATAAACACGTAAGGAATGTGATATAGTTGAGAAAATAACATTCATAGATCAATACTCTTTATGCTGTATCCCTCAGACTAAATCTAGCCATCATAGAGATTTGCGTTTGGGGTGTGAACCTCACTGGTGACTCTAGTAGCCACCATGTTTGTGGGCAGTACTCAACAGGCGAGACACTGGGTAATGTTTCCCCATCAAGGTAAATCCTTATATTTCCAACAGTAGTATCAGAGCCGTGTCTGTCTTATGTTAGCCCCAAAATTCATGTTTGATAAATCTAGGTTCTATTTATGCTTTTAGAATGCTAATATGTGTGATAACAGGACATAGATCTCGGTTCACCTGCTTATGATTATCCACTAGTGTGCCATATCATTATTATTCTATTCTGTGTGACTAGATAATATTCAAAACTGAGTCTGATGCTAATCATTTCATCGAGATCTATCATATTAAGATGTTTTCAATCTTTGTGATTATGCCCATATGTCATTGCTCAAAATTGAGATCAATCCTTACCCACCTAATACCTTGTCCCTTCCGGCTTCAACCCCTTAGATCTGGACATTTGGACTCAACCTAAGAATTGCTGATCTGCTCCACCCCAAACGACCCTTAATTGTGATACATCTCATAGACCCAAAATAAGGGTAGAAATAAATAAAAGAAAATGGTAAAGAGATACTTGAAACCTATCAGGGCTGCTGGAGGGGTGGTGAGTGTTGGTCACCTGCCGCTGATGAAGATGACTTTTTGTTGTTTTCTTCATCCAAAACCCCACCATAACTGCCGATCTACTCATTTTTGGCACATAACCACGCAAACTACACGAACAACTTGTGTGTATACGTCACGTGCCACCACAAGAGAGGCGCACGACGCGAGTGGTCGACGGCAGTTGACTTATCGGCTACCAATCTACTTGATGCATGGTGTTTTTGGTCGATTGGTTGCTTGTTAAAGCTGTGGGCTTTGTTTAGGCGACGATAGGATTGCGGTTTCATTATCTGGGTGGTGGTGCTTTTGGTGGTTTTGCGAGCCAGCCGAGGTGAACGGTGTCGGACATGACACCGAGCTGGGGCCAAATGGGGAGGCCGAGTCTCGACTTTGGGGATGAGATAAGCTAGGGTCAGAGAAGGAGAGCAAGACCCATTTAGGGCTTTAAAGAGAGAGTGGGGCTGTTTTAGAGAGGGAGATGCCTTAATCAATATGAGGTAGAGGCTAAATAAGGGGGTCTCGAGTTTGATAAGAGTGATAAGGTTTTCGGTTTTTATTCATTCTTTTTTTTATTTTGATTTTATCAGTTTATTTAAAACAATTATAAGGATTGTTAGTTATGCATGATTTCTAGTGGAGTTGTGCTTTTGTACAAGTTGATATGGTTCATGCAATTAGTTCATTAGATGAATTAAGATTTAGAATTAGTTTTAATCTAGAATGCATGAACTTGTTATAAAAAATATTAATATGTTTAATGTCGCATATAAATTCGTTTTATATATGTTTATCAACTTGAAATTTTCACGCCGATTGACTTGTAAATAATCAATTGGATTGAACTTATATGAATTTGTTTCACATATAAAATTAGTTTGTTTTACTTGAATTCAATAAATATCTATGTGATATTAAGATCCCTCTTGGTCTACAAATGAATATGTTTCATATGTTATATTTTATAACTTATATTATATAAATACGTTTTATATAATATTTAGTTAAATGAATTTGTTTCATGATTTAATAATTTTATGCAAAAACATGAGTAATTATGAATCAGTTAATTGTTCTGTCATTATAGTTAATAAAAATGATTCATGAAGCTTTATATGAATAAGTTTCATACCGTTATTTGGATATATAAGGTATTTGATTATTTTATGAATTTGTTTCATGAATTTTAAATTTGCAATATTATTGAATACACTTTATATAGTTAGAGAGTTTTATTATGAATTCGTTTCGTCCAAATTTTATTATTATATGGATCTGTTCTATATAATTAATTACAATTAGTATTCGGATATATTTCATGTTACAAATTGTATTGCATTCGATTACATGAATATGTTTCATGTCAATCACCAATTAGTAGTATTACATAAATGTGTTTTATATACGAGCTCCATAAGTTGTAGTAAATTCGCTAATTGTTTTAGCACTTTTTCCTTGCCCAAATTAATAAATATGAATTCATCTCATGTTTCCTATTAATTATGTAATTTAGCAATGTTTGATGAATTTGTTTCATAAAATCTAAATTTATAAAATTATGAATGCATTTTATAATTTACGAGTGACATTTGAATAAGTTTTATGTTATCTATAATTATATAAATATGTTTTATATAATGTTCCTTGGGCTTTAATGACTTTCTTTTGTAACATGTTATTATTCGAATATGTTTTGCAATATAGGTTCGTTTTATTATATAAATGTGTGTTATATAATAATCTGAATTTATGGTTGATATGTCGTTGATAGATTTTTAAATGACGTATTAGTACTTATATAAATTCATTTTATGCGCTGAGATAACTTCATGTAAATTTGGTTTACATGATAAAGTTGAATATCTTTTTGATATTTCTGAAATGTTGATTAGTTTAACCATAATGTTCACGACAAATTTTGTTTTATGGAAAAATGTGATAATTAAATGATAAAAACTTCTAATTCATGTTTGTATGCGATGATTATGACCTTAGCGAAATTTTCAATCGTGCAACATGAATGATGCAGTTTTTGATAATTTAATTATTCTAAAATATACTTAGTGTCCATCTTCTAAAATATATACTTCTAGATATGACAATTAAAATTTGGTTGGTAATTTGGTTACTAATGAAAAGCTTGATAGTGTGACCATGGCACAAAGTGTTAGAAGATTCAGTCTCTTCTGAATGAGCATAAAGTATTAGAACACTCGTCAGGTTCTAAGTCTCCTAGAGTGGCAAAGACAGTACTGCTAGTGAGCAGTATCGAGAAAACTTAAAAGCATCAAAAAATGGTTCGAGAATGGGTCGGTTAACTTACTATACTTTGTCGTATTGCGTTAATGACGATCTAGTGAGGGAATTGATAATTATCCCACTGTTGAGTCCATGAGGGATTAACTAAGCATCATGTTCGTCCAGATTCATTTCCTTTTTCATTTCTTCTTAAAGTTCCAGACCTAAGGTTTTCATTGTAAAAAGGAAAAAGGATAAGGGAAATAAAGAGATGCATAAGCATGTGTGAAGTGCTATAACTATGAAAATGAGACCCTAAGCTCGCGGTTGACCCAAGCCAATTAAGGTACCTCCTTTCACATATGTGAGCTCCCGAGCATTAGTTGCCTACGATGGTTCCTAAAGCATTGTAGATACGAGAACAATCAAGCACATAGTTTAGGATTGAGTTAATTTTGTGAACTTTCATCGCTACTCGGTGGGTTTACAAATTGTTGTTTTAGGTAACGATGGTGAAAAAGATGTCCTTGAAATAAGGAATCCCTAAAGGGACCATGTTGCTGCTTTACTATGCTCTCTATCCATCTGAGGTGCGATGTTCCCTTGTGTCTTTTGTTTCCAAGATTAGTTTTCTTTTTTATTTTCATCTAGATGTTTGAGACAATGGAAATTTTTTTGGCCATGCCACATTAACATGTGCTTTTGATGTTTTGGACGGAATATCACATCTTCCATCTTTGCATCTTTTCCAACTCTGCTTTACGCATGTTCGACTTGACCTTGATGGCCAAGATAGAGTTATCAAACTAGCTAAGTATGGTCTTTTAAGGCCGACTCATTAAGGTTATGTTGCCCATGTGTGAGTCAAGTTTAGATAGCAAAGCAACTATAAAGTCTTTTAGTAAGGTTTGAGGGCATCGAATCCCTTAGTGTTCATTCACTCTAGGCATTTGTGGGCCCATAAGTATGAAGCATATCATGGAGGGACATATTATTCATGATATATGTATGTGTACCTTTTATTTCACTACTATTAGGTAGTTGATGTGTTCATATACTTTATAGAGATAGTAGGACTCAATTGGAACGAAGTATTAGAACTTTTCAAACCACTTGAGATCATGCAATGAATTTCTACAATGTTGATTTTCCTGAGGATGAGTTCCCAGGATTTTGGTGACATTAAAAAATGACTCCGAATTGTATGAGTTACAATAAGGTCTTCAACCATCTCTTGGTGAGAGGGAGGATTTGAATTCTACCTAAGTGACCGAGGGTGGTCCATCCTTCTTATTCGACCGGAATGGTGAAAATTTGTTTTTTAAGGAGAATGAGATTCATTCTCCAAATGTTGAGCCTGAGAATGAGGTTTATCCTCAATCTCCCGTTCCTGAATATGCAGTTAGTCCACACATGCAGGATCCCACCTCTAATGAATAGTGGGAGTATTTCTCTATGAGCATAGGGTTCATTACCTCTTAGAAAAAAGGGAAGGGATTACTGGTTCTATACATCTTAGAGAAAGGGATAAATTTCTTCCCTAGGCAGACAAATCATGAAGGTCCCAGGATCTAAAGAAGTGGGCATAGAAGAATTCCTCAACAATATTTCTAAGTTGAAGAGAATGTATTCCGGGCTTCCTTGGATGTTGAGAACCTACCTTTTATCAAGAGGTGATTTATTCACCAAATCACAAAATAGTGGATGGATGCCATGCTGGATGAGATGGACTCAATGGTAAGAAAAAGGTTTCAGAATTGGTTAATCCTCTGCCCCAATGCAAGTCTATCGAAAATACATGAGTTTTCAAGATAAAGCGTCAGGCAGATGATTTGATCGATAAGTTCATACCCGGCTACTCCTAGCCCCGATTACACATTTGGACTTTCAGATGTTCGAAATGGACGTAAAGATTGCTTTCCTCAATGTAGCTATCCTATATCTTTGAGATGAAGGACCTCGGCGAAGCTAGGTACGTTCTAGGAGTGGAAATAATATGAAGCCGTCCCAAGAAGCATGCATCAAAATGTCTTGTAATAATTTTAGATTTTTAGTTCTGAACCCGTAGATACTCCAATTGAGAAGAGTCTAACCCGGTGTCTTGTTCAATGCCCTAAAATAGTTGATGAAATGGACAATGTCCCTTGTGCTAGTGTTATAGGAAGCTAAATGTAAGCCATGTTATGTACAGAACTTGACATTTTCCTTTCGGTTGGTTTGATGAGTCGTTGTCAAAGTAACCTAGGACTTGCTGTTTGGCAAATCGTTAAGAGAGTAGAGCACTACCTTCGTGGTACAGCTGACTTAGTCTTATGCTATCAAGGGGAGACCTCAAGTTGATATGACACTCAAATGTCAATTGAGGTGGTGACCCGGATGAGTTTAGGTCAAACCTCAGGACATGCCTTCACCCTAGTTGGGAGAGCCATGTTATGGTGTAGTTAGAAGCAAAAACTACACGTCATTGTTAGCTATGGAGGTAGATTGTGTGTCTTGTTACCATAGAACAAAAAAGGACTGCCATTAGGTATCTATACACTAACAAGGTGATTATGTTCCCTTGACTAAACCTATTCGTAGTTATGTGTTCGAAGCTTATTTGTTGAGTCTAAGAATTCATAAGGTTTAGTGCTTAGACGTCTATTGTTATGTGATGGACACATTTCTTTTGTAACTGAGTACAACGTTCATGCTTAATAAAGTGCTGATGATTTATAGTTACATGTTAGCCATATTGAAATGTCACAGGCTTCTGATTGGTCTAGTCACACAGGCAATCGCTCTAATGCCCAAGTAGCGAGTAGGAAGAGATTGAATGATATTGGCACTAGTGTGCAATATTGATTACTCACATTGAAAGTTGAGTAAAATAAATATAGCCACCTTAGTGAGTTTAAGATGAGACTTAAGGGAGTCAAGTACGAAATACGATTTCATATTGAAGCCTTGTAGCTGAATCTTGAGTGTCATGATTAACATTAGGTAAGTTAATCTAGTGACTGAGGTTGGTTTTTTAGGTAAAAGCCAGACTTATGATTCACATGGCATAGAAGAGTAACACACCCAGTTTAGTAGGAGCTATGCCATGACACACATCTCATATAGTGTGTGCTTACAAGATGACCCATACATGGAGTGACAATGGAATTCCCTATCTCTTGTTACTGTGTGACCTATGGACGATGACTCTTTGACTTAAAGCTGTAATATCAAGTCGAAGCTTGATGATGCTACCTTAATGTGTTTCTTAAGGGTCATGATGTATACAGTTTAGCGAGAATACATTAGGAAAGCACTTATGCTGAGATGGAATTTATGAATATTTAAAGAAAAATCTATCAATCATCACCCTATTAGCCCGGGCGATTATATTGAGTATATAATCATATGATATATCATATGGCATAAATGGACTATGTATGCCACTGGTGATTATGAGGATGACCTGGGGTCTCGTATTTCTTGAAAGTGTTATGTCACTTAGATGGTGACTTGATATAACACAACTTGTTTGTTTTTTGTGGCACACTCCATTCCCAATATGAAGTGTGAGGACATTTATTGGTGGAGAGACGTGGGATTTTTGGTCTATGTGACCGACGGGGAGCTGTTGACCAAAGAATAACAATCACATTATGGCACCATAATCTCCCATTAATACATCGGTTACAAGGTGATTAATTAAGTATTAATTAGCTAAAATAATCCCCTAATTCTGTTACAAGCTATGTGATATTATATAAAGGGGGATAAACACGTAAGGAATGTGATATAGTTGAGAAACTAACATTCATAGATCAATACTCTTTATGCTGTATCCCTCAGACTAAATCTAGCCATCATAGAGATTTGCGTTTGGGGTGTGAACCTCACTGGTGACTCTAGTAGCCACCATGTTCGTGAGCAGTGCTCAATAGGAGAGACATCGGGCAACGTTCCCGCATCAAGGTAAGCCCTTATATTTCCAACAGAAGTGACATTTAAAATGTCCTTATGATACGTGCATTTGATTACTGCTCAAGTAATCATTCAGATACATGGTATGCCAGTTTAACCTATCCCAAATCAAGGAAGTCAATTCAATTACTTAATTCACTTACTCAAACCCATTACCCTCGCTAAAACCATGAGTGAGTTAAGTTTTGACTACAACTATATTTCATGTTAGGAACCCATTGGGCTAACTCACTTACTCAAAGCCCATTACCCCAGCTAAAACCATAAGTTAGCTAAGGTTTGACTACGACTATCTTTTAGGGTAAGAACCCATTGCGCTGTCATTCAAGGCCACAAGCCCAATACATATGATAGATGTTATATACTTGTATCCCATTTTACCTCTTTCGCACGGAGTACTTGGTAGTTATCACCTTCCAAATCTAAAATCCAATAGGTGTACCTTCTCTAAAATTCAACTGTAGGCATAACATTACATTATCCAAGTCGTAAGCAGTTTGGATTCAATTCACTTATAAAGAGAGAATTGTCCCTCATCTCTCAACCGTTATACTTTTTCCTATGATTTTAAGTCAACTGCAAAAATTGAATGCTCTAGTAATCAAAGATTCACTAATCTGAATTCTACAGTGCCTATTTGGGTATGGCTATTATTCGTGATCATGAAGCCAATAGATATAACAGAAGTTATTTGTTTAGGCTTAGGAAAGCATCTTATTCTTTAAGAGCAAAATTTTCATGAAGCTTGTGTTATAGAATTCCTTAACAAAGAACTGCCAAAAAATTCGAACCCAAGATTCTGAACCATAATCAATCAATACTTACTTAATTTGACACAAACTCAAATTAAATGGCCCAAATTTAGGTCGCAATATTCAATCGACTTCGACCACATAATTCAACTAAGCATCTATTCTTTTTGGTTGGAAAATATGGCTTGGTAAATAGGTGCAGTGGGTTAAGATTGGTAGAAGTGGGTTGAAGTAGGTTGAAGCATGTTGAAGTTGGTTGAAGTGGGTTGAAATTTTTGTTTTTTTTGTATGATGGGTGGATGTAGTTTAAAATAGTGGGAAGTGGGTTGAAGTTGGTTGAAATGGGCTGAAATTGGTATTGTTTTTATTAAAATTCGTGAAGATGATTGAAGTGTGTTGATGTGGGTTGAAGTTTGTTGAGGTTGATAAATTTGGATTTACTAACAAAAAGAGGACCTAAATATCGATTTGGAACATGGCCATTAAAGACATGCGATAATAAACCCCATTACACTTCAAGTTAGCTACTTTAGATGTAGAAATCGTTCATCACACAAGATAGATCATTACAAGAACACTTTAAACAGGGAAGCAAAACAAATAAATATTCCACATACCAATTACTACCACTCGTTATTCGGGCACCATCAAGCAGCATCGAAAGAATCATGAAGTTCGAAATTAGTAAAAGCAAAATTAAATTCATTCCTTAGGAAATCTTAGTATAAGAAGTCATCAACTCATGCGATTCTTTGGCATAGTCTACTAAGCTGTTCCCACCTTCAGTTTTCTGCTATCTACATTACTAGATTGCTTAGGAAAAATTACCATTGAACTTTGTATTTTAGTCAAAATTGCCATAGAATTAGTTTTCTGTCTACCCGTGCCACTTAAATTTATTATGATAGTCAAAATTGCCACTTTTACCATTTTTAATTGGCTGCAGCAAGTATATTGGGAGGTTTTTCTTTAAATTGTAATTGTTAAAAATAAATAAAATTGTGTACAACCGCATTGAGTTCTTCCTCACTTATCTCCCCCTTTTTTCATCAATGTTCATGTTCTAGGGTTTGAGTTGACTCCTTAGAATTGAAAATCATCATTCATTCTCATAGCAAAATCTGAAATTGGAGTAGGAATTTGATTAAGCCTTACAAGTTGAAACCCTAAAACCCTCAAGATGGTTGCTTCAATTCCTAAAAGCCCCACTGAATCATGTATAAATTATCCTTATTTCTTTGATTGTGAAAGGACTTGTAGCTACAGAAAAAGTTGCATGGTTCTTACAAGCATGACAATTAGAACCCTTAGGAGGTTTGCTAAGTGTAGAATGTTTGACTTACCTAGTGGATGTGATCACTTTAAATGGATTGATGACTCCCTTTGTGACAAGGTGAGGTCAATGGTTGTCTCTTTGATTGGATCAAATGAAACATTACTTGAAGAGAATAAGCAATTGCAAAGAATAAAGGAAGAGATAGCTTATGATAAAGATGTTGTAAAGAGGGTGAGGGACAAGAATTCAAGGTTGAAGATTGAGAATTCAAGGCTAATGAATGATGATGGAGAATTCAAGACTGAAGATGCAACATCTTGACTAGCAAATGTGGGAGAGGAAGGTGTTATGGGGTTTGTTGTTATTGTTTGATGTGCTAAGTTTTAGAGGCTTTGTAGCTGGGGGAGGGAAGTAATAGTAATTATATGTATATATTTCATCATATTTAATGTAGCTATTTATATAGGTGCAAGTATGTACTTTACTCAATTAGGGAATTTTGATGCATGTGATTGTCTTCACCCTTCTCTACTTTTTACTAATATATGATGATAAGTGCACAGCAGGTATCAATTATTTTCATTTACTCTACTGAACCTTTTGGTTAATATTATTTAACCCCCTCATATTTTTGTAATATTATTTAACCTCATTGACTGTAGCAAATAGTTGTATAAAAGTCCAAATTCTGATGCACCTATGAATGGAGTATCATGCTGGTGAAAATGGAGTATCATGTTGGTGAAAATGCCCTTCTATGTGTCTTGTAATTTAAAAGGAATAATTCCATTCCATTATTTTGAGTAGTCATGTGTCTGAAGGATTGATGCTTTCCTCCTTTATTCTTTAACCTTATTCATCATTTGGATGTGGATCGTGGCGAGTAATGGTTTAGCTTCCAACATTAGGGTTTTAGTAGAGGGTTGAACCCCTTAGGCTTGAGAAATTAGGGTTTTATTTTAGTAGGGCAGATATAATTCTTTTCAGCAGCAAATTGTTCAAACCTCCACATTTGTTAATTTTTGCTAATTTGTTGCATTTATGTGTATTGTATGTGGACGAATTCCATGAAAGGATAGACAGGTCTTGTAGCCATGGTCCTCGTGCTGTTAAACAAAAGGCTAATTGCCCTAGATGCAGAGCTCTAATAGAGCTTGAGTATCTCATCTCCAAATCTGAAAAGAATTTCCTAAGGCCATATTATGGTTGCTTCAAATGTGAAGCCCCTTCGTTTTGGGCAGACTAAGAAGAAGGTGATGGGTGTGGCAGAGGTTCTAGAGGTAGATGTAGATATGCAAGGAGTGAAGGGGGCAATGACAATGATTATGTGATGGACACTGTTGATATGAAAGAGGTAAAAGAGGATGTTAAAGGCTTGTACGTTTCGATAGCTGAAGGGAGAAGGAGTCAGTGACAATGTTAAATAAGATATATGATGGGCTTAGGCTTATAATCCTAGTAGGTGTACCAATTTTCTTTGCCATTGTGGTAATCTTAGCTTCAAAAGCTTGAACTTTGAATGTAGTGTATTGATGCTTATATATGTTGAATGAAAATGTATGAAGGAAATAAGAAGCTTTAGTTGGTATCTACTTTAGTGAAGTTGGATATTTGGATTTTTGTATTATGTTTGCAACTTTTTCCTCAAACTAAGGTTGGCATCTTAACATGAGAAAGAAAATAATAAGATAGGAAGACAAAAATTAACAAATTCAAATGACAACTATAGTTTGTAATTGTTGATATACATACACAATCAGCAAAACATGGAGTGTGTCCCTTGTTGTGGATATGCATGCATAATTAGTAAGTCATAGAGCATTTAACTAATTAGGCATGTATAATCAGCAAACAAAGGGTGTTGTACACCACCCTATTCCAGTAGTCATCATATTGACAACAATTACCAAGCTGTTTGAAAACCAAGAAAGGGGGAGTGGGATGTATAAGTCACCATATTCATTGCAACAACAATCAAATTGTGTTTAAGACAGCCAAAAAGTTACCATCTGACTAATAAACTGAGTTAACTAAGACAAAAATGGAAGTCTTTGCTGATTAAAGCATTTTTCTTTCATGGGGCAACCTTCGGTGGGCTTTGATTTGGAGGTGGCTGTGGAGCAAAATAGGAGTCGACTATGGTGGGAGTTGGCATATAGCATGGATGAGACATTGGATAGGTTGTCATGGCCTTTTTTGTGGGCTTGGAGGTAGTAATTGGATGGGAGGAGTTCGACATAGCCTTGGTATTCTTAGTGGGCTTTAAGGTAGAAATTGGATGGGAGGAGCTGGGCCTAGCCTTGGTATTAAGCTTGTCGAGAGTTACAAATTTAACAATTACTTCAATTATTAACTACTTTTTATAGCGTAGGGAAGTAGGGATCGATCCACGAGGAAAGATTGTTTTAAAAGGGCTAGCTTAATCCTAAATGAGTTCACTCATCCAATTTATTAAATCTAGTCTTAATAATTCTAAAATAATTAAAATATAATGAATAAAAATCTAAAAAACACACAATGATGCTCCTAAATATCTTGGATTATATTCTGGAAAGAAAACAGTAAAAAGCTTTCCTAAATAATCTAGAAAAATAAAATCAGAATAGTAATTGAAATTCCAATTAAAAACCGAAACAGAAAATAATAATCAGAAAATAAATATTAAAAATTGCAAACAATAACCTAAAATATTATTATTCAGGTACATAAGATTATATCTCGTCAATTGTAGCCAAATAATTTCAGAAAAATCAAATCAGAAAATTACCACAGAATATCAATGCAGAATATTAAATCTAAAATTAGAAATAACATAATCTGCATAAATATAAATACGAAAATAATCAAAAAAATTACCCTAATTCTAGGACACAATTTTCTGGACTTAACAATACCTAATAATCGTGAATTAAAAATTAAAATCGAAATTTTCAGAATTAATAACCTAAAAACCTGCATATATCAATTTTACAAAATAATTCTGAAAAATTATCAAATAACTTCCAAAACTTACGAAATTAAATGTGGGTAGACTAGGACACTCTATAAACTCTAGGAACTGATAAAAATTTAAAAATAAAAAAATAACTATTTTTTGTCTAATTTCTAACAAACCGGTAATTAAATACTAAAACTGAATATAAATCAATCTAAAATTATAACCACTCTAAAAATCAAAATCTAAACTATCTAAAATTACCTAGACACTCCTAAAAGACTGTACTTTGGGGGGGGGTTGATTGAAATTATATTGAAGCTAATAAAAATAGAACAAAAATTAACAAACTAATCAAATTAACTCTACGCAACAAATAATGATCAAAAGTTATCAAATTTATGAAGGATACTTAGTATAATCTCAATCCACCATACGAATTAATATTTATCATTAACACACAAGTTAATTTCATTCATGAGTTAAATTGTAGAAGACGTCTACCAGCGGTTCTTCCCCGTTTTTCCTTAGATTATAGTTTAATTAGGTCCAGCCCTAATATAAACCCTACTAGTTTTGATAACCCTTATACCAACGCAAGAATTTAATCAAACTAGAGCATTACGTATTAAAAAAACATCATTTAACACTTTGTAACCAATTTACTAGCAAATCGATTTAACAAAGATCTAAAGCGATTACCTAATTAAAAGAGATGGGTTTGAGCCATCCATGATTAATTAGGGTGATACCTAAGCATAAAAGACTATAAACTTTACGTATTATAGTCTTGTAAACTATCAATTGAAATCGTATTAAACTAACTAGCATCCATTCTAATTAATTTAACACGAATATCATAAACGATAAACACTAATCGCTATAGAATCATGAATATAAATCAATTAGGCAATAAAGCATAAGACTTGTTTCAAAATAATTAATTTAGCATGGTTCAAATAGATTATACCAAGCAGAAAAAAAATTACTCACTCATATTAAAAATAAAATCACAAAATTCACCCAAATAAATCATATTTAATAATGAACTAAACACAAAAAAAGGAAAGAAATATACAAATAGAAAAAAAGAAAAGAAAAGAAAAGAAAAGAGTAGGACTGCCGTGGCTTTTCTTGTGAAGCAAGATGATGATCGTGTGATTATGAAGATGGAGAGTATGTGAAGGCTAATGGTGATTGCATTGAGGAGGAAGAAGAAGCCCGTGAGGAGGTGAGGTGTGCCGTGGAGTGGGTTTGTTTATGAGATGATGAGGATGAGGGCGTGGCGTTGAGCGTGGAGATGAGCGTGATGCAAGAATGGTGCGATTGGAGGTGGATGTGAGATTGAAGGTGGGTAGGCCTGGTGTGATTGTTTGAGAAGCAAGTAGCCGTGAGATGATGCATCCCCCCGGTTTATGGTGAGGGTTAGGATGAATATATAATGATGATGGTGAGGCTAGGGTTAGTGACTTAGGGTTTCCGTCTTCTTTTCTTCCTTAGACTTCTTCTTCCTCAAGATTTCTAGCTTTTCACCACCTCTTGAAACCCTAGCCCAATTAAATAATTATGGAAATAATATTCTCCATAATTATTATTTTTGGACCTGTCTTTATAACCAAGCGTGTAAAGCCCAAGCTTCGACATCCTCTCTTTTCCTCTTTATTAAATTAATACTAACCCTAAAAAATATATAAAATAAAACAAATTAGACGAAATAATATATATAATATAATCGAAATAACTATAAAAATAATGCATGATTTTTAGCTTAACAAATTCCCCCACACTTAGACTTTGGACGTCCTCGTGCAAAGAAATCTTAGACTCGACCTAAAGTTGACATCCTTTCTTTTCTTATAAAATCATGCATACTTATGATATTCATACTAGGTCTGGGCTTACTTAAGAAAAACAGTGTTATTGAATTAATTAGTTTTTCCTTCAATAAGTAAATACCTGCTAAACATCCAACTATCCTTAGTGAGTTTATTTATCAACCTCACAACATTTTCATAATGAAGTAACAAGATCAATAATTATCCATCCCTTTAAGATATGCATACATCGATCAAGAGGTCTAAAGATTTATGATAGAAAAATTGAGGCACGGTATGGCTATGGAGACAATTGAACCAGGTAGAATAACTCATTGAATTGATTCTAAACTTGCCTTGTATTTGTTTTTCTCTTCTTCTCCCGTCAAACTCTACTTGCGCACATATTCGATGCCCATATAGGGTCTTACAAATTAAACACTCGCTGTCTCACACTCACTTGAATAGAGGTGCTGGAGCAAACATTTTATTTTCATCATTACTTTTATTTATTTTAATGGCTCACTAGTATGGGAAGCAAGCTTTCCAGTGGCAGTATTGCCTCAAAGGGTAGCAGCCAGTAGCACATGCCTCAAAGGGGTACTTGTCATTCCCAACTTTGACTCTATGAACAATAGACAAGTAAAATCACAATTTTAATGAATTATTCAACTAATTCAATAGTCTAGGAGATGGGCCAGGTCATTTTATTGCCTCTGAATTGGATATATTACATGACTAAATAAGATGGATAATCAAGAGAGTTACTCATTAAAAAGATGTATGAGGATCAACTCAAACTTCTCTAAAGGATAGCTATTATGCTTAGAAGTGTTCACTTATAAAAGAATAAACTACAAAATAGCTAATAAAACAAAAAAAAATTTCTAAACAAGTAAGCCTAGCATAAACTCATATCATGCATTATTTATAAGAAAAGATTTTTTTTGTTTTTTCGATTTTCTGCTTTTGTTTTTCAAGAATAAATACTGCAAAAATTAAATGCATGATGCACTCCCCCGTACTTAATTCATGCATAGTCCCTATTGCATGCAAAAAGATAGAAATAATGAAATTAAAAGCAAAATTACATGGGTACTTCCCTAAAAACGTTGGGTTGCCTCCCAACAAGCGCCTTTGTTTATAGTCGTTGGCTCAACTTCATGAAGCTCTTGGATCCTCTAGTTGGATCTCTTCTACTAAATCATCATTAATCTGGTAAGGGACTTTTTAAAACTCAGCATGATCAAGACTCTTAGTAAGCACAATCAAAAATTCATCCTCATTGGATAAGTCATAAATATCTTGGGCAATTCAGCAGTAACAGCAAATGCATACACATAATTCACATCAGCAGGGAATCTCATGGCATCAAAAATATTACATTTAATCACTTCACCATCAAATTTCATAGTTAATTCTCCTTCATACACATCAATTTTAGTCCTAACTATTTTCAAAAATGGCCCGCCAAGCAAGATGGGAATATCATGACATACATCACCCATGTTCATCACATAAAAATTAGCAGGAAACACAAGTTCATTCACTTGGACTAATACTTCCTCTAATACTCCATCTGGGTAAATACTGCTCCTATCAACTAACTGAAGCACTACACCAGTTTTCTTTAACTTTCCTAAGTTCAGTTTGTCATAAACAAACCTAGGCATAACATTAATGGAAGCACCCAAGTCCAGCATAGCCTTATCAAAGTAAAGGTTTCCTATTTTACAAGGAATAGAAAACACACATGGGTCTTTGCACTTAGGGGGAAGTTTTCTTTGAAAAACTGCGAACACATTTTTCCTCACACTTATCTTTTCATTCCCTACTAACTTTCTTTTAGTGGTACATAACTCTTTCAAGAGCTTAGCATAACGAGGCACCTGTTTAACAGCATCAAGGAGAGGTATGTTGATGTCTACCTTCTTTAATGTCTCTAAGACCTTTTGGTGAGTCTCATTCACCTTAGAAGTAGGGTTTCGAAATCTACTAGAAAAGGATGGAATTGGCTTATAAGGCTCTCTTTTCTTCTCTCCTATTTCCTTAGTAGTTTGATTAGAACCTGTGTCTAGCTCTGGTTCAATCCCCTTGACCTCCAACTCAGGCTCAACCTCTTTACTCTTCCTAGGCTCTTGTAACTCTTTCCCACTTCTAAGTGTTATGGCACTAACATTCTCCTTAGGGTTAGGGTAGGGCTGAGATGGTAACCTATTTTGCATTTGAGCCTGCAAGTTGCTAACTATGATATCAGTTGCAGTCTGTCTCTCTTGAACCTGCTTGAGAGTTGTCTCCAAAATTAGGAACCTATCATCCATCTTCTTAAGGACTTGTTCTAGTAGGAAGTTGGTCCTATCTTGATTAGAAAGTTGACGAGATGTTATGTCAAAACCAGGTGGATTGGTTTGAGGGCCATACCTAAGATTTGGGTGGTCTCTCCATCCGTCATTATAGGTGTTAGAATAGGGATCATACCTCCTTTGACCTTGGTTAGAATAGACAACATTAACGTTACCCTCTTGAAGTGTAGGACATGCATCAGTAGGATGCCCCTCTAAACAACAAATGCCACATATGATTGCTTTTTGTGCTCCCCCAGTAACAATCTTATTCAACATAGCAGTAATGTAAGATAATTGGCTCTCTACAGATGAACTAGAACCAATCTCATTAACCCTTTTAAGTTGTGACTCTCTAGCACCAAATTGTTGAGTATTTTGGGCCATTAGATTGAATAAATTTCTAGCCTCTACTGGGGTTTTATTAAATAGAGTCCCCCCACTAGTAGCATCAACCATATTACGATCCATAGGAAGCAAACCCTCATAAAAATATTAAATCAATAGTTGTTCAGTTATTTGATGTTGGGGACAACTAGCACACAATTTATTAAATCTTTCCCAATAATCACAAAAAGTTTCCCCATTCCTTTGTTTGATTCCACATATGTCTTTCCTAATAGATCCAATACGGGATGCAGCAAAAAACTTTTCTAAAAATGATTTATGGAATGCAGTCCATGTAGAGAAAGATCCAGCAAGCATGTAATACAACCAATCCTTAGCATTACCAAGCAAAGAAAAGGGAAAGACCCTCAATCTAATTTGGTCCTCAGGAATTCCCTCAGGCACCATAGCAGAGCAAGTAATAAGGAATTCACTAATATGTTGGTATGGGTCCTCTGCAGCTAATCCGTGAAACTTTGGTAATAAGTTGATGAATCCAGAGTTTAGTTTCAAGGGTTTATCTAATACAGTATAGGTAATGGACATTGGTTGGGTTTCTAAGTTAAAAGCAGTAAGTTCTCAAAGAGTAGACATTCTTACCTCTTTAACCCTAAAACTTAATGGGTTAGGCTGACTCTCTTTGCTTTTAGCTTTGAATGGTGGCTCCTTGTCCTCTCCAATTTCCTTACCACTCCTTAATTTCATACACTATGGTCAATATGCAAAAATTAAAATAAAAACAAAACAATAAAAGTAGTAAAATTAAATAGAAGTAAACTAATGATTTAATTTTCTTTCCCCGGCAACGCCGCCAAAATTTGTTAAGCTTGTCGAGAGCTACAAATTTAACCACTACTTCGGTTATTAACTACTTTTTATAGCGTACGAAAGTAGGGATCGATCCACGAGGAAAGATTATTTTAAAAAGGCTAGCTTAATCCTAAATGATTTTACTCATCCAATTTATTAAATCTAGTATTAATAATTTTAAAATAATTAAAATCTAATGCATCAAAATCTAAAAAACACCCAATGATGCTCCTAAATATTTTGGATTATATTCTAGAAAGAAAACAGTAAAAAGCTTTCCTAAATAATCTAGAAAAATAAAATCAGAATAGTAATTGAAATTCTAATTAAAAATCAAAACAGCAAATAATAATCAGAAAATAAGTATTAAAAATTTAAAACAGTAACCTAAAATATTATTATTCAGGTATATAAGCTTATAGCTACTCAATTGTATCCAAATAATTTCAGAAAAATCAAATCAGAAAATTACCACAGAATATCAATGCAGAATATTAGATTTGAAATTAGAAATAAAATAATCTGCATAAATATAAATACGAAAATAATTAAGAAAATTACCCTAATTCTAATACACAATTTTATGGACTTAAAAATACCTAATAATCGTGAATTAATAATTAAAATCGAAATTTTCAGAATTAATAACCTAAAAACCTGCACATAACAATTTCACAAAATAATTCTGAAACATTATGAAATAACTTCCAAAACTTACGAAATTAAATATGGGGATACTAGGACACTATATAAACTCTAGGAACGGATAAAAATCGAAAAATAAAAAAAGAACTATTTTTAGTCTAATTTCTAACAAACCAGTAATTAAATATTAAAACTGAATATAAATCAATCTAAAATTATAATCACTCTAAAAATCAAAATCTAAACTATCTAAAATTACGTAGACACTCCTAAAAGGCTATACTTTGGCGGGGGGGGGGGTTGATTGAAATTATATTGAAGCTAATAAAAATAGAACAAAAATTAACAAACTAATCAAATTAACTCTACGCAACAAATAATGATCAAAAGTTATCAAGTTTATGAAGGATACTTAGGACAATCTCTATCCACCACGCAAATTAATAGTTATCATCAACACACAAGTTAATTTCATTCATGAGTTAAACTGTAGAAGACATCCACCAGCGATTCTTCCCCGTTTTTCCTTAGATTATAGTTTAATTAGGTCTAACCCTAATATAAACCCTACTAGTTTTGATAACCCTTACACCAGCGCAAGAATTTAATCAAACTAGAGCATTACGTATTATAAAAACATGATTTAACACTTTGTAATCAATTTACCAACAAATCGATTTAACAAAGATCTAAAGCGATTACCTAATTAAATGGGATGGGTTTGAGCCATCCATGATTAATTAGGGTGATACCTAAGCATAAAAGACTATAACTTTTACGTATTATAGTCTTCTAAACTATCAATTGAAATCGTATTAAACTAACTCGCATCCATTCTAATTAATTTAACACGAATATCATAAACGATAAACGCTAATCGCTATAGAATCATGAATATAAATCAGCTAGGCAATAAAGCATAAGACTGGTTTTAAAATAATTAATTTAGCATGGTTTCAAATAGATTATACTAAGCACAAAAAAAAATTACTCGCTGATGTTAAAAATAAAATCACAAGATTCACCCAAATAAATCATATTTAATAGTGAACTAAACACAAAAAAAAAGAAATATAGAAATAGAAAAAAAAGAAAAGAAAAGAGTAGGATTGCCGTGGCTTTTCTTGTGAAGCAAGATGATGGTTGTGTGATTATGAAGATGGAGAGCATGTGAAGGCTAATAATGACTGCGTTGAGGAGGAAGAAGAAGCCCGTGAGGAGGTGAGGTGTGCCGTGGAGTGGGTTTGTTTATGAGAAGATGAGTATGGGCATGGCGTTGATCGTGGAGATGAGCATGATGCAAGAATGGTGAGATTGAAGGGGGGTAGGCACGGGGTGATTGTTTGAGAAGCAAGTAGCCGTGAGATGATGCATCCCCCCTCTTGAAACCCTAGTGCAATTAGATAATTATGGAAATAATATTCTCCATAATTATTATTTTTGGACCGTCTTTATAATCAAGTGTGTAAAACCCGAGCTTCGACATCCTCTGTTCTCCTCTTTATTAAATTAATACTAATCCTAAAAAATATATAAAATAAAACAAATTAGACGAAATAATATCTATAATATAATTGAAATAATTATAAAAATAATGCATGATTTTTGGCTTAAGACTTGGTCTTCTTGGTGGGCTTTCAGGGAGCAATTGGTTATGAATAGGTAGGCCTCGTCTTGGTCTTCTTTATAGGCTTTGAAGCAAAAATAAGCTATGAGGAACTGGGCATTGCATTGTTCTTTTTCATCCGTTGAGATTGTAACTTTGTCATTCTCATAGGGGATATCTGTAATTGCTAAGTAAATTGCTAAACTTTCTTTGCAGTTTTACTACTTGAATCCCCATTATGTGGAAATTTTCCTGCCCTCTGTGGTTTTTTACTTGATTCTCCGCTGTCTTTCTTCTTCTTTTTGTAATGCTGCTTGACCTCCTCCTCCTCATCCTCTTGATTGGCTCATCCTAGGCTCTTCTCCTATCCTTAGGTGGTCTTCCTCTTTTCTTTGACATTGGGGGGGGGGGGGGAGGGAGAGGAGGGAGATAGGTTTGGCATCTCAGGCTAAAGCTTAGGATATTTAATAGGGTAAACTGTCCCACTATGAGATGTTAAGTACTTCTCAGTTGTGTAGGCCTCATGAACCTAATATTTAAGGTTTTCATTCTTATACAACAATGCCCTAACCCTATGCTTATAGGACATAGTTGTTACTTGCCAATTATTGCAATCACATGTCATATCCTGTAGGTTAACCAGAAACCTTATCCTAACCACAGTTATCTCAAACAAGCTTTCTCCACACATCATTAAACTTATTGGCCATGAATCTTGCTCAAGCTCCTTTAGTTCCTTCTAGATGCTAGGAACAACTCTTCCTTCTGATTTCAAAGCTTCAGCATGCCTATTTACAAACCACTCGGTGATTTTTCACGTCATTCCCTCACACAACATATACACTGCCTTTTGTCTTGAGTCCTCAATAACATTATTGAATGTTTTCACAAAATTAGTAGTGTTATCATTTGGCTTTGTGGAGGTGTCATAGAGATGCCTATAAATTCCATATTGAGTCTGGTTTATGCAAATCACAACATCATTAACAAAACACGAGTCCCACATACTACACTAGTATTGTAATGGTTCATCCATGAGCCATGTGTAAGCAACTAGATTCTCCTTTAATAGAGCACTCATTGCTTTGGTTTGCTTCCACAACTTGTATGCATTTGGAGCTCTGAACTAGTTATAGCCTTGCTATGTTTACCCATAACCTTTTCTGAAATCTCATTCTTTGCCCTCCTGATTGCCTATTTATCTCTAACAACTCTAAAACCTCTAATCAGCTTGTCAGCTAGGAAATGTATATTTATTTGTGGATTACATGCAACTGTAAACACAAATTTCAAACCTAAAATAAGTTAGTCAAGAAATTGGAAACATATTAATATAGTATATGTAGGTACAGTATCTGAATTGAATGCAATGAAATAGTCCTCTGATTTGATCTTCTAGTGACTTGAGTGATTCGAGAGTGTGAGCTCTTGATGAAGAACTCTGAAATGCTTCTTGATCTTGATCTGTAGACAGTTGATTGTTGTTTCTAAAGCTTGAAAGTTTCTGATCCTTCTCGCTTGATAGCTGGGTGCTCCTTGCAATCCGAGTATCTGAATTTTGCAATGTTGAGTGTGAAAAACAAGGGGGAAGGACCCCTATTTATAAGCTCCACTAGCTAGGGTTAGAGAGAAGCTTTGGGCCTATGCCTAATAATTATTTCCTTATTTTTAAGTAAAAAAAATAATACTAATTTCTGCATCATTAGCGACACGTGGTGACTTTCAATTGGCTGAATTTTAGCCATATTTAATTTTGACCAAGTGAGTCCACAAAATTGACTTGACACATGGCACTTTGTGATTGGTTGAATTATTATTTTTTTACCTTCTACAAATATGCCTTCTCGAGAGTCGGCTGCAAACATGAACTGGGATTGTTTTTTGGGGAAGCGGCCGAGTCTCAAAACTTTGGAAGATCCTAATGATCGGAGCTCCTTTTTTTGTAGGATTCTTTTTTTTTCCCCTAAATAACTTGGTAACTTGGTAAATAATCTAAGTTGATGATTTTTTTTAAAAGATAATTCTGTTTGTAGATTTGTGATAAAATTATATCAATAACTTGTGATAAAATTTATCAACAATTTAGAGAGATAACTTTTGTATTTGAGTGGAAATCGGAAACTTGGTCACCAAAAGTTTTATAAGTATATGATATGCAGCTCCCATAGTTCATTCTCTACAATCCTCCCATAATTCCTCTACGTTGCTTTCTTAATTGTTGTGGGCGAGAGTAGGTATAGGTTGTGTCATCTGGAGTAGTTAAGACAGTTCATGTTGCTTCTAGCAGGAGAAACTGGGGTTTCAACTGCATTGGGAATCTCATAGACTTGCTTCTCAGTGGTTATATTAGAAGGTTTATGAGGTGTATCCTTTACCCTCGTGTTCTTAATAGCCGCTATAGTAGGTGAGGTTTTAACGGGAGTGTTAAACTTTTGATCTTCAGTTTTAGCATCTCAGCCTTATAATTTGTACTTTGGGCGCCAAAACATCGTGAACTATTTCCAGCCCATGGGACCTTAGTAGTGTAGTCCTTCACCTCAAAGTCCTTTACTTCACTGTTGTCTTTCGGCGACTTAGGATTGACTTCCCTATGTGTGTCAGTAGAAATTTTTGGCATTACCTTGGCAGAAGCGGACTTATGCTGTACATGTGCACCAGTAATCTCCCGTTCCATTGCACTATAGATTTTTCCCTTTCCCTCTTTCTCCTAATTTTCCCTTCCATCTCTTGTCTGCCCCACTTTACTTTTACCCTTTTCTTTGTTTTTTGTTTGAGGGAAATTACAATAGAAAGAGGGCATGGCTATGGCAAATGGAGGAGAGAGAAAGAAGAGAATACTTATGGTTTTCGCGAAGCCCTTGTTTTTTTGGCAATGTTTTGCCGAATTACCCCAAATTGGTCTCATAGACCAACATTCCAACATAATTCACCATTCCTTTTTTGTCATCTTCTACTGCTCTTGTCGAGAACCTGCGCTGCCTTTCACTAGATTTTTTTTAATGCACCTTGAGCCTTTTATATTCCTTTTTTTTAGTGCCCTTTTTTATTAAATGCATTTGGTTTTTCTTTATGTAACTAATACAAGGATTATGTCAATTTGTGCTTGATCTTTTTTTTGTATTTTTTAACTTCTCTTTTTTGTAGAGAACTTAAATTAAAACTTCTCTTTGTTGTCTTTAGGAAACCGCTGAATCGACTACCCCTTAATTAAATCACAAAGTGAGGTCGACTCTTAAGACGAAGAATCATGTCTCCCTGTAAATTCAATTTTTCACAGGATACTCCCTCATTTAATCCAACTGAGATTGACTTAGGTTTCTTCTAGTGCGACTCCACCAATTAGATTGTGAAGTGAGGTCGACTTTTAAAACGAAGAATCTTTTCTCCCCGTATATTTGTATCTTCAGCCCCTTCTCAAAAAGCAATACCCCTACTCCGCCATCTCATCATGGATGAGTCATTATCCTGGGGAAATTTCTCAACTTGCTTCTCTGGTAACTTCTTCACGCCATGCTACTGGGAGTGACTCAAAGACATTCTTGGCTACAACAAAGAGAGACTTATGGAATGGAGGCTCTATGACAGACTGTACACATTCTTATTTTCGTTTAACATGAGGCTCACCGGTTTTAAAGCATGCTGCGAACTATGATGCCATACTACTAACACCTTTGGCACACAGAGAAGCCACATGTTAATCTCCTTATAGGATTTTCCTAGGGGGACTTCCAACCGACTGTGCGTAGTGCGAAGAAGTCATTCCAGTTGCCAATGAACTCCTTTCTATGGGACATGGAGATAATAACATTTTCAGGACTTGCTCCTTCCTCTTTTCTGCATTTTACAAGATATGCCAAGATGTTCATGGCATCGTTCAACTTCTTGCTTCTGAATGGATATGTTCCTGGTTTAGGGGGCGACAGATTTACGCACCCCCCAGCCATTACAAGAGAAAGTGGGTTAAAGCTCCAACAATATTTCCTGTCCATCTAGCCTAATTGATCCTCGCTCATCGCGAACAAGAGGTACAAGGATCCTTTTGTGACGCTCAATATGCCTAATGCTCTTATCAAAGAAACCAACCTTGATGCCTTTGTTTCCTTCTAGTTGTGCGCCTTCATGCTACTAACTGAAGCAGTGTGCCTTATTTGCCTAGCTGTATTCATAGCTGCAAGCACACTTGCTTATAGGGAATGTCTAAACCTAATAATTCCTACCATGGCTAGCAATTATCGGGGGTTGAACAAAATTTCTATGGCTCGGAGCCTAAATAAGTTTGAAATCATTTTCCCTATTCACTATTTTAATGGATGGTTAAGGACTTACTTCAAAACTTATTTTGATCATTCCCATCATTGGCATAGTGATCCTAAGATGGTCAGGTTTTCGGATGAAAATATAAATAAGATCCCTGACATACAAAAAGCTCGAGCGCTCTTCAAATGCAAGGATCTGTCTATCAAGCACTCTAATGCTCTGACGAAGGATGCATCAATGACTTTAATTAACACCCAGAGTATATCCCTAAGTTGGAGGGCATATTTGATCTGCCTTCATTTTGGGTTTTTGACCCCGATCAAGGAAGAACAATTGTGATTGAACTGTATTTTCCTTGTAAGTTTGGGCGACAGTTTGGCTTCCATTAAGATGTGCTAAGTGAGCTATAAGTGAATGATTGGGAGGGCACCTTGTAGGATGTAGCCCACTATGGATTCAACGTAACAAAGCATATAACAAGGCCTAACATGACAAGTCCTGCTTCCCTTGACAAGAAGTGTACATTGGTCAATATGGCATATGCTAGTTGGTGGCAATCTTTATAGGACGATCTTTTCTCTCAAGGGCCTAAACAACCTAGAGGCGAGATTGTGCAACCATGAAAACCTGCTAGAGTAAGAGTTGTTGATGATGTCTTTACCGAGTTGTCACTTCTGAAAAAGCGAGTACACATAAGCCAATCATACAATAGAGTAATAAGCATGCCCTATACCCAACTGAGCTTAGACAATAAGGAGGCGATATTTCCTCACTGGGACCAGACACGTCCCCTAAGAGAAGCAGGGCTTGCTCCATTGGGAAGTAGAAGATTAAGGCCTTGAAAGGCTTAGATATCAGGCTCCTTATTAGTGGAGCAAGGAATTTATCAGGCTCAAAGAGCAAACCAAATAAGGTGACCAAACTGCCTAACTCTAGGGCCAAATCCAATAGTGCGATAAGCCCATTGAAATCAAAGAGCAAACCAAAGGGAAAGGTGCATCTCATTATCCTGCCCCCTTCCCTTTTTCTTTCTCTCTTTTTTTTTGTTTTTCTTTTGCTAATGTAATCCTCCTTTTAAGATAGGGACATAGTGTTGAAGTCAAAGATAGACTTAGGGCTGCATCTGGTGACAAGGATGGTGAAGCCACCTTGACTATGCCTGTTACTAAGTCATCTGAGGATGATTCCATCGAGATAATGCCTATGCTAATGAAGCAAGCAGACTGTTGTCAGTCTCCTCTACTCCTTCTGCTTCAACCTACTTTACTGGGATAATTTCTTCTGGTGTGTTTAATAATCTAGCCTTGAGTATGAAGAAGCATTTTCAACAACAGTTGAAAAGTTACAGCCCAAACATAGATGATGATATCATAAACATTCGCCAAGACGTTGAGCAGATGTATGAAACTTTATCATCCTTCTAAGCAGATTATTTGGGGTTAAAGAATACCATCAAGGCATACCTAAATGAAGTTGTTCAATACCTGAAGTTGAAAGCCCAACTAGGACGTTGGACTCCTACCGAAGATGTGCTAAACAAGCAGGCAACCTTATTAGACAAACTTAAAGAAGTACGCGCTTCAGCGGAAAAAGTTGGCACATAGTTTGATAAGGCAATTACTGCTACCACGTGAGCTCATAAGCGAAGGAAGTTACTTCAGGTTTCTCTCGAACGAGCGAAAGCAAGTGGGCTGGAATTGCAAGGCAAATTAGCAAAGACTGAGGCTTCACTGAAGAAAGCCAAAGATTGTATATCGCCTCTTGAAAGAGAGCTTGCTGATTTAGATGCTGCCTTGCAAGTTACGGTAGAAGAAACAACTCAAGTTAAAGTAGTAAGGAAGCATGCCCAAGAACTTTTAGGTGCATTGGATGTCTAAACCATCTCTAGCCGTTTTGTCTCAAAAAAATTTCACTTCTTTATTTGCATCTTGTCGCTTTTTTTCTTTTTTTACTCACTATAATTTTATTAGAATTGACTTTGATTATATTGCAATAAGATGAGTCTCTTAATTCCAAGTTTATGCAATAATATGTATTAATAGAAAATAATCAAAGGCAACGAGCACCAACAAATTTTATTCATTCATCTTTTAGGTTTGTACTTGGGAAATATGTCCAAGTTGCTTATGTACCTAAAGGGAATGTAACACCCTAACAAATTAAGTCATACGTAGTTCAAAGATATGACATTTTTTTTTTGTCGTTCGTAGTTTAGACTCTTGTGAGCCAAGAGTATTACAAAGAAATTTAACTTGAAAGAAGGAGCAGTTTAGGCTCCTACTTAGGAGCTTTACGAACATCATATTTCAAGGATAGTAGTGCTTTAAGAACTTGTCATTTATGGGTCCCATGCGTACCTCATCAGCATTAACTATCCTGTAGGCTCCGTTTCTGTAAACTTCTCTGGCCACATAGGGTTCGTCACACTTAGAGGTGAACTTACTTTGAGACTTGCGAGAGGCAATGGTCGGCCTTTTCATTACCAGCACCAAGTCTCCCATCTTGAATGACCACGACCAAACCTTTTTATTAAATGCCCTTAATAGACAAGCTTGGCAGCATTCTAACTTCTTCTGTGCCTGAAGTATTTTCTTATCAATCGCCTCTAGCTCAGGTAACCAAAGACTTGACTTTTGCCTTTTTTCAAGCCTTCGTGTATGGTGATGCAGAATGATGGGATTTGGAGCTCCAATGGTAGCATAGCTTCAACTCTATACACTAGAGTGAATGGGGTTGACTATATCAGCGTCTTTTATGGGGTTCAATATGCTCGAAGTGCCTTGCCTAATCTTTCATGCCAATCCCGTTTAAACTTTGTGAAAAAAAATTTAAGTAAGTTGTAAAGTGTTTTGTTCAAGGCTTCCACCAGGCCATTTGCAGGGGCATGCACATAAAGGACTTGTGCTAGGAAGACTTAAACTTCTCACACAGGATAATCATTATGCTATTAAAGAAGGGCTTACCATTATTGGTAATGATGTACCTAGGAACACCATATCAATAGATAATATGTTTTCTTATAAAATCAACTACATTATCTTTTTTGACCTCCTTTAGTGGAATTGCTTCTGCCCATTTGAGAACTAATCGGTGACAGCTAGGATGTAGGAGTGACTAGCAGATGACTTAGATGTGAATTGTCTAACAACATCAAGCCCCTATGCCTTGAAAGGCAAGGATGTGGCCGTTGGGTAGAGAGGTTCTGGATGTTGATGTATGAAGTTGGCATGGAACTGACATGCATCACACCTCTTTGCATAATTTATGCAACCTTTCACCATAGAGGGCGAGTAGTAGCCCATCCTCATAGTACAATCATGTAGCCTAGGCCTTGATTGGCGTGCTCCACACACACCTGAATGAGCTTCTGTCATTTCTTGCTTTGCTTATTACGTATTCAAGCATTGTAACCAAAGGCCAAGAAAAGAGCGTCAATAGAGCGCTTCGTTGTAGTAAAGGAAGCGTGAAGCTCTCCGCTATACTGCCACTTTACCCCTTGGGTTGCTAGGAAGTTTCTCATGCTCTAAGTATTCAATTATAGGTTGACGCTAAGCTTTTGCATATATTTGCAGAACGCAAATCATGTTGATGTCTTCCTCTGAGACTTCATCATAAGGCGAAACGACCCAACGGCTACATAGTGGGATGGTCATATCTTCTTCTATCCCCACTGCTAGAGTGGCTACAAGGCTTGCACGTGTGTTTGCCATATTATTTGCACTCCTTGGCACATGTTCTAACTTGGCCATGTCCAACCTATCTTGTAATCGTAGCGTATGCTTGTGATATGAAACAAGGCCTTCTTTCTTAACGTCCTACTCCTCAAGTAGTTGATTGATGACTAACTAGGAGTCACCATATATGTTGAGGTCTCTAATCCTCATCTCAGTGGCCATTTGAAGACCTAAGCAGAGTATTTGGTGCTCTACTATATTGTTAGAGCATAACTGAGTAAGTACAAATGAATATGGGAGGATGTGCTTTTCAGGAGAGACAAAAGCTACTCCTGCACCAATGCCATTTTGTCTTACTGCTCTATTGAAATACATTTCCCATAAAGGAAGGATATCAATGAAGAACATATGTTCACCGGTAAATCATCACTTAGCCCCTAATCATCAGGAATTGAATGATTTGCTGGGAAATTTACCGGTGCTTTCCTTTTAACCACCCTTTGTGGCACGTAGAAAATGTCATACTGCTTTAAGATTACCCCATTTTGCAAGTCATCCATTTAAGATCGGCTTGGACAAGATGTACTTGATAGGATCAACTTTAGAGATGACTTACAGTACATAGGCCGGTATGTGATGTTTGAGTTTCTGAATGGCAAAGATCAGCGAGAAGTAGATATATTTTATGGGAGAGTACTTTAATTTAACGTCAACCAGTGTACAACTCAAGTAGTATAAAGAAATTTCTTTTCCTTCCTCATTTTCTTGTATGCATTATGCTCATAAGGATTTTTTCAAGGCTGCAATGTACAGTATGAGAGGTTTGCTAGGGATTGATTCTCCTAACATAGGAGGATGGGATGAATACATCTTTATTTTCTTAAAAGTCGTGCGACACACTCGTCTCACTCAAATGGTGCACCCTTCTTCGTGAGGTGGCTGAAGGGATGACAACGTCCTACAAGATTTGAGATGAACCTTCGGATATATGCCAACTGACATTGAAGGCGACGAAGCTCCTTCATATTCTTAGGCTTAGGCTTCTCTTGGATTGGTAAGATCTTAGATTGGTCGATCTCAATCCCTCTATGGTGAACGATGAAACCTAATAACTTTCCAGAGGTGGCACCAAACGCGCACTTAAGTGGATTTATGTTCAATTGGCATCTCTGTAGTCACTTAAAGATCAAACGAAGATCTTGTATGTGATCTATCCTCTTTTTGAAGTTGGCCACCAAATCATCGATATAGCACTCGTTTTTTTTTTTGAAGCAAATCATCAAAAATGATTTGCATTGCCTTTTAGTAAGTTGCTCTTGCATTCTTTAGACCGAAGGGCATCACGTTATAACAAAAAAGGCCTTAGGTATGTAGAAAGCTCTAGCCTCTTGATCTGCCGGTGCCATCTGGATCTGATTATATCCTACAATACAATCCTTGAATGACAACACTTCATGCCCTATGGTTAAGATCTTGGAAGTCTACACAACTATGAAGTTTCCCTTTTTCTTTCTGGTCGACACAATGTTTGCGATCCATGTTGGGTACTTAACCTCACGAATGAATCCTGCCTCCATGGATTTGTTGGCCTCTTTTTCAATTTTTGGTACCAACTTTGGGTGAATGCTTCTTAGGCGAAGCACCCTTTTTGATAGACAAGTAGTGGACGACGACTTTTGGATCTAACCTGGGCATTTCTTTGTAGCTTCAAGCAAACACATTCTTGTATTCTGACAAGAGTTCAAATACTATTTTTCCTCCTTGGGTTTAAGCAATGAGCTCACATAGAAAGGGCAAGGCACCTCGTTGGTTCTAAGATTCAACTACTTCAAGTCATCACCTGTAGCTTGCCGCCCATCTTCGAGAGTTTTCAGAGTTTATGCCAGCTTTATCTTTGAGTCCGAGTTATCACATTCATGGATTGTGATATGATTGGAAAAAAAAAACCTTCTTCCTCCATCTCCTTATTAGAGTTTGAGTTTTTTTGTTGAGCTGTGAAGACTACAGTACACCTCTTTACTCTTAATGAACTGTCCATCTTAACATCTAGACTGGGGAAATGCTTTATACGAGAAGTGATAGAGCTATGAACTTCATTTATCACTGATAAGTGGTTAAACACATAACTTTTCTCCTACTGAAGTTGTGAGTTTGAAGATGTATCACCAGTTTTTATTCTGCCAAAAACTGAAAGTATGGACCATCTTTGATTCTGTTGAAAACAGAGATTCTGTGATCTTTTGCTTCCCTTATACTGGTGAATATTGATGGCCATTTTTTCGAAGTGGTTGATTGTAGCCTTTAAACACAGAGGGATTTAGGTTAGGCAAAGCACTTTCATTTTTCACTCATCTACCTCTTCAGCTAAGATGTGCTGAACCACCAACTTGTTGTCTTTTTGTCACCCAGAAATTGTGACTTGTTACGGTGGCATGAAACCAAGTCCAACTTCTAGTAGCTTTGGTTTCGATGCCTCTACTTGTACACTCGCTAAAGGGCGATTCGCCCTCCTTATACAAAGACTTAGAAATGTACCTTAAGACTGGTGACATTAAGCTCATTGAAGCAGCAGCTAGTTTAGCAACTTGTTTAATAAGAGATTTCCCTACTTATTTGCTTCTTTCTCACGTTACTACTTAGCAGCAGCATCTTTTGTTACTTGAAGAGCATTTTTGTGCCACTTTTGCTTCTAAAAGAAATGGTTGACGGAATGGTTTTCATAGGTGTAGTACCTGCAGCACCTTCTTCAAAGAACCTTGTTCCTACAAAGTGAGACTTAGCCTTAGTGAATGGCTTGACATCCCCGTGTATTTTCTTCTCTCCATCTTGGTAGTACTTAAGTCATTGGTGTAGAGTGAAAGCCACAATCCCATGTTCGTGAAGCCATGATCGCCCAAGTAATAACTTGTAGGAAGTCTTAGCATTGATTACATGGAAGATAGATAATGTTGATAAGTGTATGAGAATTTTGAATGTAAATCTAAAGGCTGCAAGCGTATGACTTTCATTGTAGTGCTTGAGGGACGTATCTTCAGGGACAAGGATGAGATTAAGGTCATAAAACCTAATACAAATCAATTAGGACTTTAAATTAAACCAAATCTAATCACTAAAAACTAATCAATAGAGCACTAAACTTAACCTAATCATGATTAACCCTATCAAGGCCAAATTACCAACTACTAAAGACTTTAAAGGGGGTAGACCTAAAGACGTCATTCCTACTCATAGGTCACATTAAGTGAGAAAAATAAAGAAAGAAAAGGAAAGGATGCAATCGATAGTCCAAGAAGGGCATCTGCTAGTATTCATCATTAAACTCAACTAAATGGAGATTAGAAACAAAACTAACCCTAAACAAAAGCCATCATAAGCTAGACTAAAAGGATAATAACATTAAAAAAGACTGAAGAAAACGAGAGCCATGTAATCCTTGCATATTAACTTAGCCTAGATCCAATTGACGAACATCCACAACACAGGCATTGCAAATGCTAGGCAATTGAAGAAGATAGAGTCAGAACAACTCAGATTCCATTTTCGTGCAAATTCTAGTGCGTAATCATTAAAACAAAAGTCAGATAAGGTGAATCAAGAACAGTACAAATGAAGAGAAGAGGAGGGCTTGGGGAATAGATTAAAACACATCAATAAAAGCATAAATTGATAACAGGGCACGTAGAATTGTACTAGAGCTTGAAACAAAATGGAGCAGCAGGGGAGGAGGAGCACAACCGAAAACAGAGCAAAAAATAGGGGAATCAATTCAATCTTTGAACTATGACGTCAACCAACCCCAAAATTGAGCACAAACTCTTGAAATATCAAATAAACATTACAAATGTAGCTCAAAATTGACAAAATCGCATCAAATACGTGAAATTCAAAGGTTCAAAAAACAAA
This sequence comes from Selenicereus undatus, assembly GCA_017589665.1. Taxonomy (NCBI): domain Eukaryota; kingdom Viridiplantae; phylum Streptophyta; class Magnoliopsida; order Caryophyllales; family Cactaceae; genus Selenicereus; species Selenicereus undatus. The sequence continues at coordinate 29,537,383 of JACYFF010031952.1, read as the reverse complement.
TTTGAAGTTCACAAACTAGCGCATGAAAATTTAGAATTCAACACAAAAAAATAAAGCCCTAAATTATTAAGACTGAAAATGAAGCTAACTAAACCTATAACCCTAAAACAAAACTTAGATTACCTCTTGGATAGCGCCACAACTTCAATTTATACTCGCCCTTCACCTCTTCGTGACCGTCGATCTCATAGATGGCATGGATGGTGGAGATGGGGATGTGTTGGCTATGGTCGTAGTCTTGATGGTGATGATGAAGGTGGAAATAGATGATGATGGGGATGAGAATATGGTGCTAATGGTGGTTCGAAAGAGAGATGAGTGCAGACAGAGATACCGAGAGATAGGGGCTTCGGGGTTCAGGTGAGCCAGAGAGGAGAGATAGAGAATAAGGAATAAGAGGGTGCTGGTCAGATGAAGAAGGCGTGAGGGGCCACGTGAAAAGCGTGTGGGGGGCCATGTAGGTTTTCATGTGATCTTTGATTTTTATTTTTATTTCATTTTTTTCAACTTCCTTTTCATTTGTCCTGGGAAGAGAGATGAGCTTAATTTAGGTTTCAAGGTAGCAGACCAATCCTTCATTTCAGCATTTTTCTTCATTTTTCTGATTTTTTCCACCACCTACGAAATAAAATAAAATCAAATGAAAATCTAAAAATAATAATTATTTTGAACATAAATTAGGTATAAAGATTTTGTAGAACTATCATATCTTTGGCACACACAAATACCCCAACACTAAGATTTTGCTTGTCCGTGAGTAAAACAAACTAAACTACCTAAAAAGAAATGGAAAATAAGAAAAAGAAAATTCCTAACTCACTTTTGTAGGAATTTCGGTTGTATTTTGCATATGTAATAAGCCCTTGAAACCCCTCGATTTCTTAACTGGACGAGTGAGGTCTCATGAGGGTTTTTCAAGTGAAATACCCTCAAAAAATCTTTTCAAAAACAAAGAAAAATCTTTTTGGTTTTTTCAAAACATAAATATATATACAACTAATAGGGAAATCATGCACACGACTTAGGCAATTGCATCACTCTAGTAACCAAATCAACAAATTATATATAAATAGAATGTACAATTAAGAGATAACTAAGTCAAAAGAAGTATCCCGACTCTCATTTTTCACCCCACACACAATATGCAATGATATGTACACCATGATGCACGTGCAAATGTGCATCAATCCTTATGAACCACATTGCAAACATTGACGCGATCCCCTTTTCCTTGCCTAATTACCTTATTTGCTCTTTTCGTTTCCTTTTTTTTCTTTCTTTCAATAAGAATAATACCCACTTTGCTTACAAATATTCAGTCTTTTCCTAAAAAGGGGTTTTATTAGATTGTGCAAAACACTTATTTCATTGCCCAAATAGATGTGTAATCAAGTAAAATAATACATATTCAAACCAATTAAAGATATGAAATAAAGATAGTGACTTTGAACATTGGTGCCAGTATTTTTATTCACTCTTTTAGATTTTCCCCTTTTTTCTCCCTTTTTTTCAAGATCTTAAAGGCAACTTCGACAAATAAAAAGTTCACATGCCGACTTAACAATAAGGCTTTAAGAATTGATGATAAATGAGCAAAGTGGCACACAAAATCACACATATGAGACCAAGTTATTATGAAAAATCAAATCCACTTCCTCAACTAGACATCTTATCGTGCAAACTCTTTGCATATATAACTCAATGACCTAGCAATATGGATCACAATTGCAAAAGAAAGAACACAAATCCCCTCAAGAAAAAGAAAAACCTTTTTGAATTTTTTCAAAAATCTTGAAAAATATGTACAAATGGGCACCGTCACACTCACACAAAAACTCCACAATGTCCACATTGCGGAAACTAAGGCGCCCAAAAGCAACACATAAGCTATACAATCGTAAAACCAACATAAGTTCACAAGTATATGCAAACTAGGGGACCACCAAAATCAAAAACAAAAACAAAATTAAAATCGCCAAAATCAAAATCACACAAGATAGGAAAAGCAAAAACTAACTCTAAAACAAAAACAAATAAAACTCACCAAAATAAAAACAAAACCAAAACCTATACAAAAGAAACCAAAACAAGAACGTACTAAATACAAAACAAAACCAAAGGGAACCTGAAACAAAACAAAACACAAAAGAAACGAAACGAAAAGAAAAGAAAAACAAAACACAAAATCACTAAACACCAAAATGAAAACAAAAACAAACTATTAATAAAAAACAGAACAAAAAAAAAAACAAAAACTCATAAAACCAAGGAAACAAAACATACAACCAAAACATACTAAAAACAAAATACCCAAAATGAACATGAAGCTAATAATAAAAATGAAGCACAACACACATAACACAATCATAATCCTAGATATCCATAACTATTCACAATCCAAGATATCTACCACTATTCAACCAAAAGAACTAACAAGTATTCACAAAATCAAATACACCACCAATAACAAAATGCATCACATAACCAATGGTGATCATAGCCAACTCGGATCAACAATTCCCAAATTTCTCCTCAAGATCGATAACCTATATAGTCACAATCCTAAATATCAACAACTATGTACAAAAAGAAAGAAAATAAACGAAAAAGGAGAATAGGGAAGGGGTGGAATGATCATACCATGTTGAAAATAGATTGTACCGAACCTAATGCCTTACTCAGATGATATTGAGGAGGTTCATGAAGCATTGACTACTCCATCTCAGCTCACAAGCTGCTACTCATCAAAACTGACCAAGGCTCGTAGCAACTTGTCAAACATTCGAGGACATTCCTCAAAGAAGTCAAAGTAGTTAGAAACAGGAGGTGTAACCCAAATAAAGTGCATAAAAGGAATATAAGTCAAGGCTCCATCTTCGAGTTTCTCTACATCATTATCATCAAGACTTTGATCTAAACAAGGACCATCAAGCATAAAGGTTCTCAGATTCTATAAAAGTAGACTTGGGAGGGTAAAAAAAGGAGAAGAATGGGGAAGGGAGAGGTAAGGGATGCAATAGGAGGGGTGGGAACTAAGTCAGGGAAAGACTCAATAGAATTAGGATCATCAGGCTCCAGTTGAAGTGTAATGTCATTAAACTCCATAATAGAAGGCTCATCAAGAGAACGTTCCTCAAAAAAGGTTTCCTTTGACTCAACTAATATGCCATACTAACTATAAGAACTAACATCAGTCTCAAATCCATCTCCCTCATCAAGCTCTTCTAAGGGAACCAAAGGAAGACACGAGTCATGAATAATCAGACTACCCTCTAGGTGGTCACTAACTGTACTCAACTAATATGCCATACTGATTATCAGAACTAGCATCAGTCTCAAATCAATCACCCTCATCAAGCTCTCCCAAGGGAGCCAAAGGAAGAGACGAGTCATGAACAATCAGACTACCGTCTAGGTGGTCACTAACTGTGCTAAAGTCTACGGAGAGTGCAGCTGCTAAAGGCGATGAGGAATCACTCGCTTCCTCAAGGTTATCACAATGTGTAACATCATAAAAATCATGCCCTAAAAGAATCGCTATCTCACTCGTAACATCAATGTTCTTACAAGTCTAGACATTAGGTGTAGGACCTCTAATCTGTGTGGTCTACCAAGCGATGGTTAAGTATCAACATCGTGGTAAAAGGAATCACAATAATCACATGAAACAGGCGCACATGGAGTATGAGAGTGCTCATAAGATATACCTCCAAACTGATCCCATCTAAAGGTGTAGCATGCATCATATAAGATCTAGGAATGAGGTGACTAAAGGCCTCTCTGGCATTGTCATACTCCCAAGTGTCATGAACCAAATACTCAAAGAAATCCCAAATTTCATCATGAGTTTCAGTGAACAAATATCCCAAATCCCCGAGGCATATAGTCTCAGCATGGCACTGCTATTGATCATTAAGACCCTTAAAGATCACTTGGCAAAGTTCCCATTTCTCAAAATATTGATTAACACATTGAGCACAAAAGTCATTCAATCTATCAAATATCGCCAAAATATTTCATGCTCAAATTGAGGGAAATAGAAAATTACCATTTAATTTTTAAATTTTTACAAGTTTTTGAATTTTTAGGGGTCTTCAAAAACTTTCCAATTTTTTTTTCAATTTTAGCTTTTTCAAATGTTTTTTTATTTTTTAAGAAATATACTAAATTAAGTCACTACTGTTAACAAAATAAACAAAACAAATCAAAATATATACAACTAATAAGAAAGTAGCAAAGAAAATGAGAATGTGACCTAATCTCATGCCGCTGTCCCCAACAATGGTGCTAAAAACTTGTGCGAGAATTTTAAAAGTAAATCTAAAGGCTGCAAGCGTATGACTTTTGTCGTAGTACTTGAGGGTCATGTCCTCATGAACGAGGATGAGATTAAGGTCACAAAAACTAATCTAAGTCATTGAGGACTTTAAATTAAACCTAATATAATCATTAAAAATTAATCCATAGAGCGCTAAACTTAACCTAATTATGATTAACCCTATCAAGGAAAAATCACCAACTACTTAAGACTTTAAAGGGAGTAGACCTAAAGACATCATTGCTGATCACAGGTCACATTGAGTACACAAAATAAAGAAAGAAAAGGAAATGATGCAATCAATAGTTCAATAGGGGCTTCTGCTAGCATTCATCATTCAACTTAGCTAAATAGAGATTAGAAACAAGACTAACCCTAGACAGAAGCCATCATTAGCTAGACTAGAAGCATAATAACATTACAAAAGACTGAAGAAAAGAAGAGAAAGCCAAGTAATCCTTGCATCTTAACTCAACCCCGATTCAATCGACCAACATGCACAACACAGACATTGTTAATGCCAAGCAATTGGAGAAGATAGAGTTAGAACAACCCATATTCCATTTTCATGCAATTCTAGCACATAATCATTGAAACAAAAGCCAAGAAAAGTGAATCAAGAATAGAACAAATGAAGAGGAGAACAGGATTTGGGGACAGGATTAAAACGCATCAATGGAAGCATAAATTGATCACGGAGCATGTATAATTGAATTAAAGCTTGAAATGAAATAGAGTGATAGGGGAGGGGGAGCAGAACCGAAAATAGAGCAAAAACAGGGGAATCAATTCAACCCTTGAACCGCGACATCAACCACCCTCAAAATCAAGCCCAAACTCTTGGAATCTCAAACAACCATTGCAAATGTTGGTCGAATTTTATAAATTTGCATCCAGTACATGAAATTTGAAGGTTCAAAATTCAAATCTAAAGCTCGAAAATTAAACTGGGATATGAACACTTGGAATTCAATATTAAAAATTAAAGCCTTAAATTATACTAATACTGAAATTGAAGGTAACTAAACCTAGAACCCTAAAACAAACCCTAGATTGCCTTCTGCATGGTGCCGCAACTTCGGTTTATGCCCTTCTCCTCTTCTTAACTGTCGATCTTACAGATGCCGTAGACGGTGATGGGGATGTGTTGTCTATGGTCGTGGCCCTGATGGTGATGATGAAGGTGGAAATAGATATCATAGGGATGAGAGTAGGGTGCTGATGGTGGTTTGAAAGAGAGATAAATGCAGAGAGAGATACCGAGAGATGGGGGCTTCGGGGGGGAGAATAAGGAATAAAATGGGGGTGTTGGTCATATGAGGAGGGTGTGAGGGCCACATGAGAGGCGTGTAGAGGAGGTAGGTAGTTTTTTAGGTGATCTTTTATTTTTATTTTTATTTTCCTTTTTTTCAAGTTCCTTTTCATTTGGGTTGGCAAGAGAGATGGGCTCTGTTTAGGCCAGACCCAAATTCTTCATTTCAGCGTTTTTTTCATTTTCTCTGATTTTTTCCATCACATGTAAAATCAAATAAAATGAAATAAGAATCTAAAAATAATAACTATTTTGAGCATAAATCTGGTATAAAAGTATTGTAGAAATATCATATTTTTGGCGCAAACAATAAGTCTCCCATCATCAATTCAACGCGGATCATGTTGATTGTACGCTGACCGTTAAGGTTGAACCCGTGGATCATTGTTCGACTCTTAGAAAGTTCTTTCACTATGATGTTTAAGTCATTCGTGGTAGACTTGGGCATGATGTTGACAGTTGACCGTCCATCCAGGAGGTTGCACTTAACTTTCTTCTCCCTAATCTAGTCTGTCACAAACAAAGGATGGTTATGAGGTTTCGAGCCTAATAAGAAGTCCGCATCAGTGAAAGTGACTGTGGTGTTGCAAGAGGCACGCTGAACAGGGCTTTCTGCCATTCCTCCACCCTCCTTGACATTGTTAGCATAAAGTTCTGGGCGTTGTAAGGTAGCAACAATGTGTTGACGCATCTTGTCAGGCAAACAAATGATTTGTCTTCAGTCCATGCAAGTTGGTAAAGCCCCTAGAACAATCAAGGTCTTGTTAGCTACTCTTAGAGAGTTGTCTTGTCCGTTACTCCCCTCATCTTCCTCTTCCATGAGCTCAGAACATGAGGTTATGTTGATGATGAATTTTTCAAGGAAACCTATTTAACACTGCCACTTGGTGGAAATATGATTGGTCTCGATAGTGTCATCCAAATCCAATATTATCTTCCCATCCCTAGCGAGTTGAATATTACACTCCTTGAGCATAATGCTTTTCTCAAGAGGATGACTAATGACCCTGTGATACCAACAATATTTTGGGTCGGTAACCCTTCTAACTTTTTAGGGTTCTTTTGGCTCTAGAAGTTTGATGACCCCCTTTTCAAGAAGATCATTAAACATTCCAGACAAGTTTGACACGGATATTTCTTTTCGAACAGTTCCTTCAATGAAGAATGCTTATTTCTAGTATCTTTGGAGAACCCACATTTGTTGTTTTCATACTTGGGCTTTCCGAAGATTCGAATCGGCTTCCAGATGAAATAACTATGCATTCTTTGTTTGAGGACTTGTAATTTTTCTTAAGTTCACCATTGTCTTCTCTGTTATTAGATAAGGAAGAAGACTTGCCATGGTAACTTGTAATTGTCATCTCTATATCATGAGCATTTGTCATCAATTCCTAGATGGCTTTTCGCTATTCACATACCTTGAGCACACATTTCAATAGCTCATGCTTCTGATAGATGGTCCTTGCACTCAAGGCTGAGAGGCCTTTAACGGTTTATGCAACTGAGAATTGGCTCGTCTTCCCATTCCCATGCTCTAGTGTTTGTTAGCTCTATCACACTAACAACATGTTGAGTGTTGTAGAATCGATTTAGGAACTCTTGCTCTATTTTTTCCTTACTATTAAGGGACTCTGGCTCCAAATCTGTGTAACAGTAGAATGCAATCCCTTTTAGAGTCCGGACAAACTGTTGTACGAGTGGGTCACCTCTATGCCAACATTACTACATGTCTCAATGAAGTGGGTGATATGCTATTTGGGGTTGCCCTTGCTGTCAAAGTGGTTAAATTTTAGGGCTGATAGCCTAGGGCATACAAAGTGCATCATTCCTCTTTGTATAAGGCTTTGTATGCAAGTTAGTCATGTGAGACCCTCCTCCTAACTGAGCCTTGTTTGCATTTGCTATTAAGTTTTGAACCTGCTTAATAGACATCGAGCTTAGAGAGGGATCCTTGCCCTACATTATCAATAGATTCTTTGCTATGATTGGACTTTTTATCAGAATCTTCAGTGCCTGAACCTTTATTAGAAGGCTTGAGATGACTTCTTTTCCAGCTTGTTCATTAGCTCGGCAATCTGGTCATTCTGATTCTTGGTTTGGGCATCCTTTTTTTGCACTCTCCTTGGAAAGCATATCCAACGTACTGTTCATGCTCAGTAGTTGGTGTATGAGGTAGGTAGCCTTTGTCACCATAAGTGGCATAATGATGATATTAGAGGATTCAACTTCGGCACATGAGGAAAGTGATCCCTTCGATGATGCCAAAGAGGAATCATTGTTTGAATATCCATCATCTTCAACATTAAAGGATTGGAAAGTAGGGTTGGTGTGGGTTTGGAGTTCATCCATCCCATGCGGATTGTTTGTAGCATGATGAAGCCAGTAATAGATTTTTGCTTCCAAGCATTTGAAGTGATTTAATCAACTCCATCAAACACCTTGGAGTCTAGGTTTTGGTTCTTGCGTGATCGCGATGGTACAGTCATAATTGATTGCTCTATAGCAATTGCAGTAGCAACTTTTTCCATACTCCTAGTCGTAACGCTGTCAGATGCAGTGCTGACAATTGTTGATCCTGGGATGTAGATCGAATAACTTTCCTTGAAGATCAAGGGATGATGTTCTTCAGGGCCATATTGTGTTTAAGGAGTGTAGAGTTTATACTTTGGTGAAATAGATGAGAGACAAAGATGTGCCACCGAGCATGCAAAAAATTTGTAAACATAAATTTTGAGCCTAAAATAAATTAGACAACAAATTGAGAAACAATTTCAATTTTTGTATTGATGCAGTATATTTAGGTATATCCCTAGATTGAATACATTGAAATAGTCCTCCGATTCGATCTCCTAGTGACTTGAGTGATTGAGAAACAAATCAGTTGAAGAACTTTGAAATGGTTCTTAATGTTGATCTAAAAACAGTTGATTACTGTATCTAAAACTTGTAAGTTTCTGATCCTTCTCGCTCCATAGATAGATGCTACTTACAGTATGGAAAATAAGGGGAGAAGGACCCCTATTTATTCGCTTCACCAGCTAGGGTTAGAGCTTGACTTTGGGTTTGGGCTCAATAATTATTTCCTTATTTTTAAATAAAGAAAATAATTACTAATTTTTGTATCGTTGGAAACATGTGGCAACTTTAAATTACCTAAATTTTAGCCACATTTAATTTTGACCAAGCGAGTCCACCAAAATCAACTTGACACATGACGTTTGGTGATCAATTGGATTATTATAATTTTTTGTTGTCTTCTACATCAACTTGATCAAAAAATTTCCTTATTATCCATGTGGAATTTGCAGCAGGATCACAATGAATCATAGTACAGTTATGAGTGCCCTTAATAACCTTAATCTGGTATGTAATACCATTAGGTAAACGAGATGCATGAATCTTCCATAAGCAATTCTCTTCCTTACAAACCCCAATAAACCTCTTCTTCTCATTGGTTATGTACTGAATATATATGCCCCTCTTGACCACGTAATTGCTAAAAACATCCAAAAAATACTTTTTCTCTGTGAACATATCCCACTCTCTTAATTCAATTTTACCATTTGGTTCTGGCTTCCACATGCTGACTTCCATGTACATTCTGTCATACCTTTCAACATCCTTATCACTAGCATGATCAACTATCTCATCTTCATTTATCATTGAAGCATCATCATCGTCACTGTCTTCTTCATCTGGAATGTAAAAATAATCACTGTCTTCCCCACTACTATTGTCGTCCCCCTAACTTTCCTCACTCAACTGAGGTTTAGCACAATGTTCATTATACTCATCATTAACTGACTCACATCAAAAATCATCTTTAAATCCCTCATTCCAATCAATAATGGTATTCCCTTTATCAACCTTTGAGGGAGATGTGTTTAAGGTATCCATAGGCAAGTGAACTAGGGGTTGTAGGTTTTGGCTACTAGGATAGTGATTGGAGCTTCCAGGTATGCTACTGAGGATAACTTCAAGGCTACCACAAACATTATCAACATCAATAAAGGGAGAAGGAAGGTGTATTGCATCATAGCTACTTGAGAGGGCACTTAAGGAATATTTGTTTAATGTGGTTTCATCAATGGAAGCAATAATGTAATCCCAATAATCATCACCATCCTCATTAATACTTGGAAGCCCTTGAGTTAAATTAGCCTCCACAACATAATTTCCACCAACACCATTCCCAATCTCATTTCCTCAAACACCATTTGCACCCTTATCTTGTTTGCCACTGTTAACACCAACATTAACAATACCATTAGTACCCTATTTAGCTTGAACATCATGAACACTTTCATTTCCATCAACAAGACATTGAGGATCTTGACTATCTTACAAATCAAAGTGGGCTTGTTTTTCTCCTCTACATAAAATGGAATTGATTTTTTGACCTCTTCCAACCACCTGATACACATATATAACATAGCCTTGTCATAATTGATTAGCCACCTTTGTGTAGGGTTTCTAGGAGAGTGTAATCATATAGAGAAATACCTAAGATATTGCTCAGCAATATGTGCATTCTGAAAATACCATTTCACATTCTCATAAGGTCTATTATCTAGTATAGATCAGCATACCTATGTCCCATTACACATCTCCAATGTTTATACCTAATTACCAACTCAAACAGAATGTCCATCTAACATTATACCTGTAGCACATAACCTAAAGAAAACAAAAAAGGGGCACTATTTTAGTCACTGTTTAATAGATAAATCACGTGCACACAGATCACGTACACCGACCCAAAAAGCCAATTAATTTAAAATCAAATTTCATTAATGTGTAACTCTAAACCATGAGAATCGCATAATAAACACGACATTTGTAATCAAAATGGAGAAAAAGAATTATCTTTAATATTTACCCAATGTCAACATAAAGATTCAACTACTCATAGCAAACAACCTTAATGCCTAAATAAGTCCACAAGTTTGCAATTTTTCACTTCACAAAAACCATTTTTACCTGATTCCTCTACCGCTTGTTTCCCATTCAATAGCACGAACCAAACCTTCTTCAACCTTTTAGTCGTGTTTGCTTTCTTTTATTAGCTTCGCAATTTATCCACGATTAGGGTTCTCACTCTAGGGTTATGAATTTATTTGAAGGAGGAAATCAGTAAGATGATGAGAGAAGGAATGTGATGATGGGGGTTACTGAATGACGAGGCATTAAGCTGCCAATTTTAATTGCTAGCAGTAGGCTTTTAATTTTAAGGGGGGAAAGTTGTCTCTCTATCTTCTCAACAACCAACTATGCATGCGAATGTTAATATAAAATACTTGTAAAAAATGTTAAGGAGTTAAATAATATTACGAAAAGGTAACGGGATTAAATAATATTAATTGAAAGGTCAAGGAGGGTAAATGAAAATAATTTGAACAATTATTTGGCAGTAAAAGGCTGCCTATGCAAACAAGAATAAAGGGAAGCAAGAAACTGGTAATTGATTTCATTTGTAAGCCTCAAATAACTCATTCAAATAGCAGCCATCTATCATAAGTTAAGTTTTACAAGTCATATCTAAATTTTGCATAGCATGAGACCCAAGCAAGTTTCACACGTACATTTATATACACATCAAAAAGTTGCTACCTAATATGTACATTGGTATACATATTGCCAAAAAGAGGTCTAATGAAGCTTGCAAATGTTGTGATTTGGCTACAATTCAAAACGACCAAAAACTTTAACTGCATAAAGTTAGATTTAGTAATATAAGACAACATATGCTCTCCTAGGGAACATAACTATTCTCACTCTTCTAGATCTTCTTAGAGGTTGAGCTTATGAAGATGATGTGCCAGCAACAGAACCAGTCCTTGAAATTTCCTTTTGGTCATTCAACTTAGGGTTGGAAGACAGAGAAGGAGGAGATGCAAGGGCAGGTAGAGAATTAACAATCCTTGGCAGCTTAATCGCGACTTTGAAATTTCTTTCCCTCAGAGAAGCAACTGCAATGGTAGACTGAAAGGGTTCAGTTGTAGTAGCCTGATGGGAAGATTGTTTGGGATTTGAGGGTGCTGGCTGAGATAGAGGTATAAGCTAAGATGTAGCAACAGGTGTGGCCTCAGCAATAGGGGTTTTGTTCTTAGGCTTGGGTTGGCCTTTGGGTTTTTTAGGGTTAAGGATTATGTAATGCCCGTTGTTTCTTATCCTTCACTTGTTTTTTCCCTTGCCCGTACAAAAACAAAGAATTAAACACATTTTGCATAACTAAAATAACAAAGCCATTCAATTGAGGAATAGATTAACCTTTAACTTAGGCTATCTTTGGGTGCATGTCTTCTCGTTGTGGCCCTCACTCCCACAATTTGAACAATGCATTTTGAGACCACACTTAGAAACTTTGCCAAAATGTTTTGTAGTTGTTTCTATAGGTTCTAACCTTCTTTTGAATTTGAGCTTATCTTTATTCTTTGTGGGAAAGATAGGAGCTTTGATATCAACTCCTGGTGCCTACTTCCAGATGTCTTCTCTATTAATGGGGATGAGAATGTATCCATATGTAATCCTCCGATACTCAGTCTTGTATTAGCCATACACAAAGTTCAAGGTGTTCAGTCTCTCTTCCGTCATCACCACCAAATATTGAGGACATGGGATTTCACTTAATTCCCAGCCTTTATAAGTGCATGTCCCTAGATTCAAGTTGAAAACAAAGCACTTAGTACTATGTTCCACACTGTAAAAGTTATTTGCTGTCCTTGATGCTTTCTAATATCTTGCCGTGTCCTTGAGTTTTTCGAGTTTGATAATGATCTTAAGGCATATGGAGTCTTCTGACTTGGCAGCTCAACTTTTTATTTGTACCACTCTTCATGACAACCTCAAGGATTTCTCTAAGCATAGACAGTATGGATAGATATCTAGCTTTAACAATGGACCTATTGAAGATTTTTGGCATATTATTATTAAGTAAATCACATTTAGCATGTGTTTTGATGCCCCCATACTCCACTTACATCCTGATCGAAGCAATGACATTGAAATCTAATAGTGTCACTCTTTATGATCTTCAAATCGCACTCCTTCACTATCCTGTGGTTGTGAAAAGCCTACCTCAATTGCTTCTTATCCCTAAACTTCATGGCAATACATAAATCAAGTTTGTCAACAGAATGTCCAAGGTATTCGGGGTACTTCCCTCTCTTTTTCCTCTTTCTCTTTTTACCACCAATCAGATTATCCTCCCTACTACCATCATTTTGGCTATCAGCATTATCAAAATCCTGATATTGTTCATCGATGCCTCAACATTTAATTCCCCACTCTTATTTATTGCAATAGCTCTCATAATCTCTAACCTAACAACAATTGCCTCTTTGGTTGTCCTTTCTTTCTCCCTAACCTTTATAAATTCAAGGTAATCATCGTCAAAGTTGAACTAGTAATAACTGTCATATTCATAATTAAACTCATCTTCATCTAGAAAATTTGCCTCCGCATCCAAATGAACACCAATATTCTCATCCCTATCTTGCTTTATCAACAATCCCTTGCCCTTGTCATTTTCATTATCACTATGCTCAACATAAATAGACAAACAACCACTCTCTAAGCACAATTTAATCAATTGTCTAACCTCTTTAACACTTTGAATGGAAACTAGACTATCCTAGAAAGGGATATTAAGCCTACTAAAATAAATTTATTTTGTCATATCTTCAAAATAGCCTAAGTTCACCACTCTGCCCTTAATTTCATCTACACTCATATAATCAGGGTCTATGTTCCCATCGGCAGCTTCTGACCCAATATATAATAGGTGTGACACTCTCTCAAAGGCACGTAAGGAAGCAATTCCAAGGTTCGGTATTCTGCATATACATTTTTAAAAATGAAGAAATTTATCATTTATGGCTAATTTCACAAAAAACATAGCAGTGGGGTTTAAATTATCACATACTCCATCTTTAACAACATCAACCAAGTTTGGAAGGTTGGTTTATTGTGAGGGTATGTGTATTTGATGGCGAAATATTTTTGAAGTTGGATTATTTTATTTTGTTAATTTAGGATGTGAATTGGTGGGTCATTTTTAACTAGATGTATTTTATTAGCCCAAAGGTGATAGAATTTAATTAATTGGGCTAATTATTGTATCATTTTATTACTTATATGCTTATTAATGATTAAAAAACATGAGTAGAAACTCATATGGAAGGAGGAAATTGATCAACATGTGCAACCGGTGACACAAATGACAAGGGCAAGGTTGGGAAGGGAGCAACGGAAGCAAGAGTATAGAACTAACAACTACAAGTATAGAAACAAAAACTGCTGAAAAAATGCATTAAACTTCTTAAAATATTGAAGAATTCTATCGTATAAAAGCATTGTTATCTAAAATATTTAAAAATATCAGTATAAAAGCACATTTTCAGGTTATTTTGAAAACTTGAATTGTATTCCATCGTATTTTTAAGCAAGTTCAATGACATGTTTTTCTTTCAAAAAAATCGAGTGATATGTTTTAATATTTTGAAAAGTTCAATGACACTTTTGAGGAAAGACTCCAAACAAGAACAAAGATAAGACAAAAAAAAGAATTTTTATACGCTAGTTATATGAACTTTGGGACTAGCGGTTGAAAACAACATGGACATTTTTTGCTAGCCAGCAACAATATGAATTTTACGTCTATTAAAATATTAGTACACCAGCATCGATTTATGAGAGGTTGGACTCAGCAAAGTTATTATATAGTAGGCAATATTGCATAGGTGTAGGGCTTAATAAAAAAGTTGACTTTGATTTTTTAATCCCAAGCCAAATAACATTACCAAAATCATCCAATTTCCCACTGTACTTTCCCACTGAAAAATTACAATAGCAAATTTACCACTGCTTTCCCACTACATTATATTTCCCGATATTTTTCCATTGTTTTAATTGTAGTGGCAAATTTCCCACTAAATTCCCACTAAACTCGCACTGTCTAATATATAAGTTGTTATTTATATTGTTTGTAAGTCTTGTTTCCTAGCTACTAGCTTTCACTAAATTAAATTTTTTTAAGATTCCCCCTTTCCCTATTATTTTAACTTCTTTTTTATCTCCACCCTAAAGTCCCGCCAATTCTCAAAGTTAAAATGTAATTTCCCCCCAACTTAAACACCACCTCAAACTTGCCACGACATTTTTTTTTGAAACAAAATGGCTAGACTTTAATTTTCCAAAAAAAAGAGGCCAAAGCGTTTGGGGGAAGCTGGAAAGTGAAGCACATAGCCAAAGCGCTCACAACTTCCACCTCCCCTCCATTTTCGCTCAAGTATCTCAAAGCCTAACCTTACCAAATTGCAGTTGCTTCCGCCGCCCCCCACCCCGTGGCCGCCGATTGGAGGTCGCCAGTTGGTGCGTGGTTTCGTGTGGGTGTTGCAAGGTTTTAATTAGTCGGCTTTGCTACTCGGGTAAGTGGTCTTGTTGCTCCGGTCATATGCTGCTCGGATCATAGGTGCTCGGTTGTCGGTGCTGTTGCTTGAGTCGCCGACACTATTCTGGCGGTCGGTGGGCTTCTCTATGCTTGGCAACTATTGGGTGCCCGGCGCTGTTGTGCTACTCATCTCAGCAAATCTCCTCTTTTTCTCTAATATAGTTTATTTAGTGTGATGTTTGAATATGTATTGTCAATATTGCTTCAATTTTGTTTAATTTATACAAAAGCCATTATACTTGGTTTGAATTTTTGGTGATAATATGGGATTTTGTATGTTTTCTACTCATAATTTGTCACATGTTCAATGTGAGATTGAGGATGATTAAATATAAAATTGACTCCAAATAGATGTGTTGTAATTATAGAGTTGGTGGTTTTGATTGCAAGTAGATGTCCCAATTAAGCTATATATACAACTTGTAGGCCAGAACCACCTTCTACGAGGGTGTAACAATACTCAAGTCTCAAGTGTTTCCTTCATACAAAACTTCTTCCATTCAACATACTTTTTACTATGCAAAGCAAGAAAACTCATTCTATTCTTCAGTTGAGCAATGACCAGCATGCTAGAAGTAGCCGAATCACACTTCTTTTGAGTGTAAACACTGTGATTTTTATCCCTCCAAATGTGGTAGAAAATAATGGCACTAGCACAAGTTAAACAATGTCTTCTAAACTCTTGGCTTCTTCGATGAGAGGAGCATTTTATGCCACTAAAGCAGTGATTCTTCATTCTAGCATCTTCTGGACTTGAAGCAAATTCAACACATGGTAGCTAATTACACTTGCATAATTACTTTCAACAAACAAGGATGAATGCATTACATTTTCTTTGTCCCAATAAATAAAAATAAAAATAAAAATTGTGACTTTATGAAAACAACGTCCGCAGTATGGACAAACAATACCTGCAGGCATTAAGAGCACTGGCAGCGGTTGCCTCACGTGGAAATATGTGGGGCCTGCGTGTCATTGGCATGGCAAGGAGAAGCTGGCAGCAAGGGGGAATTGAGGGGGGCATGCATGTCATCTCGCCTGTGCAGTCCCCCTCCCGTGCCACTTTTTGTGATTTTTTTATTACTTTTTTTTTATTTTTCTTTTTTCTTGAAATAATATATAATTTTTATATGATTAAAAAAATAGGTTGTGTGTTATAAAGTGGGTCAATGACAAATATTTTTATTGGATGATTAAAATTGAGTTCCATGGGTTGGAGAAGTGATAGAATGTAAGTTACAAAATTGTGGAACATTTATTGACGTGGCAGGCTAAAGTTTCAAAATCTGAAACTCCACTAGGAATGCTCTAATGGAACAATTCTAAAGTTCTAGCATTAACTCAGATAATCAATCTCCACAAAAATTTGTCTATAGTCGGTTTGGTAAGTTTGTTGAGATCCAGTTTGATAAGCATGGAAGAATATCAGGAGCAACCATCAGAACATATCTTCTTGAGAGATCTTGTGCCTACCAAGTTTCAGATCCTGAGCACAACTACCATTGCTTTTATCTTCTTTGCGCAGCACCATAGGAGGTAGAGTTCAAAGTTTGGTGCAACTTGAGCTGTGTACTCACTTCAAATTGTGGACTATAGCATTTTGGTAATGCTTTCTTCTTGTTTCAGGACATTGACAAGTATAAGCTTGGGAAAGAGGTGGCTACTTGGAAAGTATTGGTGGGTAATTGAGAAGTATTGGACATGTATCCATCTAGGTAGGTCTCTTCTTTTCATCATAAAATTTGGAGTTCTTAGACTAATATCATCTTTAGTGTGGGGCAATTAGAATTGAATGATGATTAGTATTTATCACTCTTACATGTAAAATGTTGGCCCCTAATCAAGCCTATTGACAACCAATTCCTTTTTTGCTTATCATTAAAAAAGCTTGAAATGAACCCATTGAAATTTCAATGCCTACTTTTACTTAAAGTTTTAGAGCTACTCTTATGACTTTTCACAATGTGTTGTCAACTTGGATCCCGTATATATGCTAAGCTTGCCCATTCTATTTAGACCGAAGGCAAAATAGAAAAGGGGAAGAAAATATTGAATCAAATGTCTTATGTTTATTTCTTTGTTCCGTTTATTTCTTTGCTCGAAACATAACCTTGTACATAAGTTTTGAAAAACCACCGCTTTAACGTGCAATGTGATGTTCAATTCTTTGATCGAAATATAACCTTTTGTTTCTAAAAATCTTTATCCATAGGACTTGTTCTACATTGTTTTTTTTTTTAAATTTTATTTGGGAGGCAACAGTGACTATGTTCATAGGGACATGCCTCTTTGGGAGGCAATACAATGTTTACTTCTTTGCCCGAAATATAACCTATTTTGTATAACACAGTTCGTTTAACTCATAGTTATCTCTTTTAAGTAAGATTATAACGTTCAATAGTAACTTACTCATCGCTAACAATAGGTTATCTCTTTTAAGTAAGACTTTTAGCTTTAATGGTATATGCTACTTTGAGCTTTAATGGAATAACCTTCAATCGAACAAAAAAAAAGAAAACGAAATAGTTAATTTTTTTCAATGCTTGTAAAAAGTGGCCATAATTGTTCTCAACTAGTGAAAATTATTTTATTTTGCTGAAATGTTGTACCATATATGCAGGTTGATTGATATGTTGGCGTTATCTTGAGCGATGGAGCTATTCCTAAGGCTAGTGTTGTCTTAGTGAGGCCTCTACAGGTTACTATCTTCAACTTTGAACATATATTATGCTTAATTTGTTCCTTTTCTTGTGATGTGTTTTAAGGAATCTTAGGGATGCATGTTTTAACCTATCTCCAAATATTCATTTGTCATTTCATGTCATGTTACTTCTTTGATTTTTTATTTCAATTTAGGCACCTATGATTAGTTATATGCTTACAATTATCTTAAAGTATTCATTAATTATTATTCCATTGGCAATATAAGTATTCTAAGGTGAGAAGTAACAAGTTCAAAAAAAACTCACACAAAATGAAACAAGGCAATATTTCCACGTAATGAAAACATTTATAGAATAAACAGGAAGAAAAATTTACAAGTACATTTGTTATTCCTTTCCTTCTATTTTTTTATTCAAGTCAAATCTAGGTTTGACTTTTTTGATTGTGAGGTGATCTGCATAGAGGTTTCACATCTTCAACCATTTCACCAGGGTTTGGCATTTCTTCTTTTTGTGGCGATTTCTAAGTTCACGGTGAGCATTTTCTTCTCATAAGCTAAATTTGGTTGTACGTAGTGAAAGTAAGTAGATTTAATATTTGTTACAAAATGTCAAAATAATTGAAAGGTGGGTTGGCATTTCATGAATATATTTTCGTGGTCACTGCAATGTGCACAAATTGATTTGAGAGGTAGTTGAGCTTAACAAATTATATGTTGTGCCTTTTGTCTGCGTTATTTTGCGGCTTTTGTTAGCATTATTTTTCTTGGATTGATGTATGATGATTAATCTTATCACACAGGACATGAAAAATTCTTGCAAATCGTATATGGATGAGTAATAGACTTATTTTTGGTCGTAGAGGGTGTACTCATAAGATTATTAGAGGGGCATAAGAGTTTGATGCTTTTTGCAAGGCTTCCACCAGTGTATTTAAGGGAGGTTAAATATAGGTGTCCCTGCTCTAAGTGTAAGAATAAAAAGCATCTAACACCAGAAAGTCCATCCTTACAAGAGGGTTTCATGCATGCTTATTGGTATTGGACTTCACGAGGGGAGGTTGAACCAAATGTTGGGGTGAACATGCATCACATTTCTTTTAGCGTGGATGTAGAGCATGATGATTATAATGGGGTTCATAGATTACAAACCATGGTCAATGATGTTATGGGAGTACGTCAAGGAAATAAGTATAAGGCTCCAAATCCAAGTGCCTAGAGGTTTTATGACAAACTTAATACAGCTCAACGACCCTTGTGGCCTGGATGTAATAATCGCATCGAGTTGTCTCTTGCTCTTAGAATGATGAGTATTAAATTTGATTATAATATGTCCCAAAGTTGTTTTGATGAAGTAGCTCAACTCATGAAAGAGGCATGCCCCCCCCCCAACAACTCTGTTTCTTCTATTTTCTCTGAGGCTAAGAAGATGGTGAAAAAACTTGGTCTAAGTGTCATAAAAATAGACTGTTGTCGTAATGGTTGCGTGCTATATTTCAAGGATAATGAATCTTTAGAGAAATGTAAGTTTTGTGATGCTCCTAGATGGCAAGCTAGCGACTCCAGCAAAAGGACTCGTAAAAAAGTTCCCTTTGCAAAGATGCATTACTTTTCTCCTATTCCCATACTACGAAGATTGTATCCCTCTTGTAGTTCTGCTGAACATATGAGGTTGCATCATGTTTATCGAAGGGAGGAAGGGGTTATGTGTCACCCATTTGATGAGGAAGCTTCAAAGCAGTTTGATCAGTTACATACAGATTTTGCTTCTAATCCTCGTAATGTTAGATTGGGATTATGTGCATATGGTTTAACTCAATTTGGCCAAAGTTCCAAAACTTATTCATGTTGGCCTATCATTATCACTCCATATAACCTTCCTCCTGAAATGTATATGATGACACCTGACATGTTTTTAAGTTGTAGAATTCCAAGTCCAAAGAATCCCAAGGGCAAAATTGATGTGTATTTACAACCTTTGATTGACGAATTGAAAACTCTATGGGATGGTGTGTTGACATATGACATTTGAAAGAAGCAAAACTTTCACATGAGGGTTGCACTACTTTGGATGATCAATGACTTTCTTGCATATGGTATGTTGTCTGGGTGGAGTACTCATGGGAAGTTGGCGTGTCCAATTTGTATGCATAGGTCAAAGGCGTTTTGGCTGGGGAAAGAAGGGAAAGCATCATGGTTGTCATCGTTGTTTCTTACCTACGCATCATTCATTTAGAGGGAATGTAGATGAATTTAAAAGGAACAAAATAGATAGAAGCAGACCCCCTAAATGCTTGTAAAGTGAACAAATATGGCAACATGTCTTGCAATTACCTACTATAGTTAAGAATGCTTAATTTGTAGTGGGGGGTTTTGGGAAGAGGCATAATTGGACCAAGAAGAGTATCTTTTGGGAGTTGTCATATTGGAAGACCAATTTGTTACGCCATAATCATGATGTAATGGACATTGAGAAAAATTTCTTTGGCAATATATTCAATATCGTCATTAAAGGACAATGTGAAACCAAGAATGGACTTACTGAAGCATTGGAAGCGGCCAGAGTTAGAGTTACATGTTGGTCCTAATGGCAAGGTTGTTAAACCAAAAGCGAATTTTTGCATCTTTATATTTTGTTGTTTGCTTATTTTCACTATGTTTGTTGGAAGTAAGACAATATGGGAAATGCGAGTCTCACATTTTGCCTACATTTGTCATGACTACTTTATTTTTGCTCCCTTTATTCCATTTTTCTTTTGCGTCTATGTGTTGAAGATTAATAATGTTACCTAATCATAGTTCATCATATGTGTCAAAAGATTGATGAAGGCGAAACTCCCACTATGAGCAAGTTATATCTTCGCGTACATCAAACCAAAGGTAAGCAATGGGTGGATGACAAATCAAAAACTACTTATGTAAATTGCTTTGAATATTTGTATTTAAGCTCATTATACTATTTGTTATGTACAACTAATTTGTAAATGAAACACTTTTTTAGGAGAAGTATGTGTAAAGCTCTCCGAGACTTAGGCAACTCAATCAACTCAAGCTACAGTTGATGGTTCCATCCCAATGACCCCAAGTGAACCTTCTTATGATGAGCAAATGAAAATTTGGATTGATGCAAATGGTTTGACAAAGTGGGGTCATCTTTGTAGGTTTGAATCTGAATGAGACATTTACACAAACTGTCAAGGCCCATATTCCATCCAAAATCGTGGTAAGGCTTATACAAATACATTTGCTACTTTAGTTGATGAAAAAAAAAGGTGAAAGATTAAGTTAGATATTCAAAAGAAGGTTTTGGATGATATGCAAGCAAAACTAACTTTGGAGCAAGCTAAAAGCAAGCAACAAACTAAGAAGGTTCACAAATATGCCAAGGCAACTCAAGATATACAAGCACAAATGTTTCAATGACACTCCCTTATGAAGACCTTCCTTCCTAATCTCCCCCCACCTAAACTAGTGCTAGATTCATTGAGTAAGAGTGAGGATGGTGGGGAAGATGATAACAATGATGATGGTGGTGGTGGTGGTACGAATAAATGATATTTGGGTTTGAATGGCCTATTTTGTGCACCCAAGTGAACCTTCTTTTGGTGGTTGGGTCAATGTTTGTATATTTTGATACTCATATGCACCTCTAAAAGTTAGAACTTTGTTATTTGGATTGCCCATTTCGTTAGCTGGGACGCTATTTTGTTATGTGAGAAAACTTAGTAAAATCGTGGAGGAACCAATTGGTTGGTACATTCGAATGTGATTAATGTACCAGTGATATTTATAGTGCATGTGTTTTTATTTGACAAGTGCATACATGATGTATTGTTTAGTATTATGTTAACAGGTGTATGTACATGTGCCTATTTGCACAAAATTTTGATCAAACTGTTATTGATTTTTTCCCATTGTTTTCCCACTGTAAATCTAATCATGGAATTTTCCCACTATTTTTTCCCAGTTCTAACTGCAATGGAAAATTTCCTACTGTAACTGACCTAGTGAGAAATTTCCCACTACATTATTACAGTGAGAAATTTTCCACTATTTCAATTACAGTAGGAAATTTCCCCACTGAAGTACACTTTGTGGGAAAGTCTCCTGTGTGGAGTCACAGTGGGTGAACAGTGGGAAGTTTTCCCATTGCATGTGCAACCAGTAGGAAACGACTTTTTCCTATCTCACTTTTTCCCATTGGCATTTGCAGTGGGAAAACTGTGGGAAATGGTCATTTCCCATTTCCCACTGAATTTATGGTGGGAAAATCGTTGATTTTTGGTAGTAAGCAATTGATTATTGATTTTACTCCCTCTCACTCTTCAGTTACAAAATCCAAATCCTTAGTTTCCACATCGAGCAAAACCGAAGGCTTCTAGAAAAGTGAGTTGAAAGACCAAAACTAGGGCTTTGGGAGATCTGAATATGTAAGGGAGAGAGACATTGAAGACGAAAATAGTAGAAAGATGTCAAGGAACATGGGTTATTCAAAGTTGACAAAAAGACCTTCCAGATACCATGATATGCCAGCAATTCACCAAATTTGTAAGAGGCCTACAAACAAAGGGAAAAAGTTCTTTGCCTACCATTTACAAAAGATAAGTTTGAAATTGTGATTCTAGTTTGTAAAAATTTGTGATACAATCTAAAAAGGATGTAAAATTTTATCGCAAGCATATGGTTGTTAGTCGTAGTACTTGAGGGTCGAATCCACAAAGGCAACATTGAACATGGGCCACTATAATTAAAACTAACCCATATTAATTCGAATAAAAGCACTAAATAAGTAAATAAAATCATTTAACTAGCAGAAACTGAACTAATCTAAATAAGTGAAACAGAAATTCAAACAAAAGTACTAAATAAGTAAAACAAAGTCATTCAACTAACAAAAATTGAAACTAATCTAAATATGATTAAAACTATAAGTTAAATATCAACTATTAAAGAAATTATCACAACTACTAATGAAATTATAAATTCTAATTAGCCAAGAGACAAGAAAGAGGAAAGAGTTGTCGTAATTGCTTAAAGCCAATGAGGGAAATGAAATCTCCAATGAGAAAAATGAAGAGTATGCAACATACACTATGAACCAAAGTAGTAATAAAAATTAAACTTTGAATCGAATGATTTTGGAGGTGACAAAAATTAAACTAAAATTGAAACTACAAAACGTGAATATAAATTCGAACTAAAAAAATTGAAATAAAACTAAAACTCAAATAATTGCATAAAACTTTAATCGAAAGAATTTCTAAAATTATAATAATCTGTAACTAGTAGGAATTAAAGCTAGAATGGAGAGGGAGAGGAAATTGATGACTTACCGAGCACGTAAGGAGCCATATTTATACTAGCAAAAACACCCAGTAAAATTTCCTAATTACATTTGAATTTTTAATGCCCAAGCTGGCATTCCACTTTTCTAATTGCAATTTATTTCTAATTTTTTCCAAGTATTTTTTTCACTTTCCAAATTGTACCCAACTGTGAATTTCTAATTTTCAAAGCTGGCATTCCACTTGGAAAGGGACTCCAATGTCATATTTCTTCAATTCCTTCACAGTTCAATCCTAAACATTCCAATTTTCAAATGCTAATTGTCGTATGATCCATTAGACTTGACTCTTTGTGTTGTAGGAGAGTGGGGCGCTGACTTCTGGCTTGGGGACAAAATAAGGATCGGGTTGGCTTTCACAAAGGCTAGGCTTGAACAAAAGCTGGGTCTACATGCTAATTAATGAAAAATCATCTATTCAACCTTCAATTTCTGAGCTTTTTTCTCTTCCGCTTATTACTTTGAAAAGTACATAACATCCTATTAAAGTACAAAATAAGCTCGAAGATAACTAAAAAATCTAGGTATAATATTTAGCAACTTTGGTGACTAAACAAATACCCCCATGCCAAAATTTTGTTCGTCCTTGAGTAAAAGAAAATAAAAGAAAGTATTTCTAAGACACCTAACTCATTTTCATAGGAATCACAGTTGCACTTAGCACGTGTAACAAGTCCTTTAAACCTTTAAGTTCCCCCTAGTGGACGAGTGTGGTTTAGTGAGGGTTTGCAGAAAATATACTCACAAAATCCTTGAAGAATAAAAGAAAAAGAAAAGAAAAAGAAAAATATAAAATCTTTTCAAAATGTTCAAATATAATCAAATATACGCAGGCGAAAATTGTACACACTTCACCATAAATCATTCTTGCAACCCAAATATGAGATCATACACGAACACAAAGTACATATCAAGATTCCTAATCCCCAAGCATGATACTAATACATTGATACTTCACCCCATAGACCATCGAAACAATGAGTCCATCCTAGTGTGTGGTGTGTAAGTATAGCATCACCCTATGAGTTAATGTTACCTAGGTTTGACCCAATCCCACTTGACTACTTTATTAACTTACTGACTTGGGAAGCAAGCTTTTCTAGTAGCAATATTGCCTCAAGCGATAGCACCCAATAGTCCATGCCTGAAGGCTTACTTGTCATTACTGACTTTATAACTTTTTACTCTGATTTTGTCTCCTTTTTTTTTCTATTTTTTCAAATCTTTTTGGCTGCATAAAAAGACAAGTGGAAAAATCAAACCATGGAAATCTAAACCCTTAATACAATGGTGATATATAAATAAGGGCTAGATTCAACATTATAAAGGGGTACTTATACACAACCCAATACTAAGTCACAGAGAGTCAAAGTCAATGAAGATATTACAACTCCCAAAATCACACAAAAATAGAAAAAAAAAATTTGAAAATTTTTCTCCTTTTTTTCTTTTTCGAAAATTTTGAAGCATGACTTCTGCTCCCTAACACCAAGATCACACAAAGTCTGCATTGTGGGAAAAGGAGCATTTAGAAAAAATAAAGGACATGATATTCATAAGATACAAGGGATAGAACAAAAATAGTAGGTCAAGTGCAGAATTACACCTAAGTTATGGCCTCCTAAAATCCCTTTAGACAAAGGCTTATGGAGCATAAGCCATTCCATATCAAGCTGAACATAGCTACTCAAGTCACAACCCATTAATATATGTGGCAGCTTATCAAACTTGCAAGAAAAACTCTCAGCAACAATGAAACAGTAAAAATGAAAGAGTTGAAGCAAGAAAAACATCCATATGATCAATACAGCACAATTAAGGGCTTGTTTCAAGTTTATAAAATTGTTGGGTCCAATCATTAATTAGATAAACATACTCATAATAGGTTAGCAAATTGGTCATCAACCTAGCAAGTTGGTCATCTTGAACATGATTGCTGGGCACGTTAATGGGCTCTAAGTCCACAAGTATCTTAATCTTGCATATTCAAGGGTCTCACCCAAATCAGCAGTCATGGGCACAAAAATCTCATACTCTAAAAATTCAGACCTGGATGGCTCAAAGGGATGGTTAGTTATGATAGGGTTAAAATAAAAGGAATCATATTCAACAGAGATATCCACATTCAGACCCTCATTGGCGTCAAACCCACATGAAAAAGACTTATATTTTATAGATCATCATCGAACTCATTAGCACTTTCAAATTCTTAACCCCTTATACTCACGAGAGTGATAAAAAAGGTAGGGGCTAGATAGAATCTAGGACATCCTCAGTGCTATCCCTAGGTGTGCTTGTTTGGGGTGCAAATTCATGGGATGGAGATATAGGAATGATGTTCTCTTGCTCTACGTCGGTCAAAGGCATAGCATCATGCAAGTCAGGCCTAGATTGGATAGAAAACTCAAACTGACTACAAGTTGAAGAGATCCTAAACTAGGGTGAAACTCATACAAATTATGATCCTATCTACTCTATTTAAAACAGTGAGAATATTCAGCAATTATTTCCTTCATAGTCTTTTTATCTGTCAATTCATGCACCGTCTTTCAAAGACTCGCATATGTGACATCAACATAATCACGATAATGGCAATTATGAACATCATGATCAGAAGACTCGCAATAATTGCACCAAAAATGAAGCACACAATTGTGCGACGGGTGATCATAAAAGTCCCTGCAATGTTCCTAGCGGTGAGGAGTGACATGAAAAGCGTACTCGTTATGAGTCGGGTATCCTAAGGTCTTACTAACTTGTTCAAACTCATAAGTGTTCCAAGCTAAAGTTCCAAAGAAATCCCAAACGTCATCTCGAGTTCTAAATAATAATCCGAGTAATCCTCTAGGATATATAAACTCAACATATCCACTAAATTGAGCATTCAAATATGCAACAATGACCTCACAAATTTCCTATTCTTCATAATTTTGTGGGAAATGAAAAACTGGCATTTTTTGTTATTTTTTTGGAAATTTTCAATTTTTTGATTTTAAATTTTTTTAGAGAAGAAAAACAAACTAAAAGAATTTGTGAGATACTAATGAAATTAACTAACTAATCTAATTACAAAAATTATGAACTAATCTACTAATAGAAATTATGAAACTAATAAGATAACAAAAAACAGAAAGAAAAGTAGTGGCCTAAATTCAAACCACCATCCTCGACAACGGCACCAAAAACTTGATACGATACAAAACGGATGTACATTTTTACCGCAAGTGTACATTGTTAGCCATAGTAGTTAAGTCGAATCCACATGGAAATAATTTAATCAAGGCCACTACAACTAAAACTAATGCATAATAATTCCGCTGAAAGCACTAAATAAGAAAAAGAGAATAATTCAACTAACATAAATTGAAACTAATGTAAACATGATCAAAACTATAAATTAAATATCAACTATTGAAGAAATTATCACAACTACTAATGAAATTATAAATTCTAATTACCAAGGGATAAAGGAGAGGAAAGAGATTAACACAATTGCTTAAAGCCACTGAGAAAAATGAAATCTTCAATGAGTGTCAATCATGAGTATTCAATATCCACTGTGGAGCCAAAGGAACAATAAAAGTCAAAACTATGAATGAAATGATTTTGGAGGGGAAAAATTTAACTAAAATTGAAACTACAAAACTTGAAATGAAACTAGAACTAAAAAAAGTGTATTAAAACTAAAACGAACATAATTGCATAAAAGTCAAATTAAAAGAATTTCTGAAATTATAATAATCTCTAAAACTAGCAGGAATTAAAGCTAGAATTGAGCGAGAGTGGAAATTGATGATTTACCAAGCACCCAAGGAGCCCTGTTTATACTGGTAACAACCACCTAAACTTTCCTAATCACATTAGAATTATTAATACCAAGCTAATATTCTACTTTCCTAATTAGAATTTTCTAATTTTTTTCAAGTAATTTTTCCACTTTTATCATTATACTCAACTGCGAATTTCTAATTTCTAATTTCTAATTTCTTCTTTAATTTGGAAAGGGACTCCACAATCATATTTCATCAATTCCTTCGCAGCTTCAATCCTAAACTTTCTAATTTTCATGTGCTAATCGCTATGTGATCCGCTGGGCTTGACTTAGTGTGTCGAAGGACAATGAGCCATTTCCTTCTATCTTGGGGGCAAAATGAGGATTGGGTTGGGCTTGCATAAAAGTCGGGTCTAGCTAATTACTAAATCATCTATTCAACCTTCAATTTTTGAACGTTCTCCTCATCTACTTATTATCTACAAATTATACACAATCCTATTAAAGCAAAAAATAAGCTCGAAGATAACTAAAATTTAGGTGAATAGAGGTATAATATTTAACACTTTTTATGAATAAACAATTTCATCTTGGAAGCTTTGACTTAAGTAAAATGTTATGAGTGTATCTGGCAAAAGGTCAATCAAGATTGTTGATTTTTCATGTGGGCAATGTGGAAGAACTGACGTTGATTGTGAAGAAAAATTTACTCAAAAAGCGGGTGGACTAATTGTTGCTCAAATTCCAAATACGAACATCGAAGTAAAGAATATGAAGGTAGCGAAAGCTATAAGCAATGACAGTGTAGAAGCTGAAATAGCAAATAAAGTGAGAACTTTAAGGGGTGAAAACAACAATTGCAGAAGGCAATTTGTTGAGTTATTATATTTAAGTTTTGATGATAACAAATCCAAGTGTAAAAATGTGTCCAAGTAATGTTGCTCCAAACACGATCTCCAAACAGGCCTAACTAGTGTTTATAATCTTTATTGTATTAACTGGTTTGCTACATGTGAGAACAAGTCTTTAAAACAGGTTTCACTTGGTGATTCTACATTAAGTCAAGAACGCCATCTCGACAGTTGATTGTAAGGCATGTTCCTGAACTCTAGCAATGCAAAGAACAACCCCAGCAAACAAGGTGGCCTTGGTGTTCACAGCAGCTCTACAAATCTTGGACAAGATGACTGATTCAAAACAAGAAGTCTTGGGTATATAGGTCTCATTTATTTAGACTCTTGTTAATATGCCAATATTGAAAATGCTTTTTAAACATCTCTTGAATCAGTAATTGCGCTAAGTGCTTCAGAACACTAATTGCGAACAACCCTGCAAACAAGGTGCCTAGGGTGTTTCTGAACTGAAGTGGTCATACCCGGTTATCTTTGAAATTTCATTTCGGTTGGCCAAGATCTCCATAATACTTTCCTTAAACTCCAAGATTGCTATTTTTCTGGAAAGGATATTTCTTGAAAATATTATGGGAGATTTGCGAAAATAGGTTTTTGAAAATTTGCCAAAACTAAAAGATTTCCTTTGCCCATATTTTCGAATAAGATAAAATTTCCAAAGCTGAAGATTTCTGGTTGCTTTTTGAATCTTCTTCACGGCTATGGGAAGATAAGGGTTATCTCTTAAGATAACAAATCCCTTATACATTGGGAAAAACTTGTCACTAAGCCGTTGGGGAGTATTCTTTTGAAAAGATCATTTTCCATACTTAGCTGATTCTCTTGATTTGACCGTTGGAATTTTTTTGTTTAAATATAACATTTTACTCCCATTGAAATATACACACAGTGAGAATAGCAAGAAAAGAAAGCAAGAGAAAATCTAGAAACACAACACACGCAAAAAGCAAAATTCCAAAAGTGGTTTTTCTAGTGGAAAGAATTTTTAGAGCTACACTTGAAAAAAGAAAAACCGATGCAGGTTGTGTTTAAACCAAGCTTTCAATATATTGGCATACTAGGACTTCATTGTACCTTACATCTGCTTAAGACAGAAGCACCCAGTAAGGTGTTTTGTAACCCTGATCTTGAATCAGAAAAGTGAGTGAGTGGTCCTCAGTCGTGTGGACTTTGGACGTGTCCAATCTGGTGAGATTTGGACGTGGTGTAATCTGCCTTAGAGAAGGAGGTTACGTGGTTGCAAGTTGTAACAAGGTGTGTTACATTTGTAACGAGTTAAGCCCGGTTTAGTGAAGTGGTTAAATCCTACACGAGGTAGGTCGTGGTTTTTCACACCTCAGTTGGGCTAAAGGTGTTTACCACGTAAAAATTGTGTGTGCTTTATTTTCCGCATTTATCTTGGTGATTTCCGCATTTGCAATATTTGAGAACACCCTCTGCAAACAAGTCACAAGGGTGTTTGTTATTTACGACGCGAAAATCAGACACCACAATTCACCCCCCTCTTGTGGTAGAATACTCACGATCTTAACACAATTATTAAGCAATAAGTTAAAGGAATAGAGTACTGGAGGAGCTAAACACACTAAAAAAAGAAATGGTTGAATTAGAACTCAATTGTTCACCGAATTATGGAGTTAATAAATTCTTAGTTTGGATGGTGCAATAGTGGCTTCTAGCTAAGGTTCTGATAGGGCCTTCATTGGTCGCCCTTTGCTCTTGATCTCTAGTGTGGAGCACTAATAAGTTAAGAGAATAGAGTACCGGAGGAGTTAAACACACTAAAAAAAGAAATGGTTGAATTAGAACTCAACTATTCAAGGAAATATGGAGCTAACAAATTCTTAGTTTGGATGGTGCAATAGTGGCTTCTAGCTAAGGTTCTGATGGGGCATTCATTGGTCTCCCTTTGCTCTTCTTCTCTAGTGTGGAGCACTGCTTGCTTTGTCCTTGTTGGGACATTTTCTTTTGCTGTGGCCTAGCTTGTAACAAGTTATGTAAGTCATTTTCTTTCCAATCTGGTTAGCTCAACTGGCTTCTTTGGACCTTCATGAATTTTTTCCTATTCTTCCTTCTTTTTTTAAAGCCAATTTTATCTTTTGGAAAACATAAAGGCATATTCGTGGTAGGCCAGTGCTTTTCCCTCTAACAAGGCAAGATTGTATCTTCATAAGCTTTTATGTGCATTGGTCTTTTTAATTATGGATGTATGAAGTCTTCAGCATCTTGTTGGAGCTAAGCAACTAAGTAGAGCAAGCAATAACATAGCAAGAAGGGATTGCAATAAAGTCCCACTTTGTTCAAGTATAGGTGCAAAGTTCATCTCCACATGTAGGCTATCAAGTTTATAACTGACCTCCACCACTCTATTTTTATATGATATGGACAGACAATTCTTGCACTCTTCTCTTTCTTTTTCAAAGTTTATCCTGACGCTAGGACATATTTCATCCTCAACATTTTTCATATGTGCTCTTTTTTTTATTGTAGTTCTTCGAATAAGGGCCATCCTAATGTCCTCAAGCTTGAAAATCAAATACTTTGCTCTAGCTTGCACTATGTAGGCCATAAATGTTTCATCCATGTTATTGACTATATGGTCACACTTGGAGTCTAGCTTCATAAATGCTTTCAAAAGAGTTATTGGATAGATTTTCGAGTCTTAGGTGATGCTAGCTTCCATTCCTCTGATGCTATCCTAAAGTTTGTTTCATTATATGCCTTGCTAGTTTTCCAAAGCAACTTGTTCATCTCCTCTCCCTTGTGTGTTTTATGCTAGTTAGGATCGATGTGCGTGGCACAACTTCTGTGCTCACATCTTGAAAGCACAAAACTAATGACGTGCAATATGATCTATCAAACAAAGTAAGTCAATGTCAGTTTACAAACTTGTAATATTAGATTATCAAACATGTAAAGATAAATGCTTGTCATGATAAATACGGTAATATTAGATTATCTTATGTTCGTTTGAGAGAATTGCCCAGCCATTGTCATTTGTGCACTCAGTATAACTCTTCCGACTTGACATAAACCTTCCCAACTATCATTATTTTCACCTTTTGCCACAAGAGAAGCCAGAGGATACATATGATCATTTGCATCTATTCTAATTGCAGAAAAAATGTTTCTCCAAGAAATGTCTTTAAGAAAGTTAAATTTATGCTGAGGCCATGCCTATAGCTATTCACAACCACATTTTTCAACCCATCAAAACACAAAATTTTTGGAAAACAAGAATCCCTTTTTTATTTATCGATCAGTGAGTATGATGAATGTCCTTGTGACGTTTGACCTTTTCATCTCCCTAATGTATCTACAATCCTGAAATAATGACCTTTCATACAACCATATAACAATCTTCGTATAGATCATTTATTTTATATGCAAAAGATTTTGCAATGCAAAGGCCATAATGTTACTTAATTTGATCTTTAATATTTTTTGCAAGAAAAGGTGGATTTCTTTGAACTTTAGAAGATTATTTCTAGCAATCAAGGAGGATTTTACTTGCCTATTCTTCATCACGTTCCTTGTGCTTCTAAGATGAGTATCAACTCATTTGACTATGTAAGTACCCTTTTTCCTATCCTATGAATAATAGAACTAGAAATTGCAAGCGTCTTCACAAACAACTTGTATTCTCCTCCTTTTTTATGTCAGATGCTTTGAACTTCTAATCATGTTCATGTATCAAAGCAGTCTAACAGTGCAACTTTGAATTTCTTTGGCAATACCAAAGGTTAAGCCAACGAGTTCTTTGCAAGGGATAAAGTGACTTTGGTTTAGGATCTTCCTAATCATACTCTATATGACATGCACTCGTCTTGCCTTTTTTGTTTTGAGGTGTGTTGTGCTACATATTTGGACGAGGTTATGTTATAACAAGGGTACCTATGGGAGGGTGAAGATTTGAGTTTACTAGGGATTTATTTTTTACTTTCGTTGGTTGGTACTTTTAGCAGTTCAAAACCTAAACAGGAAACGATTGAAATAGGAGTTTTATAGGGGACCTATATTAGAGATAGATTTGTTATCTCTTTTTTGGTGGTTGGACTAACTAACTTTTGGGAATTAACCTAGTCTATAGCTTATATTTAGGCCGTCAAGTGATTTTTTTGGTGTTAGATAGGCTATATGGTATTTGTAGTTTAGGGGATTTGAATGTTGTTTAAGACTTTGAGTTGGAGACATGCTTTATTTTTTAGCTAGTGGAAAGGTTGTGTTTTGGGTATAGAGACAGCCTTGCCTTTTAGGCGAAATTGGGATTTGAATTTTGAGCTGTTGTGTGGCTTTGATGACCTAAATAGTGACTTTTCTTTAGAATTAGAGGGGGTATTGAATTTTCGTTGCTTTTAGGCCTTGGATTTGGGCTACATGGCTGGGCTTTTAAGCTTGAAGAATACTGTTTGATTTTTTAATTGGCATAGTCAGGTGGCAAATTTTGACACCACTTTTGTTGGCATCATCATTTGTTGGGGAAGGGTGCTGAGGATTAGGCAACACTTCCTTCTGTCCCCTAATAAATGTAATCATATCTCTGGCTTTATCAACATTGTGTACCCTTTTTAGACCATAGTATATACTAGTCCTAATTTGTAGTTAATAGACATCTTTAGTATTGTGATAGTATATACCAGTCCTAAGTTATAACCAATAGAATTCTTTAGCATTGTCATTCCAATCCTTTTAACTCAAAGTATTAGAACTTTATCTAATTCTACTTAATTAAAGCTTCTAGTGCTTCCCCTTCACACATTAACTTCTTCTAGCTCACAAATGTCACCCTATGATGATGATGTAACATTACTCCATCGTTGTATATGTACAAGAAAATTCACCAAATTTAATGCATTGCACATAAAGAAATTCATAAATTTAGCAACTATATCTATTCGACCTAGACACAAAGCACATAATCACCACCTAAATCATAGATTTTCACAAATGTATACATCTAAACCTTAAATCATGTTGTTTGCACAAACCTACTCAATTTCACTTGCATGTTCAAGAAATTCACCGATATTTATAATTTCAAACTAAAATGGGCTTGGCTTACCTTTTCTGAGTTTCTATTGTCAGGTAACTCCCTTCATTACTTCTAAATTGTGTCCTCAAAGATTTACTTTTCTTTTTTGCTTGCTAACATCTTGATGATCATAATTTTATTTTTGCCTCACTTAATTGCTTCCAATTCAAACCCCATCAGTTGAAAATTTGAAAAAAAGAAATCATGGTTAAAGGATAATTAAGGGACAAGAGAGATAGACATTGACACATAAACATAGCGAGATAGAGATAGATTAAAAGTTGGTGGATATCGTTATAGGAGGGTTGATTCGTTTTTGGTCTTCAGAATTAATAGAGGGAAAAGTTAAGGGCAACATCTTTAACAAAATTGAATTCCTTCTTTTTCTTACAAAAATGAATAGTCATCAACATTTTTAGGCTTGGGATTAAAAAGTCAAAGTTAACCTTTTTACTCTGCCTTCCATATATGCAATATGTCATGTACATAATAGATCGTCCAACTTCTCATAACTCGTTTTGTTCATAAAAAAAAAGGTCACACTATTTTTGCTACCACCCTAAAGTTCATATTATAAGCATCCAAAAGTCCAAAAAAGAATCTAAAAATTCAATTCGATGTTGGCCCATATTTTTTTAATTTAAAATTACATATTTGAAGCTCATTTAAATTTTCAAGCAAGAGTTTGAATAAACCTCTATCTCATTCTTTGTGTATTTATAAACCCATATGCTTCGGAACAAATATTTTCATTTATGCGTTGATTCTTTTTAGCTTATCAAAAGTGACTTATTATTGATTAGTATTCATTGGTGTTTACGAGTGATGATTGGTGCTTATGAGTGTTGATGAGTATTAATCAAAGCTAATAAGGGTTGATCGGTGCCGAAATTATAACTAAAAACTATAGCTAAATGCTAACCAATGCTAATGATTTTTTTATTGGTGTTGATCATTTTTTATGAACGTCAAATGTTGATAATAAGTAGCTTTTTTGGAGCATTATAATCCTAACTTATGGGGTAGTGGAAGATAGTAAGCTAAACATAAGAAATCCTTGCCAGTGAGTAGTGCTTTTAAGGGATTTAATTTTGGTATACCACTACCAAGTCCAACTCATCAGAAAGGTGATTTGGCATTGGTTGATGCCTATGTGTAATTAAAAAGCAAACAAAAAAAAGAAAAATCTGATTTTGACTTTGTTTACCCAACTAAGCTTAGTTGCCCTGTTTAATTTTAAATACATGAACACAATCTATCTCCCAACTCCTTCCTTAGGCTCCCTCCTTCCCCAGTCTCTCTCCTTGCTCAATCCCTCTCGTAGCTCAGTCTCTCTCCTCCTCAAAGAGAAGGCCAGATTTTCTCAAGAAAAATGAAAATGAAAACCTTAATTCTTTCTCTCGTGTGAAGAAGTGAAGATGCCTGGTATACATACAAGCATTGTTGGGTCATCAAATATTGGGAAGGCATCAAATTCAAATAGCCAGTACCCGAATCTAGGCATGGTGAAGTGTTGTCATAACATACCTGCTATCTATCAAAGTTATAGAAAACCCCTAAATAGGGGAGAAAATTTTTAGGTACCAACTGTGGAATGTTAGGAATATGAAAATAGGGTTTAATTACTAGCTTGATTTTGCAATTGATGAAAATTAGGGTATACTGATAGGGTGCAATTTGCAATTCAGGAATTATTTGTATGTACTTGTAGGTTAATGAAGATTGTGGGTTTTTTAAATGGGATGAAGAGAATGCTATCAATGCTAATGAGTTGAACATATTGTAACAACACAATGCAAAATTGAGAAGCAAGATTGTGAAGGAGGAGAAGAGGAGAAGAGTTGAAGAAGAAATGAAAGCGGTGAGAGAAGAACTCATGAAACTAAAACTTAAACCTTCAAACAACTGGGGGATGGCACAAATGTGGATGTATTTGACTATTTTCTTTTCTGTGATAGTTTCGATCAGGGGAAATTAATGGTATGGTATGGGTAGATGTAAGGGGTGGGTGTTAAAGCTTTGCAACTATTCATAGGGGCAGATGAATGTGGTTGAATGGTTTGCTACTTTTTCTGAGGGTAGATGTAAAATGTACTTTGTATTGTTGAATCAATGAAAGGAATGAAACAACTTGTTCTAAGTATTGTTAGTGTTGGTTAAATGTGATTAAATGGTTTGCTACAAAACCATATGAGCCAAAACAGCCATTGTAATACTGAGCTTGGTGGCAAGTTATGTCAATAACTTTTAATGTATGGCAACAAAATAAGTTAAAAAGGTTTACAAGTCACTGTAAACCTAACACATTATGCCTATGCACACACATCTAATATCCTAATCACAAATATGTCGTGGTAAGCTTATCAAGTTTAGCACCCCCAAAAAAACCACACCTAAATTTCCTCATCTATTTCAATGTACAAATCTAACAACCCAAAAAAGGCTGTAGAGAAGATGGAATCTTCACTATGGAGGGTTGATAAAAGGCTATGAGCTGCTTCTAGCTACTAATGCTTGACTAGGAATCAGAGGCTGACCTTGGTCTGTCATGGACCAGGTCTAGACGATGATGGAATATACCAAGGCATTTAAAAAGAAAAAATTAAAAATGTAAAAAACCAAAAAAATTTAAAAGAAATATCAAATACTTACCCTGCATGTTCCCTCTGCCTCTGCTTCCTCCTCTACCTGTTGTAGCTCCCCTGCACCTCCTTGCTTCTCTCATAGCTCCTACTCCTACCTCCCTTAGCTCATTAAGAAGCTTACCTTATTTCCTTGGTCTGCCCTGTTGCCTTTTCTATGGAGGTGCTTGGCTATCTATAGACTGTGCTCATTTAGGACAACCCTTCTTATTATGACCAACACCTTTGTAGTTGTTGCACACCATCTGCCTTCTATGTCTTGTCAATCTACCTACCTTATGTGGATCTTCGTAGGGATATTTCCTTCTATTTCTTCTTGCTCTACCATGTCCTATCCTAATTGGTGGAGGTTCAAGTGCCATGTCCTTCTTAGGCCAGTGTCTCTCTCCAGTACAGGGAGTTATTAAACCTTCATAGGCATCATATACCTCTCCCTCTTAAAATAAGAATGGACATAATATTTTGCAGCTTGCTTTATCCATGTTGCACATGCAATGGGATGGAAACAAGATATTCTTATAAGATCCTATTTTCTACATGTGCATTTGGCTTAGTTGAGATCTACAACCAGGTTGTCTAGCCTGTGCTTGACCTAGAAGATGTTTTCAGAAGGAATAGGAAAGCAATTCTTGCTCTCTCTAGTTTACTCCTTATTCCAGGACAAGCGTCATCTTAAAATGCTTGCTTTATGGCCCTTTTAATAATAATCCTCTCCATCAAAGTCGTTCTAATATCCTCTAACATGTCAATCAAATGTTTAGTTCTTGCATGTACAATATAGGCATTGAAATTCTCAGATGCTTCACTCTGGTGCCCCCTAGAATTTTGGGACCCAATTTTGTTTATTGACCCATCAAGCCCACCCTTTTGGCAACATTCTTCATCCTTCACTTTTTGTGCTGCTAATTGGGTCCACATTTGACTGTTGCATGGTCCTAAAAGGGCAAGGTAAAGGTAGTATCTCAAGGACCACTACATTAGCAGCATCTACCCTATGGATTAAGTACATAATCGATCTTCTATGAACAACAGTAGTTGCAGCCATATCTAATGATTCAAAATCATTATGACAAGTCCTTAAGCCCTCTGCCAAACACATACTAGGTATTGGATAACAAAATTCTACATTGGTAAACCCAATGTCTTTAGCAAGTCTAATTATCTCAAATTCAGACAACCTATCTATGTCAACGAGCTCAATCTCAAACACTCCACCTCCAACATATTCCACCTCAACACCATCCATAAAGTTTTCTCCGTAGTGAATCTGTTTAACTATGTCATCATCATCATCAATTTTCCTCAATTGCACTCATAAAAACCTCATCAAAGATGCACGTATTACGCCGATGTTCCTTACGCAGACATATTAAAGAACCTTAAACCCTTATCAACCCAACAATAAACAATTAAAAATTGCATCCAACTATTTAATTATATTAAACTGCACCAATGACACTTGAACTAATCACAATTAAGCACAAAAGCTTACATTTGCAGGCTTTAATTGAAAAAATGGGTCGTGCTTTTTTTTTTTTTACCTTCTTCTCTAATTTCCCTGTTGATTTTGCTAACAATACCTTCCAATTGTAGTTTAGAAGCAACAGAGGATGACAAGAAACACAATTTTGCTCTCAGTTCACAACACTCTAGCCTTAGGGTTTCCACTTTTTCAGTTAATTCGGAAATTTTGATGAGAGAGAGTAAGAAACTTAATGAAGTTTACTTTTTGTAGGTTTAATTACAAGGAGTGGGAAAGTAGGGTGTTTTATTTCAAGAGGAGAGAGATTGAGCAAGGGGAGAGACTGCGGAAGGAGGGAGACTGTGTGCGTTGATGTGTTTAAAATTAAATGGCTCAACTGAGCTTAGTTAGATAAACAAGGTCAAAATCAACCTTTCCCTTGTTTTTGTTCATTGTTAATTACACATAGGCATTAACCACTGCCATGTCATTTTTCGATGAGTCAAACTCAGTGGTGGTATACCAAACTTGAATTCGTTAAAAGTACAACTCACTAGTAAGGATTTCTAAAGTTTAGCTTATATCTTCCACTTTCCCAAGAGTTAGGATTATTATATTCTTAAAACCCTAATAACTACTCATGATAAGTTGAAAAGAATAAGCCTTTGAATCAAATAGATGATATCCTTATACCTTAAAAAGGAATAAGAACTGTCACTACTCGTAGTGCTCCTTATATGAATAATAGTGGCAATATTGTAATCTTTTCAAGTTTTGCTACCACTTTGGGCAACATATTTGCATTTTTTTATCCTTTTGTGGTTCATTTAAATTTTTTATTTTAAATTAATATTCATAACTTTCTTCCTTTATTAAAAGTGTACAATTTTTCTTTATATGCTTTAATAAATTTTATAAGCATTTTTTAAAAATCTATATTTCCTTAGTTAGACAAACCATATTCATATTAAAAAACTCACTTTACCAAATATTTTTTAATGTCACCATTTTCAAACCTGATTATATTTATAAAATTTTATAAATCTATTGCAATAAGCCTCTCTAAGTACAGAGATATCTGAAGAGGTAAGACTACCTATATTTGAATCTCCTCATACCCTATAAAAGCGAGATTTATACTAGGAGTTATTGTTGTTGTACTATTTTCAAACCCTTGAATGTCTCTGCTACATTACTCCCACTCTGCATATTTATTCACTTGTCTCATTACAATATCTTTCCTCACTTAAATTATGGTTAATTAATAAAATTCTTAGAGACTAAAAACGCAATAAAAAGATTTACCGTAGATTGAAAATTTAGGGTTGGTCAGGTAGTTTGTGATGGAAGCACTTATTTTACTATTTGTTGCCTTCGTTTTTGGATTCTTCAATTTGTTTCCTTCACCATCAAATCAAACAACCTAATCCAAAGGATACCTCTTCTTCATCCATCCTCTTCACCCAATACTCTCTCTATCTCTCTCCACCCACCCAATTCTATTGCTCTATTTAGTGACAACAATAGAGAGAACAATTAGCAATTGGGAGGGAAGACCAGTTATGGTGGTGATAAGTCTATGTTCTAACTATGAAAAGATAAGGTCACACATATGGTGCCCTCTCTACTACCTGATCCATCGGCGATGGTGCTGATGGTTTGTTCTTTCCATTATGGAGGTAGTTCCCCATTTGTCTTTGATTCAACTAATTTAGAAGTTTGGGTTTTCACACTTTCAAAAGTTGTGGTCATTTCATATTTTGATTATGGGTAGTTTTTGTGAAATTAGCTGACACCAATTCCATTTTCATATGTGTGGCAAATTTGGCTTGATTTAGTTTCGATTACTTAGTTATAAGTGGTTGGTTTCTTGGATACCCATATTGACTTATTGGTTCTTGATTAAATTAAACAAAAGGAAGAGGAGAACGGGACAACTAACAGGTAAGTTTAAAAGATTAGGCTAGTAGGTTAACTTGTGTCTTTAGAGGGTTTTGAGGATAGATTGGAGAAGAATTTGATTATGTTCTCTAAACATCTCATTAATTTATTAGGGCTTTTTCTAAGATTTTTCATTATGTTTTTTAAGGCAAGGTGATGGGTTGTATACATAGGAGTAGGAAACACGGATTTTCTAGGATTTCTTAGGGTTTGGCATGATATGGAGTAGGATTTTTTCCTAAGTTGACTTAGTGGATAGCATGTGTAGAAGATGGACAACAAGAATCCTCTAGTCATGCTTCCAAAGGCCACACAAAAAAAAGTCCTATTGAGCGACTTGATAGAAAATTTCTAATTTTGAATTGTTTTGGTCATAACTTCAAAGCGTAGCTCTATTGTAGGTGATTCTTTTTTGTGAGAAAGGTTATCGAGTGTAGTTTCTATTGACACCAATCTCATAGGTTTTGGATAAGTGTGGAAGAAGATATAAGTTAAAGAGTAGATAGGTGTCATTATCAACTCATGTTGAGGTAATCGACCTATATCTTTTTCATTACTTATTGGATCCAGTCCTACAATAAAACATTAGAAAGCTTATGAAATGAGGATTATAAATATTTAGACTCAACAATTTCATATAGCCTAGAGTGGGCTATTTAAACCATTTACATGCATCTTTTGGTTGAGATATTTAGGTCAAGGGACGTCGACCTGTTTAAGACTCTTGATTTTTGATATATGGGAGTTCTGATGTCTTATTGAATTAGTTTATTGCCATTGGTAATTTTATAAAAAAAGGTACACTTTTTAGGTGTCTACACCAACACTCCGAGCATATACGGCTTTCTAGTACGATTTTTTCTGTAGCCATAAGTCTACCTATCATGTTAACTATTTTGTTGAGGCCCTCTCCACTCTAGAACTTAAAGTCCACATTAAGGGAAGTAGCACACAGGAAGCTTACATATCTCATCCTTATCCCTTCATTAACCAACCTTCCAAGCCTATAAACATGGGTTTCCTATCAAAATACACCAAATTATGATTCAAGATACTCTCCCTTTATATTATAGAGTTAAAAATGAGCCATGAATACCCCGTCAAGCTTTTATTGTACTAAACCTTTTATTCCCTGATAATCCATTGAAGAAACCCTTCATAACTTTACTTGGAGGGTTGGCCCCAGCAACAAAGCATATGGTTGATGATTCCTAAAATTGTACCTTAGATTGATTATTAGCGTCATCAATACACCGAGTAACCACTCCATTGTGACTAAGGAGGCACATGATTTAATTGTAAACCTCGATTAGGAGCCCCATCAAGCAATGTATCAAGATTATCTTCCATAGCTTCTGGTGTGTTAATCTCATTTGCCGGGGATTTGGACTGTCGTCTGTGCCTTAGTGCACTTATCCAGCTAGCAAAGCTAGCTCTCATCTCCTCCTGTGATTCCTACTGTACCACTACCTTCTACTATTTCATTAATTGCTTGAGTTCTAGTGTTAGATAACGTCACGCATAAAGCATTCAAATGCTTCCATCCGTTGCCTACATCTTGAAGAAAATTGATTCCCCATTTAGGTATGTGATTGAGTTTTTTTGGTATTCTTTGCCTTTCATGCTATTAACGAGGAAAAAGTTTCTCGTTTTATACGTTCTTACTTTGGTTCAACCTGGTGGGACCTTCATCTTTTAAGTTTTAAGTTTTGATTTTCCACAACTTACTGCCCTAATAAACATTTGAGCTTAAAAAGTTATTGTGAAAAAATCTCAAAAGAATTTTATGCAAGAAATGACTGTTAAGTGACTTATTGTATTTTTTATAAGTAACTATTATAACTAAAAAGTCAAGAGATTTTTCTTTCATAACACATGCTTAAAAATACTAATTATTATATTATATGCATAGATATAAATATTTCTCACTTTTTCTTCCAATTCTGAACCTAGGCTGTATAAGGGACTCTCATTGAAGCCCCAATTTCTTTGCTTGACTTTGATTGCATAGTACTAGTTTAGTAATATCTTTTTGTTCACTGGAATTAGCTTGTTTAATAGTATGAATAAATTTAGTCCTTTTTTATATTTTTTTTGTACGCATGCTACTGTTTTTTTATTTTTATTTTTTTCATCATTTATGAAGTACAAGTATGAAAGAAATCAATATCAATTCTAGATCTGAAGTACTATTCCATATTGATTTTTTTCTTCTAGAGTCTTATAACTTGGGCTGTTCTTTTCAACTTATTTTAATTAACTTATTGCTAATGATTCTTTATCAATATTGGTCAATGTTGATGAGTATTGATTAAGGATGAAATTATAATGAGAGACTGCAACTTGGTGTTAATTGGTACTAATGAATGCTAATGAGTATTAATTAGTGCCTAATGCTAATGATAAATACTTATTATAAGTTGAAAAGAACATGCCCTTATAAGGTTAGACGATATCCTAAGAAGATGTTGCCTTTTGTAACACCAACAATGTCATGAAAACCAGTCGTCTATAGCTTGAATGTTAACCAAATGATTTTTCTTTTTTTTGAGTCTATGACATTTTAGCTCTGCATTACATTAAATTAAATCTCTTATAATTTGTTGTGCAAACGGCATACTTTAGCTCCTTTGTCTTCTCATCTTTTTTTGTCCCACATTGGTAGTTTTAGGATTGGGAGTTGGGTTTCTGTTTAGCTTCCTAGTTTGGACCTATTGAATAACATTGGACTTGGATTTGGTAGGGGTGTCGGACCTCATCTGCTAATTTTTTTAGAGAAAATGTCTTTTAATATTAATGGTCCGTTAAGATTTTTCTCCTTAACGGCTAGTTGACCTGGTTTTTAGTAGAAAGAGTGATGTTCTTGAGTTGTGGCCAGGAATACATTCTGTACCGCATAAGTTCAGTGATCATCCTGTTTTGTAGCTAGGAAAATGTTGTAAACCACACAAGTTCCTTCTTTTCCTCACCAGTAGTAGCTTCACTTCCAGTATAAATAGTCTCCTCCGCTGCACCTTTAAAACACACCGGTACCTCCTCTCCTCTCTTATCTTTCTTTCCTTCCTACTGTTATCCTCTTTGTTTTAAGTAAGTGTAGTCTTGTGTATTCCAAGTTTCTAGCCATGAATGCACACGTTCAGCAAGCTAGCTCTGTAAACCTTGGGGAGCGAACGACTATTTTTTATTTGCACCAAGGTCAAGCCAAAACCGCTTTCAAGGCAGTGGTACTCCCACTGCATAACTCCAGTTCCCATTCCCTTACCATTGATTTGCACCTATTTTTCTTACATAATTGATCTGATTTCTCTATCATACACAAATCAATGGAACTCTCTATTAAGAAATCTCTCCTAAATCTCTCAAAGCCTCTGGACGGAACCAACTTCAAATGCTGGTCCCAAAAACTTCTGATTTTCTTTGAACAGTTAGAAGTGGATTATGTGATGTTCTCTAGCCTACTTGAAGAGAACAATGCATCTGAAACCTCTGCTACTTCCGCTGTCAAAGATAAATGCAAGACTGTTGATGAGGCTACCTTGAAAAAATTTGAGAAAGAGAACAAAACAGTTAAGGGGCTATTGAATCATATGACTAACTCCCTATCTGATTTGTCTTTTACTTTCAAATCTACTGACATATATAGCCTCACCAATCACTCCAAACACATAAGGCTCATGTATGCTAGCAACGAATTTGTAACTTGGAAAGATAGTGAATGCAAGCAAGAGATAGATAGGCAAGAGCTTAAGACAATAGATAATCCAAAAGGAGCCACTCTTACTAAGAACTTGGGCAATCTCCTTAAACCAATTAGGATACAGAATTGAATCACCACCCAATTGATACAAGGAGACCTAGAACACGACTTGAGGAGCCAATCTGAAGATATAGAACTAGGGATTTGAGGAAGAAAGAGTGCTTGAACTCAATCCTGAAATTATACTTGATAATTGATGATTGCTTGATCAAAACAAACTCAGCTATGGCCCTTTTATAGTGCTGGCCTTACATATGAAAAGACACAAACACAAATTACTAGGCTAACATAGGAAATGCAAGAGACAAAGTACAAGGAAACTAAAAAAAAATAATGTATCATGGATAATTAAGTCTTGAACCATGAATCATCAGCATGGAGACTAGATTAAACTCATTTTCCCACCTAGCACATGATTTATCAGCCTTAGGAGTTAGAGGGACGTGGGCTAAGTCCTCTGAACAGAAGTTTCTTCATGCACTAATTGCTCCTAGTTGTCAACGTGTTCACACAGCGGCAGGGCCAGATTCAATGAGCCATAACTCTTGTTTGTGATCCAAATTCGATGATTCAGGCGTCAAATGAAAACTTGAAGAGTTTACTTTCCAATGGAAAAAGTTTCACTAGATTTGGATTAGTCGTTTGTGAGAAATGGGCTGTAGAAGCCAAATGGTCCAAACTAGATTGGATTTTGGCCGGTTTACTTGTGGGCTTTATTTGATCAACCAAATGGACTCCAAATGACTTGAAACTTTTTTTATTTGAAAGCTGACTTCTTAGGCTTGACAAAGATGAAGGTGCCCATTAGGATTCCCGAGGTCTTCTTGCTGTAAAAGGTGCACAAAACCGGGCCTGTTTCCGGTCAAACTGGACAGTAGGATATGGTTATGAGTTAAGGCATTTCTAATCAGGGTGTGGATTTGCTTGACCTCCTTGACATTCCTCTGACCCTCCTTGTCTTCCTCAGTGGCATTGGACACCTTGGCTTGATGGTCTCCATCATTCTCCCCGGCTAGATTGGAGTTTGACCTCAAACTCGGAAGTTCCTCATGCTCATCATAATATGGACTGAGGTCAGCCACATTGAAGGTGGCGGATACTCCATAGTCACCAGGAAACTCAATTTTGTAAGCATTGGGGCCAATTTTCTCAAGCACCTCAAAGGCACCATCTGATCTCGGCATTAGCTTGGATTTACGCTTGTTAGGAAACCTTTCCTTCTGCAAATGGATCCATACCAAGTATCCTAGCTGGAAATCTACTTCTCTTTTGTGCTTATTTGCTTGCTTCATGGCTTGTTCATTGGACTTAGCAATCCTATCTCGCACTTGAATATGTAAGTCTTGAATCTCCTTGGCTCTCTTCTTGGCCTCCCAACTGAATTTGGTGAGATTTGGAATGGGACTGACGTCCAATCGACTCCTTGGATTCTGTCCATACACTACTTGAAAAGGGGAGAGGTGGGTGGCCTTGCTAGGTGCTCGATTAAAGGAAAATTCCGCATAGGGTAGCAACTCATCCAACCCTTTTATACTCTTCTTGACAAGGACCCGAAGCAAGGAGCCCAAAGTCCTATTAGTCACTTCTGTTTGTCCGTCGGTTTGGGGATGGCAAGTGGTGCTGAATTTGAGTTGAGTACCCATCTTTCTCCATAAAGTGATCCAAAAATGGCTAAGGAACTTGTTGTCCCTATTTGAAACCATGCTTTTGGGAATACCATGGAGTCTTATAATCTCTCTAAAGTAGAGATTAGCAATGTGGGAAGCATCATTGGTGGTATGGCATGGGATGAAGTGAGCCATCTTGGAAAACCGATCTACCACTACCATGATTGAATCCTTGTTCCTTTGAGTTCTTGGTAATCCCGTGATAAAGTCTAAACTCACATCCTCCCACGGAGCTTGAGGTATGGGAAGAGGAGAGTATAGGCCTTGAGGTAAGACATGGCTTTTGGCCATTTGACATATGGAGCATCTCTTCACAAAGTGCTCAACATCCTTGGACATGTGCGGCCAATAGTAGTGTTCTTTGAGCATGGCACAAGTCTTCTCTACCCCGAAATGTCCAGCTAGAGCCCCTCCATGAAGCTCTTGAATAAGAAGTT
The DNA here is from genome assembly GCA_017589665.1 of Selenicereus undatus. Classification (NCBI taxonomy): domain Eukaryota; kingdom Viridiplantae; phylum Streptophyta; class Magnoliopsida; order Caryophyllales; family Cactaceae; genus Selenicereus; species Selenicereus undatus. The sequence goes on along the minus strand of JACYFF010031952.1, from coordinate 29,492,675 downwards.
CCCTAAAGCCACACTTAGGGATGCAAAGCCGGGATCCTTTGAACAAGAAACCTTCTTCTAAATGAAACAGTCCTTGAGCATGCTTGAAACACTTCTCATGTATTTCTTTGAAGTCTTCATCAGTAGGATACATGTCCTTCACAATCTCAAAGCCAAGAAATTTAGTACTTAAAACAGAAAGTAAGAGATACCTCCTTAAAAGTGCATCCGCTCCTTTGTTCAATTTGCCAGCTTTATGATGGATTATCAAGTGAAAGGATTGGAGATACTCAACCCATTTAGCATGCCTTGGATTGAGTTTGTGCTGCCCTTGAATGTATTTCAAGGCCTTATGATCGGAATGTAAAATGAATTCTCCTCCAACTACGTAGTGCCGCCAATGCTCCAATGCTCGGACTATTGCATAGAACTCCTTGTCGTAGGTAGAGTACTTCCTTTTAGCCTCGTTTAGCTTTTCACTAAAGTAGGTTATAGGCCTCTTTTATTGGGACAAGACAGCCCCAATTCCAACTCTCGAAGCATCATATTCCACTTCAAAGATCTTGGAAAAATCAGGCAAGGCCAAAACGGGTGCACTTGTGAGCCTCGTCTTGATCTCTTCAAAGGCAAATTGGGCTTGATCTAACCACTCAAAGCTTTTCCCTTTTAGAACCTCGGTCATAGGGGCAACAATGGTGCTAAAATCTTTTACAAATCTTCTATAGAATGAGGCCAAGCCATGAAAACTTCAAACTTGGTGAATTGATGTAGGTACGGGCCACTCTTGGATGGCCTTTATTTTGCTTTCATCAACATGAATCCCTTGGGCATAAACAACATATCCCAAAAAGATCACTTGAGGAGTGAAGAAATGACACTTCTCAAGGTTTCCATAAAGCTTCTCATTGGATAGGATGGTGACTAGCTCACGGAGATGTTGAACATGTTCCTCCTCACTTCGGCGATAGATGAGTATATCATCAAAATAGACAACAACAAATTTGCCAATCACCGATTTGAGTACTTGGTTCATCAATCTTATGAAGGTGCTAGGGGCATTAGTCAAGCCAAAGGGCATGACTAACCATTCATACAAGCCTCCCTTGGTTTTAAAATCCGTTTTCCATTCATCTCCTTCATATATTCTAATTTGGTAGTAGCCACTTCTAAGATCAATCTTAGAAAAGATGGTGGCTCCATGAAGTTCATCAAGTAAATCCTGCAACGTTGGAATAGGATAGCGGTATTTGATTGTGATCTTGTTGATTGCGCAGCTATCCACACACATCCTCATGCTCTCATCCTTCTTAGGCACAAGTAAGGCTGGGACAGCTCATGGACTCAAACTCTCTCTAATCAATCCCTTGGAGAGAAGATCATCCACTTGCCTTTGTATTTCTTGAGTTTCTTGTGGGGTCATTCTATAGGCCGGTTTGTTTGGGAGAGTAGAACTGGGAATGAGGTCTATTTTGTGTTGGATGGACCTTTGTGGTGGTAGACCGTGAGGGATTTCTTGTGGAAAGACATGCTGGAAGGTTTGGAGAAGTGGGGTAACTAAGGATGAGTATGGGTAGTAGGCTCTGGATGCTCTGACTGCATCAAAATCAACTCTTTAAAAGGTTCAAATTCATGGTGTTGGGATTTTAGAAGAGTGGTAAGGAAGACAACCATATGGGGGTTGTCTTTGGGTTTAGGAGAGGGGGCGGATTTAAGAGGAGTTAGGGTGATCTTTTTATGGTCTTTATAGAAGGTATAAGTGTTCATCCGGCTATCATGCATGACACTTCTATCAAAGAGCCAAGGTCTCCCCAATAAGATATGGCAAGCATCCATGGGCACAATATCACACCAAATCTCATCTTTATAGTTCTTGCCAATTGAAAAAGAAATAAGACAACGAGAAGAGATTTGTATACCCTTACCCTGATTGAGCCATTGAATAGTGTAGGGCTCGGGATGGGGTGTGACCGTAAGCTTGAGCTTGTCCACCATGGTTTTGGATGCAACATTAGCACAACTCCCTCCATCAATGATGAGTGAGCATACCTTACCTCCCACGGTGCATCTGGTGTGGAAAATGGCCTCTCTTTGCTCCATGTCATCTTGAGTAGCAAAGCCCTCAAAGCTCTCCTGATCACCAAAAGTTCGCCTTCGTCCGGTCCCTCCTCAATTTCCTCTACATTTTCAGCGAAGTACACCTCCGTGCCTTCTTCCTCCTCCTCAAAATAAGCTTGATATTCAGCAAAGGATACCACTCTTTTGTTAGGGCATTCAGAAGCAATGTGCCCTAGGCCTTGGTATCTAAAACATCGGATCTTTTCCTTAGGCTTGGGAGGGAATTTTGTGGAGGCTATGGGGGCGCTAGGGGGTATTTTTGGATAGTGGGGGGTTTGAGGCTTAGGGGTAAAGTAAGGTGGTCTTTGAGAGGGAAAAGGCCATGGGGTAGGCTTGGACAGGGCTCCCTTTCCTTTGGATTTTCTTTGTTGCTCAACTTTGTAGGCCAAAGAGCTTAAGTCATCAAGGGAAGTATAGGGGTGCAATTCAACAACATGAGCAATATGTTCATCCAATCCACTTAAATACCTCACCATAGTTTGAGCATCATCTTCCCTCAAATCACATTTTAGTAGGAGTTGTTCAAACTCCCTAGTGTACTCCTCTATACTCTTGTTCCCTTGTTTCAGATGATGAAGTTTCAAGTAGTTGTCTTGGAGGTAATAAGAAGGTAGAAACTTAGACTTAAGTTTGCCCCTCATTTTAGTCCAAGTTTTGATTTTCCCCTTTCCTTTTCTAGCTCTTTTAGCCACTAGGTTAGCCCACCAAATGGATGCATACTTTCTAAGCTCGAGAGCAACAAGTTTTGCCTTCTTGTCCTCCAGAATGTCATTATATTCAAAGACTCTCTCAACGGTTTGAAGCCAATCCAAGAAGTAATCCGGATCCAGTTGGCCTTCAAATTCAAGGATATCAACTTTGAAGTCACCATAGCTGCCTTCACGCCTTCCATGGGGTCTTCTAATAAAGTCTCTTTCACTTGAATTCCCTTGGACGCTGTTTTCTTCCCTCTCGGACTCATCAGAATCAATACGGGTGTGGTAGCTGTTAGGGGTTCTGTTCCACCTCCTTTTCTCTTCTAAAAGTTGGTCGATTTGAGTTTGGAGGTACTTAACTTGGGCCTCCATCTCAGCCTTTTCTCTAAGAGCTTGCTCGGCAACTTGTTCCGGAGTGAGACTAGATGACATTCTGGCCGGCATATATATGGGTTCTTTGAGGATTATGTGTTTGTGGAGGGCTAGATAAGCAAAAGCAGCACAGCCTAGGGGTGGCACGGTCGTGCTCAATGGCACGGTATGTCCGTGCCAAAATTCTACCGGGTGCCAAGGGAATTTCGAGTTTTATGGTTTGTGTTTGGGAATGTGTTTGGGATGTAAGCACGGCCAAGATTGTAGCCTAAGCTCTGATACCAAATGATGTATATACCCTCACCAATCACTCCAAACACATAAGGCTCACGTATGCTAGCAACGAATTTGTAACTTGGAAAGATAGTGAATGTAAGCAAGGGATAGATAGGCAAGATCTTAAGACAAGAGATAATCCAAAATGAGCCACTCTTACTAAGAACTTGGGCAATCTCCTTAAACCAATTAGGATACAAAATTGAATCACCACCCAATTGATACAAGGAGACCTATAACACCACTTGAGGAGCCAATCTCAAGATATAGAACTAGGGATTTGAGGAAGAAAGAGTGTTTGAACTCAATCCTGAAATTATACTTGATAAATATTGATGATTGCTTGATCAAAACAAACTTAGCTATGGCCCTTTTATAGGGCTGGCCTTACATATGAAAAGACACGAACACAAATTACTAGGCTAACATAGGAAATGCAAAAGACAAAGTACAAGGAAACTAAAAAAAAATAATGTATCGTGGATAACTAAGTCTTCAACCATGAATCATCAGCTTGGAGAGTAGATTAAAATCATTTTCCTATCTAGCACATGATGTATCAGCATTGGGAGTTAGAGGGACGGGGGTTAAGTCCTATGAACAAAAGTTTCTTCATGCATTAATTGGTCCTAGTTGTCAGCGTGTTCACACAGCGGCAGGGCCAGATTCAATGAGCCATAACTCTCTTGTTTGTGATCCAAATTCGATGATTGAGGCGTCAAATGAAAGCTTGAAGAGTCTACTTTCCAATGGAAAAATTTTCACTGGATTTGGATTAGTTGTTTGGGAGAAATGGGCCATAGAAGCCATATGGTCCAAACTGGACTGGATTCTAGTCGGTTTACTTGTGGGCTTTATTTGATTAGCCAAATGGACTCCAAATGACTTGAAACTTTTTTTATTTGAAAGATGACTTCTTAGGCTTGACAAGGGTGAAGGTTCCCATTAGGATTCTCGAGGTCTTCTTGCTGCAAAAGGTGCACAAAACCGAGCCTGTTTTCGGTCGAACTAGACAGTAGAATGTGGTTATGCGTTAAGGCATTTTTGATCAGGGCGTGGATTTTATTGACCTCCTTGACATTCCTCTGACCCTCCTTGTCTTCCTCAGTGGCATTGGACGCCTTGGCTTGATGGTCTCCATCATCTACCAATATCATTTGGGAGAAATTGGAGGTCAAGTATAGAGCTAACGACATTGGAAAGAAGAAATATGTTGTTGGTGAATGCCTGTGTTTTCAGATAACTAATGACAAGCCAATCATGGGACGGGCTCATGTTTATGAGAGCCTGTGTGTAGAAGTGTTGAGTGAGAACATGTAGTTGTGCGAGATTCTACAAGCCAATGTGGTGATCGAGAAATTTCCACCATCCTGGAGTGACTACAAGAACCATCTAAAACATAAAAAGAAAGACCTCACTCTATAGGAAGTTATCAGCCACATGAGAATAGAAGAAGCTAATCGCCTAAAAAATAAGATGAACTCTTTCTCTTTAAATTGTTCTAAGGCTAACCTAGTTGAATCTACTGTGCCCACAAATAGAGACAGATTTAAAGGCAAAGGTGAGAAGAACTAGAAGTCGAACCATGCCAAGCAGCAGAACAAGTTCAGCAATAAGATCCAGAAGCCAAAGGGGTTGTGCTATGCCTGTGCCAAGCCAGGGCATAAAGCATACCAGTGTCCACTTCGCAAAAGGAAGTCACAGTTGAATTGAAAGCCTATAGCCTAGGCCAACCTTGCCGAAGAAGTAGAAATCATCTATGTAGTATTCGAAGAGGCAAACCTGGTCATAAACAATGCTGAATGGATCTACAATACTGGAGCTTCAAGGAACTTATGTGCCAACAAAGAGCTTATGCAGGACTTCAAAGATGTGATAGATGGTGAATGCGTCTTTATGGGAAACTCTAAGATAGCTAGAGTTATGATTAAAGGGAAGATTCTTCTCAAATTTACTTCTAGGAAATTACTGTCTTTAAGCAACATGTTGTATGTGTCTTCCTTTCGTAGAAACTTAGTTTCTGGTATACTTCTTAACAAGGCTGGATTGAAAACTGTTGTTGGAGATGACAAAGTTGTTATCTCTCATAAAGGGGTCTTTGTTAGGAAGGGATACTTGAATGGAAGCTTGTTTGTAGTTAATCTTGCTTCTAAGACCATGAATAAAAATGCTTCAAGTTCTGCTTACATTGTTGATTTTGTTAATTTATGGCATGGTAGGCTAGGGCATGTTAATTTTGCATCCATTAAACAACTAAAAAATATGAAACTTATATCTGTTGTGAATGTTGAAAATTTCACCAAATGCTCTATGTGCATAGAAGCAAAATATGCTAAAAAGCCCTTCAAGTTAGTTACTAGTAGACAAATAACATTGCTAGAACTAGTACATTCAGACTTAGCTGACTCCAAAAACACAACCAGTAAGGGAGGAAAATGGCACTACATCACCTTTGTAGATAGCTGCTCTAGATATACCAAAGTTTACCATCTTAGGTCCAAAAATGATGCTAAGGAAATGTTTTTGAAATACAAATTAGAGGTAGAAAACCAACTAGACTGAAAGATTAAGATAAATACAACCAATAGGGGTGGAAGATATGAGACTAACTCCCTGACATCCTTTTGTGAGATAAATAGCATAATACATGAAGTTATACACCCTATACTCCCTAACAAAATAGGATAGCTGAACGTAAAAATAGAACTCTTAAAGAAATGATGAATGCCATGCTTTTGAGTTTGGAACTTCTTGATAATATGTGGGGGGAAGCAGTTTTATCTACTTGTTGTATCCTTAATAGAGTACGCCATAAGAAGTTAGACCAGACACCTTATGAATTGTGGAAAGGCTATGCTCTTAATTTGAGTTTCCTAAGGGTGTAGGGTGTTTGGCTAAAGAGTTTCCCTACCTGAATTCAAATGGGAAAACATAGGTCCATAAACCTTCAATTCTGTGTTCATTGGTTACGCGCAAAATAGTGCTGCATATAGATTCCTGTCATTAAATGACTTCTCTATCAGTGAGTCTAGAGATGCAGAATTTTTTGAGCATGTATTTCCTTTGGAAAAGAATGATTCTACTAGTGTGCATGAAACCAACCTGTGCATAACAATGTGCCTTTGTCTGCCTCCAGTTCTAGTATTAGAGTCTTAGTTGATGAACCTAGGAGGAGTAAGAGAGCTAGAGTTGAGACTAGTTTCAGTCCTGACTTCCTTACTAATTTTTTGATTGGAGACTGTGATGTTAATTTCTTGTCTGATGAAATAGTATCTGCTTTCTTCATTGAAGAAGATCCAAAAACTTACAAAGAGGCTATCAGATCTATAGATGTTGGTTTCTGGAAAGAAGCTATTAAAAGTGAATTAGATTCCATAGTATCTAATGAGACTTGGGATTTGGTTGAACTACCTAAAGGTTGTAAACCAATTAGTAGTAAATGGATCTTCAAAAAGATGTTAAGACCCGATGGTTCCGTTGACAAATATAAAGTCAGACTGGTGATAAGGGCATTTAACCAAAAAAGGGGGGTTGACTACTTCAACACATATTCTCCTGTGACTAAGGTAGCCACCATTGGAACTCTAATCGCCTTAGCTGTCATCCATGGTCTTGTTGTGCTTCAGATGGATGTGAAAATAACATTCTTTATTGGTGACCTAGAGGAAGAGATTTATATGACTCAACTTAAGGGTTGTATAATTTGTGGATAGGAGAATAACGTGTGCAAGCTTAGGAAATCTCTTTATGGCATTAAGCAAGCTCCTAAATAGTGGTATGAAAAAATTTGGTAGCATAGTTGTACCAAATGGCTTTGTTATGAACACTTCTGATTCCTGTGTGTATTCAAACATTATTAATGAGACTAAAAAATTTTTGTCTTCTCATTTTGAAATGAAGGACATGGGTGAAGCTGATATAATCCTAGGGATAAAGATTAGAAAAACTAATGATGGCTTTTCTTTGTATCAATCTCGTTACATCGAGAAAGTGTTGAGAAGAAATTTAACTGTTTTGATGTGCTCCCCATATGACCCTAGCATACATATTAAAAATAATGAAGGGCCTAGTGTCTGCCAAAGTGAGTATGTTAAAACCATAGGGAGTGTGATGTTTCTCATGAACTATACTCGACCTGACATTGCTTATGCTTTTAGTCGCCTAAGTCGTTACACTCATAACCCTAGTAAAGAACATTGTGATGCATTATTTCGCTTGCTTAAGTACTTGACAGGTACTACGGACTGGTGTTTGCATTTTAGCAACTTTCTTGCTATATTAGAAGGATTTTGTGATGCAAATTAGGACTCGATAATGATGAAGTTAGTTTTAGTAGTGGTTATAAATTTACCTTTGGTGGAGGAGCTATTTCATGAAAGTTTGCTAAGCAGACTTGCATAGCTCGCTCCACCGTGGAAGCTGAATTCATTACTCTTTAGTTGGTAGGTTAAGAAGCAGAATGGATGAAAAATCTGCTAGCCAATATGTCACTGTGGGGGAGGTAGCCTAAGACTATTTCCCTTCGCTGTTACTCACAAGCAGTTATCCAAATTGCACATAACATTGTGTGCGACGGAAAGAAAAGACACATTTGCATTAGACATAGCGTTGTGAAACACATGCTAAAACATGGTGTCATCTCCTTGGAATATGTGAAATCAGAGATAAATTTAGCATATCTCCTAACTGGGGGCTTGATTTGGCGAACAGTTCTCAAGACGTCGAGCGGAAACGGATTGAAGCCCATGGATTGAGATAATATGGTGGATACCCACTTGTGGTAAAATGAAGCCATATTAGCTTAATATGCACAGCATTTCCATCCCTATGGCATACTGCTAAGAGGTTGAGCTCTTACGCTTTTAATGGATCCATAGCCCATTGGGGTGGTGCTACTGAGGCACTCTTGATGGATTTACCGATTGATATGTGTGAGGTTGAGCAAAGTCTTGCTCTTAATAATTCCATACCATAATTATTGTAGACCATGTTAAGATAGACATAATGGAGTTACCTACGCAAGTGTAAAGGTGGCCGCCTTCTATAAGAGGCTCTAGGCTGTCTCTATAGAGCACATATGAGACCCAAGGTGTTCGCATGGCCTTAAAACACGCAAGGGAATTATCGCGGAATACACAGTGACCATAAGGGGTCATGTCTATTTTGAGGGTCTCAGTTAGGGTCTATCAAGTTCAATATTTGTTCAGTCAATAGACACGGTTTTTCCCACACTTCACTACGTATCAATTCAATCGAAAGATAATGATGCTTAAGGTGTCTAATCCTTCCTTTACCCAGATCTTCTCTTCGCTAGTCTGTATGCCATTAGTGGGGGATTATTGTGTAAATGACATACTTCAGCTCCTTTGTTGTCCCATCTTCTTTTGTTTCACATTGGTAGTTTTAGGATTTAAAGTGGGGTTTATGTTTAACTTCGCACTTTGGCCCAATTGAGTAACATTGGGCTTGGTTTTGATGGCGGTGTAGGGAGTGGTTAAACACCACACACATGTGTGAGTGCGAGCCACCCGCCCACCCGGTCCGGTTAGGTCCGATCGGCTGCGACGCGGCATGGGCGTGGGTTGTGGACCTCGGGCCTCATCTGCTAATTTTTTAGAGAAAATTTCTTTTAATATTTTTGGTTCATTCGGATTTTTCTCCTTAACAGCTAGTTGACCTGGTTTTAGTAGAAATAGTTATGTTCTTGATTTGTAGTCGGGAATAAATTATACAACACATAAGTTCTATGATCATCATGTTTTGTAGCCAGGAAAAGGTTGTACACCACACAAGTTCCTTCTTTTCCTTACTAGCTAGTAGGAGCTCCACTTCCAGTATAAATAGCCTCCTCCCCTGCACCTTCAAAACACACCAGTACCTCATCTCCTTTCTTCTCTTTCTCTCCTTTCTACTGTTCTCCTCTCTGTTCTAGGCAAGTGCAGTCTTGTGTATTCCAAGCTTCTGGCCACAAGTGCACGAGTTCAGCAAACTAGTTGTGTAAACCTTGGGGAGCAAATGATTGTTTTCAATTTGTACTGAGGTCGAGCCGAAATCGCTTTCAAGGCAGTGATACTCCCACAGCACAACTCTAGTTTCTATTCCCCTGCCATTAATTTACACCTATTTTTCTTACATAATTAAAGTGCATATGACCATTTATGTTAATAAAATATGCAATTATTACCCAAGGAGGGAGAAAAATAAGTTAGCTACAGCCTATAGGTAGAGCATGAGATCCCCCCTTGCCACCTTTATTCCTAAGGGAGCCATCGAAGCTTATGAAAATAACCTTTAATCTCATATTCTTCATATGAACTTTAAAAGTTTACCAAATGAGCTAGGATTAGTTTTTACATTTCGTAGATTTTTTTATTTAAGATCAAACTTTTAATATGGACTGATTAACTAGAAAACACAAGAAATGACAACAGATACAATTGTTTAAATATTGATTTACATATTTTCATTGGCTCAAGTTCAATAATGCCTATAGTTCTATGGTTATAAGTAATCCATCGAAGCAAGCAAGAGGCTAGGCTACATTTTTATATATTTGAGGAGGTGGTTTTATTCTATTAGCGTTATTGTCCTGCTTTTTAGTTTTTAGTATGGTCATATCTTATCTTTCTTATACCTTAAAAATGAATAAGGCGAGTTACTGTGGAGGATATTTTGGTCATCTGATGGACTTTTTGGTCATTTCATTTTACAGCTCGCTCTCTCATTACACAGAAAAATGAGGGTGTTTTAGTCACTTTACATGCAAAAGGAGACCTAGCAACATGTGTCACCGTTGTATGCAATAGTAAAATGGGGGTCATTGAGTAATTAATCATTTAGTGGCGCTTTTCATGGGTAATTTTGCCTCTTACACTTTTGCTTTCCTGACTCGAAATCTCTGGTTTCTTTTTGTAGTTCTTCACTGTGTCAGCCACAAGCGAGAGAACGGAGGGGGGTGTGAGAGAAAGGTAGCAGTGTGGTGAGTGGTCGGCAAATCTTCTTGCCATTCTTTGACTGAAGTAAACCAAAGCTACTCAATCTATTCTCGAAAGGCTAGAATTTTACTTTCCGCCTTTTAAATCTCGTTTTTTTTCGACACATATTTGTTTGTGATATTCATGTTGGGGATCATGTTTTCTTTCTAATAGTTGGATCCCCATATCGATCATCGCACCCTACCCAGTGATTTGGATGCTAAATGCTTGGTTATCGAGCATTTGATTGACACCAACGAGTTTTCTGAACTAGGGTAATGAATCAAGACGAAATGAGGCTTTGGAATTAGGGTTCTAGACTTTCAATTGGGGCATTGTTCTGCCTGCTATACTCTTTTTGAAAAATTTGACTATTCTTGTGTATCTTCTTCCACTTATTTACTTCCTCCACCTTATGAAGTATTTATGATACTTTTTGATGGAGGTGTCTCTTTGTTCTTTTTGGCTCAAGATTCATTAGCTTTGATGCCTACGTACAAATGGAAGAGCCTAAAAGGCGCAACAGCTCTATTCTCATTCTTTCTCTTCCTCCATTAAAGACGAAATTCACGACCTACATTACTATGAAGTGATAT
>JACYFF010031952.1:29438795-29461195 GCA_017589665.1 Selenicereus undatus | reverse complement strand
TATATATATATATATATATATATATATATATATATATATATATACACGTACCTATATACATACTTATATATGTATAAGCGCTTGACAAACTCGACGAGGGACTCTTGTGGCCCCTACTTGATCTTCGAGAGGTGGATGCTGGTCCTTCTTTCCTTTTGGCTGGCGATGAATTGGCTAATGAATTTTTCAGCCAGGTCTTGAAAGCAAATGATGCTTCTTGGCGGCAAACCATTAAACGAGGACAGCGCTTCCCCCTTCAAAGTGGAAGGGATATAGTGGGAGTACGCAGCATCGTCCAGATCTTGCACATATATCTATGCCTTATAGACCCCTAGGTGCTCTACGGGGTCCGTCGTTCCATCGTAGAGGTCTAGTGTGGGCATTTTAACTTTCTCGCAGCTTGGAGTGTTAATTGTGTTCGCGCTGAACGAAGTGGAGAAGAGAAAGGTTTTCGGCCAAGCGGCCATGCCCGACACTTTAATAGGGGTTTCTAGCTTACGCTCGACCTCAACGACCGAAGGACTCGCCTTCCTTGGTCCATGCGTAGAAGATTTAGGGGGCAATCGGTCTGTGTGATGTGGCTCTCTCCGGATGGGGCATCCCTGGTTAGACTGGTGCCTTCCCAAGACCTCCCTCCGAGGCTTGGAGGTCTGTTCCTGCACCTCATACCAAGCGGTCTGCCGGGAGTGAGTTGCATAAGGCGTGGAAGTGGTTGTTGATTTGACCATGGCCCCCTGATCGGGGCGGCCAGTTGGCCCTAACGTCGCGCGTCGCCCTAATGGCTCCTCATAAGGCCGACCGCTCTGGTCTGTCCGAGAAACTTCTCGCCCTTGCTTCATATGACAAGGGTACGGTAGTCGATCCGACGTGTAGGAAGGGTTGCCACCATGAGTCGTTACGTAATCAAAGTGGGGAAACTGCCTGACTGAGTGAGCCACCTCCATTGCTCTTCTGACCTGCTCTGTAACTTGGCAGGTGATGGCGTCTGTCATGGCGGACATGAAGTTTTTCAAAGCGTCCATCGTGACGTACGCTTCCCGTGCAGAAGGAGGCGTGCTAACCGCTCAAGGGCTCACCCGTAAACTCTCGGAAGCATCCTGCACCTCAGGAGGCGTAGAGGTATTACCTGTGGGGGCCTTGTCTTTGCGAGTCCGCCCCTGGGTTGCCTCGCTCACTACCATCGCTACCGTCCCTTCCCCACAGACGACGCTAAACTAATTTCGAACGAAATCTTCAAGGTGAGGTAATGACATAGGAATGAAGGAACGGGTTTATCTAACGGCTGGCGTGCAAACCCTAGTGTCATTTTCTTGGAGCCGCCCCACCTGCAAAAAGGGCAACCCCCGAGTTGTGTACTGGGGAACGCCTCTCCGATGGTTAAGTTAACTTGAGGTCCACGTCGAAGGTCAACAAAGAGAGAAAAAGAAAGTAAAAAAGAGTAAGTGTTCAATGGATCAACCTACCAACCCTTTTCCCGAGGTAGGTAGGTGACTATTTATAGCCTTTTTGGAAAAAGGGTAAAACAGTAATCTTACCTGAGATGCCCGTGTGGGTCGCCAGTCTCGGTATGGAAGGGCCTTAGGGGGAGCCACCATCGTTGTGCCTTTTATCTTAGAGATGGACCCGGATAAGCCCCCAGGGAAGGCCCACTATCCCAGGTATAGGCCTGGTCAGCGAGTCAGACTTATTTAGGGCTATTTGGGAAAAATCACTTAGCCCCTCACATTTTACCTCCACGTCGAACCAGGCGAGTAGTCAGGTAGAATATGGAGCACCGTTGATGGTCGGCGCGCGTCCTGGGGTCCTTGGATATTAGGCCTCTGAAATGGTCGGTCCCGGAGCCACCGTCCACAGATGCACTGGTAACGAGGCCTGAATGGCATTCATGTAAAAATGTCGCTTTTCCTATTATACAAGGCGACAGACAGGGTAGGGTGTCGCATCTTTCCTTATTTGGCAATAGTTTCTATCAGGTATTCCTCCCATGGCTTTTCCCCGTTCTCTCGATACTAAGGCAATGAGTGAGTACGTTACTCGCCATTTTGCATGGGACCGGCGTGGGATCGCCTTTCCCCCGTCGCCCCTCCCAAATGATTTTCAGACCCTCTGTCTAGACTTTGAGCTGGCCATGACGGAGGAGGACGAGTGCTACAAACTCCCGGAATTTCCCTAGGTGATCTTCTATGCGATGCTTCTGAATGATGCCGAAAAGCTTGGGGTAGTGCACGGGCAGGCGCTTTGGTCATTGGAGTCGACCCTCACTGAGCTCCGTTGGAGCGTTTTTGAGTCATGGATCTGGTTATTTGGCGACCGGATCTACGAAGCTCGATTTCACCCAAAGGGCGGATCAGGGGAGAGTTCAGGAGTCGGTCGACCAGAAGAACGCTCGGTAGTGGAGATGGCAGACGCAGGCGCATCCACTGAGAAGGCGGCCTCCCCTTAGGAGGGCGATGAGCAAGGGCATTAAGCCTATGAATGCGCAGCCCTCCCACTAGTGTTTTCCCCAGTTTTTGCTTTATACTTGTTTATGCCAATTAGTAATAAAAGGTCGCACTTTCATATATCGTTGAATAATCTTTACTTTGCTTGCAATCAATTTGTGCTGGTTGGTTGGACACGTGTCCGAGATGAGTTAGCTACTGGATTCTTGAGAATTTCTTGTCTCTAGCTCCCCCAATTCCTTCTCTATAAATACAACGTCATTCTCCCACAGAGGATACTCAAATGTTTCATTCTCCTAGAGGACTGGTAAAAATCATAGGAAGAGCAATCGGTACTCCTGTTTCCCGAGTGAACATGGCGTTCCCTCCTATCTACAACATGAGAGAGATGTCAATTTATGTGAGGAAGACGTTCATCTGGCGTTGGAGGAGCGCTTTGCGTCTGCCTCGCCCCCTTCCCAAGGACTTCCACATGTTATTCCCGCGCTTTTCGTTATCTGAGGGCGAGAGTGCAGCGGCTGAGTTCAGGCTCCCTGAAATAACTCAGACAACATTCTACGCCATGCTACTGAACAAGGCCGTCGAACTAGGCACGGCTCATGACTACACGGGTGAGAAGATGAACTCATCCTTAATAAGTCTAAGGTGGCCAACCTTCGAGGTATGGATGGATTGCATAGACTGCGTACTTAGGGCAGCACAACTATACCGGCCGGTTGATGAGGTGTAAGTCCAGAGTTCCAGAGACAACCCGGACGAGGGCTCTGGATCAACCGGCCCCCCGACCCCTTCTAGTGACAAGGAGTAGACTTAGCTTTGTCTTGAATTTTCTTTTGTACTACCCCGCCCCTCTTTTGTTGCTTGTATTAGCATGTTTGCAGTAATGAAAACAGGTTCCGGATGACTCGCCCTTCATTTGTTTCTGTATGTGTGTGAAAGGCTTTGAAGCCATGCCTCGGCCCCTGTGGGTGCCTAAGGGCGCGAAGACCGACCGTAAGGCCTTACTCTGGGACCCTTAGCCTCCATTGGGGCGAAGAGGATAGCGACTGGCCATAAGGTTGTGCTCTGGAAACCTTAGCCTCCATTAGGGCTACGAGTGTATCGACCGGCCACGAGGTCGTGCTCTGGGACCCCTAGCCCCTAGTGGGGCTATGGGTGTGATAGAGCATCAGACCGTGCTCTGGAACCTTGGGCCCCATCGGGGATAAGAGTGTAGCAACTGGTCGTAAGGCCGTGCTCTAAGACCCTTAGCCCCCAGTGGGGCTAAGAGTGTAGCAACCGGCCGTAGGGCCGTACTCTGGGACCCTTAGCCCCCAGCGGGGCTAAGAGTGTAGCGACCGGCCGTAAGGCCATGCTCTGGGAACCTTAGCCCCTAGCGGAGCTAAGAGTGTAGCGACCAGCCGTAAGGTCGTGCTCTGGGACTTTTAGCCCCCAACGGGGCTTAAAGTATAGCGACCGGCTATAGGGTCGTGCTCTGGGACCCTTAGCCCCCAGTCAAGCTAAGAGTATAGCAACCGGGCGTAAGGCCATGCTCTGAAGACCTTAGCCCCCAGCGGGGCTAAGAGTGTAACAACCAGTCGTAAGGCCGTGCTCTGGGACCCTTAGCCCCTGGTGGGGTTAAGGGTGTAGCGACTGGCCGTAAGGCCCTGCCGAGGTTCCCCAGCTTCTTTGGTTGGGCGTTATAACGGTCGGACATTCCGGAGTGCCTCTAGAGATCCATTCTCTCACGAGATCCTTACTTCCTGTTGATGACATGGCGGTGACAGGTCACAACGTGGTGTTGAATGAGAAGAGGCGTGCCTGTTGAGTTTCCTCGAGAGGTGTGTCCTGCCTTGTTGCTCTATATAAGGGTGTGCAATCATTGAGGAAGGGTCATTTTCTCTCCACACACTTCCACCCTCTAGAGAGAGAAGCGATTTTTAGAGAGAGAAGTTGTGTCTCCCAATCTCACTCTACCTTCAAATTTACTGTAGCGCCTCAAGCTGCCTCCTTGCATCTTCAAGGGCTTGCTTGAATGTTCATCCTCATCTTAAGCCAACTCCTTTGAATCTTCATCTCTTCCAGGTACATCTTCATGCCCCCTCGAAGCACTGTTTGTTGTATATTATGTCGTCGTCTTGCTCATCCAGTGGGGACGTCCATGAGGGGTTAACCGACCCTCTAGAAGAGAGTTGGCACCCGCAATTCTCCAACCTCCCGACTTTTATTGATGGCCTGGTGATAGCCGGCATCCCCCGAAAGAATAAACCGAGGGAACCCAAAAAGATTCCCTTTGCGGTGCCCCTTTTTGAACCGGGCACCCCCTTGTGGTCTAGCTGCGAGTACTCGTTCAACCCCAGCATACTTAGCCTGACGTGGAGGTGACGTATCCTTAGTAGATCACCGTAGCTAATTATGTTACTGATTTCCAAGTTCAGAGAATGGCAAAGACCAAGTCCACTTCGCGCATCAAATCGCCTGACGAGTTGCTGGCCGAGGGCACACAAGGTAATCCCTGTTCAACTCCACTCTAGTCCAATCCAGAGGGTGAAGTGGCCTTTACTAGTTCTAGTGCTACCTCAGGGACGGGCTCGTCCGGCTCCTCATCTGAGAATTCGTCAAGGAGTTTGTCCTCGGAGAGGGCGTCCTCGAGCTCCTCTTCTTCTGAAGCAACGTTGGGATCGGGCCAATCGGTACTCAAATGAAAGGGTCGTACGCTAACGGTGACAGAGATCGTGGCCAAAGGGTCTGAGTTCCCTGTGGCCCCAACCCGCTCGGACCCACTGGATGGTCCGAGCAGCCATTTCCCCGACCCAAAGGTTGTCACTAAATTGAAAAGATTAGCCCTCTTGAGAAGCAATACCTCCTACCTGCGGGATATACTTTTGTGATTCTCGAGGCTGACGCCACCGTGAATGAGTCCCCAGTCAAGTGTATAATGGTTTATCGTGCGGCCCTAAACTACAATCTCTGTTTCCCTTTCACTCTGTGATAATGGAGATCTTGAATAAGTACGAATTGGTGCCCGCACAGATTGTGCCCACCTCTTGGCACAACATTTGTTCTTTTATAGCAACTTACAAGTTGCGCGGCCTTACATGTTCGACTCAGGCATCCAGTCTGGTTCATACCGTTCAAAAGGTTCCCAAGGAGACGGGGGACCTACATTGGTATTGCTTCAACAACAGACCGAGCTTCATGATGGCCATCTAGAAGAAATCTAAGGTGAAGCATTAGAAGTATAATTTCCTCTTCTTACGTCGGGAATCAGGCTAAGGGGACATTCCTAATTGGAATGAGGGAAAATTCGTGAGGAACCCCTTCGGGGAGCCCACGGCCGAGGAGAGGAGGACCGCTCGCTAATTTCAGTTCTGTGTACGCAAGGACGATAAGCCTTGGCCAATCCCTAAGTTTATGGCCCAAGCCATTAAGTCAGCAAAGGGTCCCGAAAGAAGGAGTAGTAAGTCCAGTGATCGAGAGCCTTTGAATTGGCTCCCCAAGTTAAAGTTTTTTGCCAACGATTTCTTCTTTGTCACAGCCGGCCTCCTGATTCTTAAGAATTACACCAAGGGTACTTAGTCATCCCAATGCTTTTTAAATTTATGTTTGGTGCTAACCTAACTTCCCTTTTGTTTCATGTAGATCAAGCGAGGTCGAGGTTGACGGTCTTTGAGACCGGGGACGCCACCCCATAACAGGTGGCAGCCGACACCGAGCGACAGCGGGAGGAAGAGAGGCAGGGCCTTGTTACCTAGCAGGCCAAAAAGGTATAGTGCACAGCCTCATTCGTCCCCCCCCCCCATCTTTTTTGTAAGTTTTGGATAACTTTGTACTTTTCATGTAGGCACCCTCCCTCGTCCCTCGTGCGAAGAAACCTGCCAGTTCGGAAGCGGCAATGAATTGAGGGTCAACCTGCTGAGGCCAAGGTCGCCGTCCCATCACAAGTGGGGGATACGGGAGCTGAACGGCCAGCCCCTCCTCAATCATGGAGTCGGCCATCCGGAGATCGTACCCCAGCCGTCCAAGAGCGCATCACCCCTTATAAAGCTGTTGGACCGCTTCCCAGGCGACCGGTGGTTCCTCGCCATTCGCCCAGTGGCCCTCTACCAACTTCATCAAGGCTGACCCTACCGCCAGGCTCTCCCTTGTCCAGGACCTGGTTAAGTCCTGGGACCTAATAACCCCCAGTATGTTGGATCCTCCAACCGCAACCGAGGAAGAGATGGCCTTGGCCGAGGTCTTCGCTCGGGGAGTGAGGATGGCAGTCGAATGCCAAAGATTGGAAGGGCTCGTCACACAGTACCAGCGGTGTTGTGAGAAGTTGCGGGTTGATCTAGATGCCTTTGAGGCTGAGAAGAAGGGACTGCAACGTCAATTGGAGGAGATGCTGGCGAAGGTCGGGGCTGATGCGGCCCAAGCTAAGGAGCAAGGCTGCCAGTAAGGCTGGACCGACACCCTTGGGTACATTCACAAGGCTCTGGTGACACAGGCCAGCGATTTTCGGGAGGATAACTATTTTGAAGCTTACCTCCACTACATGGATGAGCGTCAGCGAGCCGCCGATAAGCACCGTGACCCGGAGGAGGTGCAGTTTATCCCTCCTCCCATCGAGGGTGAGGATGCTCAGGATGAAGCCACCAACCCCATGGATGCCAAGGCCACGACTTTAGAGGAAGAGGATGACCACGAGGACGGTGGGGAGCCCGATGTGTAACTCCCCGCTCTCCACCCCTTTCACCCCCTTTTTTCTATTTCTTTTGGGGGGTTGAATTGGAGATTGTATTCCTTATCTGTTAATGAAGAACACTCACTTGTGTCCATTAGCTTCTTTCATCGTCTGATCTTTTGCCTTATGCTTGTTGTCTTGCTTTGGCCTACACTTGTTCTTTCACCTTAGTTTGTACTTTATTTTTCATGTCTTCGTGTGCCATGGGCAGTAGTTGGCCCCAGGCGAAAGGATAAGGGAGGCGAGAACTGGTTAGGGAAGTAACGACCGGCCCGAGGTCGTGCTTTGTGACCCTTAGCCCCCATTGGGGCTAAGAGTGTAGCACCCGGTCATAAGGTCGTGCTCTGGAAATCTTAGCCCCAAGTGGTCGCTCGAGGTCGTGCTCTGGGAACCTTAGCCCCCAGTGGGGCTAAGAGTGTAACGACTGACCAGAATGCCGTGCTCTGGAACCCCTAGCCCCCATTAGGGCTAAGAATGTAGCAACCAGCCGTAAGACCGTGCTCTGGAAACCTTAGCCTCCAGTGGGGCTAAGGAGGTAGCGACCAGCCGGAAGCCATGCTCTGGGACCCTAAACCCCTTGTGGGGCTAAGAGTGTAGCGACCGGCCGTAAGGCCGTGCTCTGTAAACCTTAGCCCCCGGTGGGGCTAAGGGTGTAGCGACCGACCCGAGGCTATGCTCTGGGACCCTTAGCCCCCAGTGGGGCTAAAGGTGTAGCGATCGGCCAGAAGGCCGTACTTTAGGACCCTTAGCCCCCATTGGGGCTAAGAGTGTAGCGGTCGGCCACAAGGCTGCGCTCTGGAAACCTTATCCCCCAATGGGGCTAAGGGAGTAGCGACCAGCCCGAGGCCGTGCTTTGGGACCCTTAGCCCCCAGTGGGGCTAAGGGTGTAACGACCGACCAAAAGGCCATGCTCTAGGACCCCTAGTCCCCATTGGGGCTAATTGTGTAGCGACCGACCGTAAGGTCGTGCTCTGGAAACCTTGGTCCCCAGTGGGGCTAAGAAAGTAACTACCGGCCGGAGGCTGTGCTCTGGGACCCTTTGCCCCCGGTGGGGATAAAGGTGTAGCTACCGGCCGTAAGGCCGTGCTCTGGGACCATTAGGCCCCAGCGGGACTAAGGGTGTAGCGACCGACCGTAAAGTCGTGCTCTATAAAGAAAAGTACGCTCCTGTTAGTGCAAAGGTAACCACTGTGGACTGCTCGTTTTATTGCTTGTACGCGAAAGTGTACATCTGGGCTGGAGATAAAGAAAAACATAAGCTTAAGTGTAGTACTTTCTCAAGTTGGTGTTATGCCAGGTCCGCGGTATTGGAGAGCTGGTGAGGGTCTCAAGGCAGTATGTCCCGGGATGGATTTGAGAAGCCACCTTATAGGGGCCTTCCCAGTTGGCCGTTAGTTTTCCATGTTCGCTCGCCCGTGCGACAACCTCCATGTGTCGAAGGACAAGGTCGCCCACCTGAATGGGTTGTAATCGAACCGTACAGTTGTGCAGTCGTGTGATTCGAAGTTTTTAGAGAGTTTCCCGAAGGAGAGCATCACCTCGGACGGAGGGGAGAAGGTCGAGAGCTTCTCAGAGGGCTACATTGTTCAGCTCCTCCTGGAACGCAGTTAGCTGGTGAGTGTGGAGGGCGACCTCCACTGGTAATACGGCTTCGGAACCGTATATTACCATAAAAGGGGTTTCACCAGTAGCGGTTTTCTCAGTGGTGCGGAGAGACCATAGAACGCCATGTAATTCGTCGGCCCATTTTCCCTTTGCATCGTCAAGTTTCTTCTGTAGGCTATGGAAAATAGACTTATTACCCGCCTCAACTTGGCCATTGGTCTGAGGGTGAGCCACAGCCGTGAACTGTGCTTAACAACCCAGATTGGTCAAATAGTTCGTGAGCTTGCTGGTATCAAATTGCCTGTCGTTGTCGAAGATAATGGCCTTAGGGATGCCGAAGCGGGTGATGACGTTTCTCCAAATGAACTTTCGTACCTCAGTAGTGGTTATAGAGGCGACAGCCTCGGCTTCTATCCATTTGGTGAAATAATCGACTACCATGAACAGATACTTGCGCTGTCCCATTGCTTTACGAAAAGGACCGAGGATATCCATTCCCCAAGTGGCGAATGGTAGGGGGCTGACAATAGGTGTCATGGGCGTGGTGGGTGCCCGCTGGATAGGGGTGAACTTCTGACATTTGTCGCAGGTTCTTACTAATGTTATGGCATCTTCCCACAGGCTGGGCCAGTAGTAGCCAACCCGTATCGCCGTGACTGCTAGGGCACGACCCCCAGTATACGTGATACACATGCCTGCGTGCAATTCCTCCAGGACCCTTTGTCATTGCTCAGGGGTTATACAACGTAAGAAAGGACGAGCAAAAGATCTTTTGTATAGGATCCCCTTGTAAAGGATAAACCAATTCGGTCTATTCTTTACCCTATCCGCCTCCTCGGGATCCGGAGGCAGGCTACTGTCCGTGAGGTACGCGTGGATGGGATCCATCCATGTCGAGCTCCTGTCTAACCATAGTACCTCATGCGGGTTAATGCTCCTCTCTGTGAGGGTTTCCCACTGAATGTTTTTGGGCTTCCCCTCATCGGATGAGCTTGCTAACTTAGACAAGGCGTTATCCTAGCGGTTTTCTTATTGGGGTATGTGCATGATTGCAAAATATTTTAGCAACTTGGTTGCTTCCCGTACCCGCCGCACGTAGCCAGCCATAATATCGTCTTTTACTTTGTATGCGCTGTTTAGCTGGCTAACGACTAAGTGGGAGTCAGATAAGGCTTGGCCGGAGTCGACTCCCGCGGTGTAACATAACTCTATCCCTGCTATGAGGGCTTCGTACTCAACCTCATTATTAGATGCCTTAAACATAAACTTGAGGGAATGTTCGTACGCATCCCTGTGGGACTTTCGATGATGAGGTTGGTACCACTTCTATCCTTAGTGGACGAGCCATCCACATACAGGTTCTAAGGCCGTGGGTGTGAATCCCCTTGCTCGGCGGGCATCGTGCTCTCAGCTAAAAAGTCGGCCAACACCTGGGCCTTAATGGCCCGCTGTGGCTGAAAGGCCATGTCATAGCGGGGGAGTTCGAAGGCCCATTTAAGGAGACGTCCCAAGGCGTCCAGCTCCTAAAGGACATTCCTCAAGGGCTGATCCGTGAGGACTAAGATCTTGTGAGCCTCGAAGTAAGGCCTCGGCTGACTATAACTAAGGCATATGCGAATTTTACAATGAGGGCATAGTTTGCCTCCGCCCTGACCAATGTGTGGCTTACGTAGTACACTGGGATCTGCTCCTTTGCCCGTTCGACCATGAGAACAGCGCTGACCGCGTGCTCGGAGACAGCCAAATATAACACCAAGACCTCCCCGTCAAGGGGACTAACAATTTTGGGTAGTTGTGATAGGTAAGCTTTCAACGCTTGGAAGGCCTCGTCTGCTTGCTAATCCCAACTGAAATCGGCCCGCTAGTGTAGGATGTGGAAAAACAGCTGGCACTTCCCCGCGAATCGAGACATGAACCATCTGAGGGCGGCTATGCAACCAGTTAGGCGTTGCACCTCTCGAATATTTCGGACGGTTTCATATCGAGGACGTCCTGGATTTTGTCTGGGTTAGCTTCAATGTCGCAGCTACTGATCATGAAACCAAGGAACTTGCCCGACTGAACCTCAAAGGCACACTTCTTTGGGTTGAGCTTCATGTTGAACGCTCAAAGTATGTCAAATGTCTTTCACAGATCCCCACTATGATCCCCCTCGATCTTAGTCTTTACGATCATGTCGTCGACATAGACTTCCATGGTCGGACCAATAAGGGGCTCGAACAACTTGTTGACCAGGCATTAGTAGGCGGCCCCTGCGTTCTTCAGCCCGAAGGACGTCATTTTGTAACAATGGAGGTCGCGGTCTGTGATGAACACTCTCTTCTCTTGGTGTTTCGAGCATAGGGGTATCTGGTGATACCTGGAAAAGGCATCCATAAAACTCAGCAGGGCATGTCCCACCGTGGCGTCAACCAACTTGTCAATATTTGGCAAAGGGTAACTATCCTTTGGGTAGGCCATGTTTAAGTCCATAAAGTCCATGCACATTCTCCAGGCCCCGTGGGACTTCTTAACTAACACTACATTCGAGATCCACTCGGGGTACTGGCACTCGCGAATGAAACCAGCTTCTAGCAGCTTCTGAACTTCGGCATTGGCTGTAGCTGCCCTTTCCGGGGCCCATATGGCGTTTCTTCTGGATAACTGGCCCATGATAGGGGTCTACGTTCAACCGGTGCTCCATCAAGTTCAGAGCAATGCCGGGCATTTCCTTGGGTTCGAACACGAAAACATCCTTGTATTCCCGTAAAAGAGAAACCAGTGATTGCCGATCAAGGGTCATGATGCCTTGATCGAGCTGCACTGCGTGCTCAGGCCGCTCCTCTTCAAGCAAGATATGCTCCATCTCGTCTGTGGCTTCTAGTCGAGGCCGTGGAGGTTCTGATGAAGTGAGGGTGTGGATAACCAAAGCCTCTGGGGCCGGAGCGGCCGGTCCCGCCTTTGCCTACTTCTCCATCTGGCACGGTTCATCGGGTCCGCCCTCCCAAGTTCGTTCTGTGAGGGGTTTTATGGTCACCAGGTAGCACTCCCGGGTCGTCCGTTGGTCTCCCTGTATTCTACCAACACTGCCATCATCCGCTTCAAAATGAAGCTGGAGGAGGTAGGGGGCGATGACGGCCTTCACCTTGTGGAGGGTCGGCCTTCTTAAAATGACATTATAGGCCGTGGGCACTTCGACGACCAGAAAGTTGACCTCAAGGTTCTTGGACTTGGTCTTATCGCCAAAACGCACTGAAAGGCGGATCATCCCCGTGGGATGCACTTCCCGCCCCCCGAAGCCCAAGATGGGATGTACCAAGGGGACGACATCGCGTCTGCGGTGCGCAAGTTTCTGCAAGCAATCCCAAGTTATGATGTCCGCAGAACTTCCCGTGTTCACCAAGATTTGCTGCACAATCGCACAGGCTATCTTCATTTCGACGACAAGAGGGTCATTATGGGGAAAGGTAAATCGCGGAGCCTCCTCCCCCCCAAACACTATTGTGGGTACCGTCCAACAAGATCCCTGCTCCGTAGTGAGCACTTGCTGCACGTTTCTGAGCTGAGCTTTCTAAGCTGATCGAGTTATTCCTTCCGCATAACCCCCGACTATGGTGGCCAGGACTTCCGTCGAGCACTCTTCATCCCGCAGTTGAGGCTAAGCGGGCTCTTGCTCTCGTCGAAGGAAGCACAACCCCCTTTTCAGAAACCGATCAATTTGACCCTTATCTGCCAATCCGTGAAGAGCTTTCTTCAACTCCCGGCACTCGGTTGTGGTGTGTCTGGTCTGCTCGTAGAACTCACAATATTTTCGCGCATTCTGCGGCTTGGGGGGTACGGTCATAGGGGGCGGTCTTCAGAGCATGGGCTGCCCCCTCACCTCCATAAGGATGCTCCTGGCGTCAGTGGTGAATCGAGGATCAACCGCCTCAAACTGCGGCCTCCTATCCTGGGGGCCGGGATTTCTGTCTCCATGACTGAAGTTCTTCTCCCCTATGATCCTCTCTTCTTCGAGGCGTCTGTGCTATCGGCGCAGATTTTGGTGGCGCGAATGAAGTCCATAGCTTTCCTCAGGGCTTCGGCCAGCATCGTTTCCTTCTGTTCGGCCAATGAAAACTTGAAGCGACCACTCTTGAGACCGTTCAGGAAGGAGGTGTAGGCCACCCCGTCCTCCAAATCCGGGATCAGTACTACCTCTTGGTGGAAGCACTTGACAAACTCGGCCAGAGACTCTTGCGGCACCTGCTTGATCTTCGAGAGGTGGATGCTGGTCCTCTTTTCCTTTCAGCTGGTGATCAGTTAGCTAACGAATTTGTCATCCAGGTCTTGAAAGCAACAATGCTCCCTGGTGGCAAACCGTTAAACCATGAGTACGTTACCCCCTTCAAAGTGGCAGGGAAATAGCGGCAGTACGCGACATCGTCCACATCTTGCACATACATCTGTGCCTTATAGACCCCCAGGTGCTCTTCGAGTCCGCTGTTCCATCGTAGATGTCAAGTGTGGGCATTTTAACTTTCCCGCAGCGCGGAGCGTTAATGATGTCCACGCTGAATGGAGTGGAGAAGAGAAAGGTGTTCAGCCAAGCGGTCGTGCCCGACACCTTAATAGGGGTTTCAGGCTTACGCTCGACCTCAATGATCGAAGGACTCACCTTCCTTTGTCCATGTCTAGAAGATCTAGGGGGCGACCGGTCTGTGTGACGCAGCTCCTGACCGCGCGCTTCCCTTGGGGGTGGACTTCGAGTGCACTCTCTCCGGGTGGGGCGTCCCTGGCTAGGCTGGTGCCTTCTCGAGACCTCCCTCCGAGGCCTAGAGGTCTATTCCTACTCCTCATACCAGGCGGTCCGCCGGGAGTGAGTTGCATAAGGTGTGGAAGCGGTTGTTGATTTGGCCGTGACCCCCTGATTGGGGCGGCCAGTTAGCCCCAACGTCGCACGTAGACCTAATGGCTCCTCATAAGGCCGACCACTCTGGTCTGTTCGAGACACTTCTCGCCCCCGCTCCGTATGACAGGGGGACGATAGTCTATCCGGAGGGCGGGAAGGATCACCACCATGTGCCATTATGTAATCAAAGTGGGGAAGCGGCCTGGCCGAGAGAGCCGCCTCCATTGCTCTTCTGACCTACTCTGTAACTTGGAGGGTGATAGTGTCCGTCATGGTGGACATGAAGTTTTTCAGAGCATTCATCGTGACTTATGCCTCCTGTGTGAGAGGTACTGACCGCTCGAGGGCTCGCCGGTGAACTTTCGAAAGCGTCCTGCAACTCAGGAGGCGCAGAGGTATTACCCATGGGGGCCTTCTCTCTGCGAGTTCGCGCCCGAGTTGCCTCGCTCACTACCATCGCTACCTTCCCTTCCCCACAGACGACGCCAAACTAATTCTGAATGAAATCTTTAGGGTGAAGTAGGTAAAGACGTGGGAATGAAGGAACGAGTTTATCTGACAGCTGATGTGCAAACCCTGGCGTCCTTTTCTTGCAGCGGGCCCACCTACAAAAATGGCAACCCTCGGGTTTTGTACCGGGGAAAGCCTCTCCGACGGTCAAGTTAGCTTGGGATCCACGTCGAAGGTCAACAGAGAGAGAAAAAGAGAGTAAGTGTTCAATGAATCAACCTACCAACCCTTTTCTCGAGGTAGGAAGGCGACTATTTATAGCATTTTGAAAAAAGGGTAAAACAGTAATCTTACCTGTGACCCCCGTGTGGTCCGCCGGTCTCGATATGGAAGGGCCCTAGGGGGAGCCCCCAAGTCGGGCCTTAGGGCCTTTCATCTTAGATATGGGCCCGGGGAAGCCCCCAGGGAAGGCCCACTATCACAGATATAGGCTTGGTCAGCGGGTCCGACTTGTTTAGGCTCATTTGGAAAAAATCGAATTTTTCCTATATATATATATATATATATATATATATATATATATATATATGTTTGTATATGTATGTATGTATGTATGTATATATATATATCAGCCAAGACCCTGATAAATGTATTGCTTTTAATTTGCCCATTATAATATGCGCTTACCTTTAAAATCATTTCCTTCACTTGATTCATTAGTTAAAGTGTGGAAATGATGGGACTAGTAAGTGATAAGGCTAATACTGTCAATTAAGTTGATTATAAAGGTCTCCCCCCCTCTAGTCATAGAAATGGACAATGTGGCGTGAAATAATTGTCTCGCATCAGTTTCTGTATCTCCAAACAACTCACACAACACCTAGAAATCAACCACTCTTCAACTTCTGCCTATCCCCCTCGCTAATTGAAGTTGCGAAAATTAAAGGAAATCAATTATGCAAGCCAAGTTTTTTCATATGGATTCATTTAATCACATTCTATTTGGGACAACGTCACGGAAGTTGTTTCTATCTCTATTGATGACTCTCTTTTAATTGTTAAGAGACAACCACCATTTCTAATTATCTACGCATATCTCTTGATTTTAGTTATGATTTATGTTTCTTTTTTGTTTCTTCGGTTCTTCTTGTTACTGGTTTTGAGAGATAATTCCTAATGGGAATCGATTAAGGCATGCAAGTTAGCTATGCTTGGTCATGCTTGGAAAACTTGGAGTGTAACTCTGATTAAATCAGACTCACTTATTTTAGATGAGTTCAGTATCGCGGTGGATGGTTGGTAAGTGTACAATTTGGAGTAGTATGATGACACACTAGATTTTTAACTAAAATATGTGTTATTTTTCATTTGAATCCTCTTCATCCTTCATCTTTCAGAGAGAAATATTGTTTTAATGTCATCGATTGTTACTTTATATTCAAAAATTAAGCATGTAATATTGAAATGAAATTAAAGGTGACAAATAGATGAGTTGATATTATTCTACATCTTGATTTTACTCATATGTGTTGTCTAGCCCTTCCCTTCCCCCTCTCACAAAAAACCCAGAAAAAATAAGGAAATGACGTGCAGAGATCAGTTATATAAACATCCCATCTATCATAGCAAACTTTGACCTATGTCTATTCCTTGCAATTTGCGAAGAAAATTTCAAGTTTAAAGATGATTAGGTATTAAGATTTTAGACTAAATTCCTGTCATTACGCTCCAAGGTGATTCCAACGCATATTTTCTTTCATAGCATTTTGTTATCAGTGGTAAAGTTGAATTTACTTTTTATTTATTTTTTTCATGAAAAAAAAATACACATGATGATTTTATGTCAGTTCCCACCTCATCTACCCCTTTTTGCGACAGTATAAGTTTAATTTGTGAGTCTTAGGCCCTATTCTTTTTATGGGTCAATTTTAAAATACTAACGTCAACCCACGTCAACCCACTTCAACCCACTTCCACTATTTTAACTAAGTTTTATTTATCACATAACAAAAATTCAATCCACAATTCAACCTACCTCAATCTATTTCAACCTACTTCACCCTTTTACCCACCCCGATTTACCTACAAAAAGAATAAACCCTTAGTGTTTGGATTTATTAAATAGTCATAATCACAATGGAAATTTTAGATTCTTTTAAATTGATTGTTATCTTTTAAGGTTTTTAAGCATGGCCATATCAATCAATATGCCTTTTCATGTACTAATTTTTGTTTTAGAAAAACTAATGGTATAATCTCAACATAATGATATCTGAATCTTATATGATAGCATTTTAATTAATCTTACATGATTTTGAGATTTATTTCAATAAATATAATTAGTTTTTCTATCAAAATTGTATATTATATGTGCTTCTTAACAATAGGAGTGATCTAACATAGTTGGCAAAATGCTTTGAAATTATCACCAAACCCCTTGGTTCAAATCTCGTCTACATCCACTTTGCTCTTCCTTGTGAACCCGTACTTTTGCAATAATATCTTTGGTATTCTAACTTGATATTAGTATCTTTTTTTTTTCATTCCCTTATGTTATGAAAAAAGTGTTTTAACAATTTTTATTTATTCTCCATATTTTCAAGGAAACTAATTTGAATGTCAGACATATAATAATTTGTTTTTTTTAGAGGGGTAAGTTTCCACGTAAGCGTGTAAACAACTTATTCTTTTTGGATATGTAAATTTTCACATATGCTTGACCATGCCTTAAGCATCATTATTTACATTTTGTGGTTATTTTTCTTCAAAATATTTCTGCTTACCGCTTCCTAGGGAAAAAAAAAAAACTCGCTTGGATATCTTTATTTTTTCGAAGGGTTTCCTTGCAACCTTAGATGGTGCAAAATTTATTTATTTTGTTAGCATTTCTACCAAAAATGCTTCGTTGAAGACTTCACTTCCTAAAAAACAATCCAAAAAAAAAGCACCATAGTAAATATTGTACAATAGCAATTGTTCTACGCTTATCTATACGGAGTATCTAATGTCATCTTTCATTAAAATTTTACGTCAAGTGACAATCAAGTTTTAGATATTGCTCTTATCATATCCCTATCCTTCTACAAAACCCCTCAAAATATATTAAGGACATATAGATAGCCATTTTGTTTGATGCAATGGTGATTTGTAAAGGATTTTGTACATGGTTAGGTTATTAATGATTTGCTCGTTCACATGAAATAATATGGACAGAGATAACTCCCCCAACCACCCCAATCCTCCCCCCCCCCCCCCAAAAAGAAAATTGAGGTCCTATCTACTTTGATTGCTTGTGGCAATTAATTTACATCATATGTGCCTTTCACATTTTGCACCATTTTTTTAAATTTCTATCATAGGATATGTGCAACAACATTAGTTGCTTCCAAATTAGCATGCATTCTTTTGGGACTATTTTGCAATGTTTTTTTTTCTACATTATTTAGATGCACCTGTTTTCTAGAACTTTTTTTTTATTTGGCCTTACTTACGATTTCTATCAAGTAACATATGTATATATATAAACAAAGGCAAGTTTTCCACTTTTAAAGGAGACGGTAAGCAAATCTTTCTAGGTGGTGAGATTTGAACCGCAACCTTCAACTTAAAAGGTAAGTAGTCTACCAATTATATAAGTGCATTTTCTCATACATCACTTTTGATATGCTTTACTCTTAAAAATAGTATAACATAACTGCGAGATTTAAGGTGTATGCAAATTTATTATTGCCAAGTGAGCTGAAAAGAAAGGCTCATCCATATCATTTAAACAAGAATTATGCATGAATTAAGTTGGGTGGTTCAGGGATCTAAGAGCCTGCAGTGTCATCCCTATACTATCGAGAAGCAGAGAAACCATTTCCAAGCGACCACAGAAACTAGACATAAAACCAAGAGTCAATTAGTATCAGGGTCCTTCAACAATATAATTGCTTAAAACCCAATATCCAAACCATTCAAAACCAGAAACAGGACGGATTGAACCCATGTTTTCAACACAAAAATCTGATGCCATTAAGAACCATTGAACTGCATCAAGTGGATGCCAAAATCGTGATATTTGAGACTATAAAAGGGAGCAGAAAAGAAAAAAGACAAGAAACAAATCACGATCCATGGCAAAAATCAAACTGTTCACTTTTCACTAATCATGCGTTCAGCCAAAACCATAACCTTTGATTTGATATTCAGATTAGGAAAAGCTTCACTCTCGTGATGCACACGAGTTTAAAGAGTATTCTCTTTGTGTTTCTTCAATGCGAACATGTTTAAAGAGTATTCTATATGTCTTTCTTCTTCAACCCCTGCAGAGGCCTGTTGATCTTGTCTCATCATCAAAAGCAGCGAACCGAGAAGAAGAAAATGAATGAAACCCAATTTCACTCAATGTTTTTCGCATTTGAAATGATTGGTGGGACTTCTTGCAGTGAGCAATGGCTCCTTGAATTAACGAGCTCTCCATCTCCGAATTCGCACAGCTGCTTCTCTTAAGAGGTTGAATATCATGCACCCCGTTCAAATTGCTCGAAGCACTCAGTGAAGCTGAGGAGGAAGAAGAAGAAGAGGAAGACCCAGATGAAGATGCGGATGATAATTTAGTTGTTGTCGAATGATGTTTCACAGCTCCAGAGAATGATCTCCTGTGGCAAATTTTGCCCTCCTTTGCTTCATTTTGCCCTTGAAATATAATATGTTCAAATGGGTTGTTCTGGGTTCCCTTAGTTTCTTTGTCTAAATACTCACTTACCTTCAGCATAGAGCCTTCCTCTTTGTTTTTGGCCAAAGAAGACTCATCAGAGCTCCTTGATTTGCCAAACAAGGACCTAATCTTAGTCTTGAGCTTTTTGGTCCACGACCTTTTATGATTATTATCATTAATGAATCCCTTAGATTCATCTGGACTCACAAAATGGCGAAAATACTCTTCCTGGTTGAGTTCTCTGCTGACGTGACAGGACTCGACAGGAGATATATTGCAGGACTCAAAAGGAGTGCCTGCTGTTGGGGTAGTGGCAGAATGTGTACCCAAAGGAGTGCCATAAAACTCGCGGAGCTTGTTCCTGTGGGTTGGAGGGGGGGAGTCTTGTAGGAGCTTTTCAACCATTTGCAACCGGGGAGGCAGGTGTAGTGGGAGGAGCTTGCCCTTGTAGAAGAGCTCATCAGCAGGGGATGTTGTGGACTCAGTCTGTACGTTGCTCGATGACATTTGGAACTCAAACTCTCGTGTGGTCACCTTAGACATCGAAAAGAAGTGTGTGAATGAGCTCACTTCCATGTCTATGTAATCGTCTTCTTCTTCTTGCTTTTCCTTCACTTCATGTTCTTTACTGTCATATGAATAGTAGTCCACTGCCATATTCTCTTCAACGACAGCACAGTTACAGACTTACAGTCCTTCCTAGCTTTATCTCTTCCTCTCTCTTTTTTCTCTCTCTCTATAAATGCTCTGATGAGAATCTACAATTTGAGAAGGGGAGGCAATGAGATATAGTATGGCTTTATGACGTGAGGGATGATGCCAAAATGATTGAAAAGAAAGAGGCCTGGATTTTTTAGGGCTGTCAAAAGAAAAAAAAAAGTGTGAATTTTGAATGCCTCCAAATATAAAATTCAGAGCATTATGTGCAGGAAAACTTTTGTTAATGTGTGACAAAGGCCCCAGTTTCTGAGCCATCTGTCTATGTATATTTTCTGAAACCCAGATATTTCACCTCCCAAAGAATATCATTTTCAGCTGTGGACACCCCCCATTCATTTCTGCTTCACTTAGAAGAGAATGATTACTGGGTTTAGAATGTGGATTTTGTTACGGAAATAAGTTATGGGCAATTTACTTGGATATTGTACTAATTATGTCAACTTATCTAAGAATAGCATATTTCATTCAAAAAGCAAAGAAAAATATATTATCATTTATCACCAAACAAGTGGCGCTTTCCTCATACGGGGTTCGACAGGGGCTGCATTTTCTGCACTTCTTTTGCCCTTGGGGTGGCTGACAAGTCCTTATCAGCAGTGGCTTAAGAGAGAGAGAGAGAGAGAGAGAGAGAGAGAGCATCCGAAGCGACATTTTCAAGAATGCAAGGGAGGAAAAGGAATACAAGGAAAGAGAGTTTAGAAAGATAGAATTCATGCATAATGTATCGGTTTAAGCTGACAAAGCATCTTAAAGGGAGTTTTTAACACAAAACCAAGAAGCCTACCTTTTTGTTTCAAAATTTTTAAATGTGATTCTTTTAGAGCAGTGGAACTGAGGTGATAAGATTAATGTATCCTGATATAGCTTTTGCTCAGGTTTTGAGTTTAGGACTCAAAACCTCCAAACTAAACCGAATTTTTCTCTCCATCTATGTTGTGTTGGATCCTCAATTTCACCGAGGTTGGTTGTCTATTTCTATTCTAGCAAAAGAGAAACATATCTTAGTGAAATATCTTACTTTCGTTGGTTTCAACCCAAAGCTAAAAAAAATTCTTTAAAGGTGACTTTCTCATACACATTTGCAACTCAAAACGTTCGTATATATGTCCTCACGAAGCAAGCTTTGATTATAATATGCTTCAAAGAGCGAATCACACCTTAGTTTCTATTTCCTCCCTCTTTTACTTTTGTTACTGGAATCCTGGAGCTTTTTCTTCCACTCCAGTTTTTAATGGCTAATGTTCTTAAAATAACATGCAACCCCCCCCCCCCCCCACCCAAAAACATATTTCCTTATTGAATTTCATTTTCGTACTCTGTTTTTGACCGACTATAAGCTTTTTTACTCCCATTTCCTTGTGTTGTTTTTTTGGGTACCTCAAATAATTCAGGGTTAATACTGTATTTTTATTGGCGCTATTGTTCTTTGTGATGTTGCGAAAAGAAGTTTCAACTTGTTTGACAATTAGTAGATTATTTTTCTTAAAAAAAATGCCCGACATTTTATGGTGGGAGTTTAGGAATTACGAATACAGTATGCAGAACTCGAGAACTTTCCATCTTTCAGACCCCTCTTCTTAGGGCTCTCTCTCTTCCACCTCTCTCTCTTTCCTAGCCTTCTAACATTATAAGAGCAAAAACAATGGTAAGCCAGTTTTTGGCTCACCAGCTGGACCCTACTACTGCCACATCAACCATCTTTCCAACTTTTTGCCTCACAATTCTCACTCTCTGTAATGGTTGGCTCACCACTTTCCCTCATCAAATAAAATAATACTTATGGACCCCAACTACAAAAATACACCCAATCTCCGACGTACATACCGATGGAAAAAGCAATCTCCGACGGGAATACCGACGCAGAGTGGCTCGTCGGGATTCAGCTCATCTCAGAATATATTCCGACGGACTCCGACGGCCGTTCCGACGGAAAATACCCGTTGGACTGCCCGTCGGACAGCTTCGGAGCAACAGAACCAAGCCAGAGGGGGAAATTCCGTCTGAATTCCCCCCCCCCCAAAAAAATTTGAAAAAAAGAAATTGGTTGTTCGCAAAAGCCCAAAAAAAAAGAAATTATGAAATGTAACACGTACGTAATACCAACCAACAATGAAGTTTTATATCTGATAACGTACAGTACTGAAGGTGCTAAATTAAATATTAAAAACGACATTGAAGTTATTTTAGATTACCATGCAAATGACATAAACTACACACAACCGTTTGGATAAACTAATCAGAGTCAGACAAATTTGTGGGATCATCATCATCATTGTCAGTTTGGGAGTCCTCTTCATCATCAGGGTTGAAGTTGGTGTGGCTGGAACCTGCACTTTGACCTTTGAAAAATCTTAAAACTTTTTTCAGCATTCGCTCTGTCTTCCCCTTTTTCTTGGCTATTTGAGTTATAGCCTCTGCTTGCCTGGTTATGCTCTCGTTGAGGAGTTGTGCTTGCTATCTTGGATCAAAATGCTCAGCTGATGAGTGACGTGCAGCTGCAATGGTAGCTAATTTCTTCAACTTGACCCCCTCCGCGCCAAAACCGTATATACGGTCTTTCTTGTCTAGATTGTCTTTAATCCAGAACTCTTCTTGGGTCATAGGTGACAGTTGGGAGTCACCTTGAGTTGCAGCTTGAGAGTACTCCTGCCATTTATTGTGATGATCCTCCTGAAAATTGTCAGAAATAAAAGTATTTTAATTTGTCCTAAACCTACAATTAATTATAACATATGTACGTATATAATCTCTGAATAGAATGTGCCAAACTTACATATTTTTTTACAGATTTTTTATCCACAAAACTTTTGTCTTTCACCTTGGAGTGAGTGTCCTTAAACAACTCCTCACAAGTGGGTTCCCTACCTAATGCTTTGGCCTGAAGAAAAAATAAGTAAGCAGCAATTAAATATA